>CM056494.1:51394394-51429058 GCA_029783415.1 Anisodus acutangulus
TGCATTTGGTCAAATTATGAAAATAGTTGACACAAGGCGAAGCTGACCGTCAAACTCAGCCAACTGAAAATAACTTACCCAGGAAACCAGCTGTATTCTTTAACAGGATTTCCAATAACAGCCAACCCGTTTGCTTTAAATAGTGTCATTATCTCATGTACAAAACCATGTGGATTCACGTAAGCACCGAGAGGGCCCTCACTTGACATCACCAACATATCGCTCCGTCTGGCAATTAAAGTCTAGGAGAAGGGGAAAATATAACAATTAGTGACACGATATTCAACTTATTTAAAGCAGCAGAATAGCATTAGTGTCATTTTCTGTATCACAATTAGAGTCCACGAGAGGGATAAGTGTAAGAATTAGTGACATAATATTCAGTTATTTAAAATAGCGGATGCATTAAGTGTCATTTTCTGCATTACCTCACAAGATCTACATCGAACACAGTCAAAACTCTCAAGCAATTCAATTTCCCGTCTTAATCTATAGGATATTCCATCAATCTCCAAAAGTTCTTGCCTTGTTGATTCAGACACGGGCATCTTACTTGCAATATGAAATGAAAGAAGATCTGGCTTTGTTATGTAACTGTCCATGCTTGGTGCCCTAACTATCTGTTTCCATCGACCTGCAAAATTCAACTCAATGTTTACTCGGACTGTCTCAATTCCAAGGAGAATCTAACTTCTTACTCAAATGATCCACTCGAATCAAAGACGAGAAAACACCAGAAGAATAAAATTATCAAAGTGAGATTGAGACCACAAAAGTACAGCGATTTACAGAGTAAAAATGATTGTCATTAAGAAATCAGGCAATTACCATCTAAGACAAGTTGATAGCTCAAGTTAAGCAAAAAGAAGTCACTCATACATGAATAGCATAAGTCACATGTAGCATGATGTAAATCTCGATTCAAAATACCCATTAGCATATGGTATTTTTCCTAAACCGGTTTTATTCGGAGAGAAGGAAGGGAGGATCTTTTTACCAATATTTCAATGTCATAAGTACAGCTATAAAAGAGTCCAAACTAGTGTGATAAAATTGGAACATTCATCATCCATAATTTTCTATAAGGAGAATGTGAAGACCACATGACCTGCTGCCCTTTGAGCAAGAGAGTATGAATCGTACATCTGATAAACCCAACTGGGCCAGAAGGCCCTTGGAACTTGACGAAACTGGTTTAAAGAACATTTTTTCCATGTGTTGTGAGTTGGCATAGACCTTTTCCCTAAAGCGAGCCTCAGACCATCAGCCTCTTTGTTTTCCCCCATGCCGAATGAACTTCTAAAATTATCAAAAGAAGATCTCGCAGGTTGGATACGAGATTGCTGCTCAATATTCTCATCGTCGCTGCTCGCCGAGTTGTCAAGCATATCACAATAAACAAGAGCAGACTGGTGCAACCTCCTTTCTGTGGGTGAAAGTGCACTCTCAAAACTTTCCTCCGACATTGCATCCGAATCATTTTCATTCCCAAAGCCATATTCATCAGCTCGAGAGCGATTTGTCAGTGGTATTTGAATATGTACACCAGATCGGAAGATACTTGACGGTGTCGATCTTCCAACAGCCTCCCTGGGTGTTCTCAAAGGCAAATCTTCTTTGATGATTTGTATCTCCCCACAAGGCTAGACAAAAAGGTGCAATGGAACATGAACTTGTGAGGATTTAATAATTTAGAATACAACAACAACATACCTGGTCTGGAAAGGGTAGAGTGTACGCAGACCTTACCTCCACCTTGATAGGTAGAGCGGCTGTTTCCGGGAGACCCTCGGCTCAGGACAAGATTTAATAATTTAGAATACCGTCAAAAAAAAATACTAGTATTTGTTGTACACTTACAGATCCTCCCACATCCATCCAGCGGCGTCTCAAACGGAAACGCTGTTGCCCACGAGTTACAATATTCACAGAACCATCCTCCAAGTGCCGATATTGCCTAATCTAAAACAGTATAAACATAGCTACCGCGGATCAGCAAGCCATACAACAAGCCATATTTCCATGTGTAGTTGAAACATAAATAAATCAACTCTCTGTACAATGCATATATACTGTCTTTGCATGTCATTTTGAAAGGGCATGGTGATTAAGAAATCAACTTGACTAACATATATTGGTAGTAGGAAAAGTAATAATTCTTCTGGAAAAGTTAGGTTTGTACCAAAAACATCACACGTTATAGTGTCAATGCTCTGTAACTGAATTGCATTAAATAAGCATGAATTTTAAATTTTTGAGTCATATAAAAATGTAATAATTTGCCAAGGGACGCCAAGCATTTTACTGTGCGTCTTTTATCTATAAACATAGGCATAAATATTACCTACAAGATGCCCATTATATAATTACAACAAAGATTTTAACCAAAGTCAATTTGACAGGACCAAAGAACATGTACAGGCAGGTCGGATTCACTCTTGAAATTGTGGTCCACGTGAAACCATGGTCTCTCTGCCAAACTAGGTATTTTATGTACATATTTCCTAGGATTGATCTAATATTATCTGCTGGCCCCATGCTCCAAAAGAGTTGAATGGTACACTTGGTTGAATGTTGAGTTATTTATCCAAAGGAACAAGATCAATTCCACTAAATACATTTTTTCTCCTTTCTTTAGTGGTGCACTCATGTTCTAGAAATCCTAAATCTACCTCTGTGTACAGGACACGCTATGTTATTTCAGATCTTAATTGTATGATTGTCATGTTTCAAGGATAAATAAGGCAAAAATCCATGCAATTTCTTTTTGAGATTCTTACTTAAAAAGAATGGAGCGAATTTTATCAAAACTAATGTCAAAAATAACTATATCAGCGGGTATCATTGTGTCTTGTGTGTAGAAAGCTGAAATCATCCAAATCAAAAATGCATTGACCCCGGTTCATGACCATTTTTTACCAGGTAAAACTGAACCTACAATATTATAATTAATTTTCCACAGTTTTTGCAATAAAAATTCCATTTTAAAATAGCATCTCTAGTATGACTCTTTTACTTTCCTACTTAAAGCTTCCTTTTTTATCAAGTACTTTTTTACTTTAAGATTTAAAAGAGAAAGAAGTTATGGTGTTGTGCTAATACTCTCGGGTTGATCATCTTGCTACAATAAAGCAAGCTAAAAAACTAATGTAATCCAAGGTCTTCGTCATGTCGGAATATTATTCTCTCCTCCTTGGTGAAGAAGACCGAAGAAAGGTACGTGAGAAAGAATCTAAAAGGAAATAAAATCATATCTACCCTTAATTCCTGTTTAACCATTAAAGTAATAAGTGTCGTACAAAGTAAACATGTACCAGTACAAGGGTGAGAGACAAATGTGAAGACTTAAAGATAATTTAAACTGAGAATTTCCAAGACCATCACCTGTGAACTCAGAACAACACATCAAGCAACAAGGTCCCTATATTTTTTTTAATGAAGGTGGTGTCCAAGCCGGCTTGCGCGCACCTCAACTATTCCACCGGGCACTTGCAACCTCCCACAAGCACAAGTACAAGATAACTCTGCCCGCCAAGGCTTAGGCATATGGGAAGAAATGACCTAGTGTTTATGGTTCTCTACTCACTTCATTGACCACTAGGTCATACCCTTGAGTGCCAACAAGGTCCCGATATATTTAATCAATTTCGTAATGGGGAGAAACCTTATTGTTGCGATAAAACTCACCCTTTATCTGAACTTACATTCATTGTGTAGCAGAACAAGCTTATTATTGAGTCAAATTCTAGCTAATTTTAGATCATAATTGTGGCAATGCTCACCCCTCATCTAACTTACATCACTCTCATAATGGAGCACCTTCTCACAGTGCCAAGGCTCATACTATTTTAATATGAATCATTTTCATATTTCAACATGCATGACATTTTGTAATCCACACAAAACAGTTTCATCTGAAGGATGTATATCTTTCAGTCGTTTCCTGTAGTTACAGTCAAGATCATCTTTGATATTAAAATATTCACAAGGATTCTAACAGTTGGAAATATTATCAATTCGACTAGGCATCCAAAAAAAATAACTATCAAGAAAGGCGGAGGATTCAAGTTCTATACCTCAGCAGTTGTACCGGTGGTTGCAAGTTTTATCCTTCCATTATTTGTATCCCTGTAAACTCGAATCTGGAATAAAATTATACCAGCAATCCCACTCAAAACTCAAAGAGAAACAAATTCTAAGGAAAGAGACAAAACATCAGTGTTGTTAGGTATCCACCCACCACGCCGATCGTGTAAGGAGCATCAACTTGCCTCAGTGCTCTTTCAACAGAAGCTATAAAATTAGGCTGAATGACTCGCAGAGGAAGTGTGGCCTCCGGAAATAAAACAACTCCTGGAAGTAAAATAAAGCACATAAGACACTGAGGGATGTAAAACTAACCAAGACAAACCCACATGCGTTTACTCCAAAGCTATACCATTTAAGAGTTTTTATTTTATTTTATGATGTAATAAATTTAATTAATAGTGTCGCCATGGAAGCCTGTAAACAAGAAGTACACCAAAAAAGTAGAAAACCTACAACAAGATTTGGTTTTTTACGAACGACACTCAATCTTCTATACATAAAAGAACCTGATCCAAAAAAGAAAAAAAGAGATAAGAGGCTACTCCTTAATTGTACAAAGTTCATCCCAACATCTTCAAAAGCTCTCTTGTTTCTCTCTCCAAATGACCCACATGAGAGCTAGTGGAGAAACATTACATGCCTCTTCAAAAGCTCTCTTGTTTCTTTCCAATCGAATATCAATTATTTCGCAGTCCCTGCCATACCCAAAATATTCCAAGCAAACAACAAGATTTCACACCACAACCTCGAGGCTACCGCCAATGAAGGAGAAGATGGTCAACATCTTCATCCGAGCCCTTGCACATAAAACACCAACTAACGTATGTAACCTTCCTCCTCAAATTTTCAGCCATCAAAATCACCCATCTTGTTGCTAGCCAAATGAAGAAACACAGTTTTCTCGAAACTTTTGGAATCCAAATCGATCTATGTGGGAATGCAACATCCTCCCTTGCCAAAAACTTCTCATAGAAAGACTTAACAGAAAATGCCCCATTGTTCTCTACCCTCAACCTCCATTTGTCATTGATTATCGTATGATATTCTTTGTTTATGAAGCAACTTAAACAAAATTTTGGAATTCCGACACTTCCCAAGTCTTGCAAGTTCCTCCTAAAACTCAAATCCCAAAAAAAATCTCCATCTTGTATCCTCCGCACTCGTTGGACTATCATATCCCCTGAAATTTTGTAATGATATGAAAAGAAAATATCAAAACGTTGTCCCACCACCACCTCCGTACCTAAAAGCTTACCTTTCTTCCTTCGGCTATCCTAAAAGACATAGGACCGCTAAACTCTTCCCATCCCTTCATAATGTTCCTCCACACCCCGCAACCATAAGGCATGGTTATCTTTCAAGCCCCTTCCAAGACGTATTTTTCTGCTCTCACCTCTTTCTCAAAAGCATGTTTCTCTGTTCCAAAACTCCATAGCCGTTTTCTTAGTAGGTCCTTATTGAAAACCCTCAAATCCTTAACTCCAAACCCACCCACCACTTACGAGTTATAACAATCTCCTACCTCACCCAGTGAAACTTCCTAGCCCCTTCTTGTCGGATCTCACAGAAAGTTTCTTGTGTAGAGTTAACTTACATTTGTCTGTACCAGAAGGAGATGAATTGATTCTTGTGTCTGGATAACTAGATAAGAATAGAGAAACCACTGTCTGAAATCTGAAATTAAAATGTAGGGCTTCAAATTTCTGAAACTGTTAATCTAAATGGTCACTGGAAAATTATGGTTAGCTATAGAACACTTCACAGAATCCAAATTTATTAAAAAGGAAAAGGTAAAGAGAAATTCATATATGGTAAAAGACTCATGCACTGCCATCACTTCTCAACAAGAAACTAAAAAAATATAGGATCTACTTGAACTTCACAAACATCATTTAGTAGCATACCGCACATCTAGAATTGTATAAACAACAGTTAGTGGTCATATTTCCTTTTCCTCCCTAAAAACTTTTAATTGAAAAGAAGACAGTCACAAGGCAACCGAGGTAATACACTTACCTTCAAGATAGAACAGAGGAACGTTTAAGACAGCTCCTCCATCCAAGAAGGCCAGCCTGTTATGAGTATCTTCGACATCTGACACAAGAAAATATTCAAAAACTAAGTCAAGCAACATGAAAGTTACATCATCCTAAAAAAGTAAATGGAAAACGAGAATTGAAAAGCAGAATACACCTACCACCAAGGTAAGAATGTAAGGCAGCCAAAGAGGTGTCATAAGTAAATTCACCAGAGGCAGATGCTCCCCCCGAACTACGATAACTATGATCAGCAGCCATGTACAATAAAAAACATTTCTTAAATGACACTTTTAGTAAAAAAATTCTTAATTGATTCTTGTAATGAGAAAATGAAAATCTATTAGATCGCATAGCTGAAAAATTGTTACTCCCTCCCTTTCGTTTTATATGGCACTTGTTCCATCTTAGTTTCCGGAAAAGTATGACAACTTTCTATATTTGAAAACTCTTTAACTTTAAACCTCTCATTTTACCTTTAATGAATTCTTAGAGCCATCAAAATGTAGTGGCATGTCTAACACTACAGTTCCAACTTCCAGGGGTACTTTTTGGTATGTGCCAAAAGTTCTTTCCTTGTTGAAGTCTCACTCAGTTGAGAGCTTATCCTTTAAAATCAGAGGGAGTACTAGACAGAACACACCGATCAGCACTTTGGGACTATGTCAGAAGTATCAAATTGACTGGCTTATATTTGGACAAATTAGTGTCCTAGCTAACTATGATGATACCTATAGTCCAAGTAAATTTCTAAAATGTATTCTCAAAAGTGATTCCCATAAGAAAATAGGCATACTTCTACTTCTCCAAGTCATCCAATTGCCAACATTTTCGCTTGATCACTTATTTCCTTTATATGGGTAGCCAAGCAAAGATAATTGATTAAATTCCCGATATAACTAAATGGAATTTTCACCAATAGAAAAATTACGAGATTCATGTACTATTTCTTTCACTTTCCATTTCCAATTTGCAGATAGATGACAGAGCTAAACTAAGTGTATAAATCACTCAAGACTACTCCAGTCTGTCTAACAATTTTCTTTGCACTCTCCAAACGCTGCCATTAATCTGAAAATCAAAACATCAGAAGGCGACAAACATGCATACACTATACAAAAAGCCGTACATTAAAAAAATAATCAAATTTAGAACCCTAAATCAGTTGAAGCAAAAAATATTGACACTACTCAAATTTAATTATCGAAATGCAAAACAAAATCAGATTACGATGAACATTAGAATTGTACGTTGTTTCCATTTCCAATCTGCAGATGATAAAACTAAATTAAGCATATAAATATGTCTAACAATTTTCTTTGAACTCTCCATTTGCTGCCATTAATCTGAAAAGAAAAAAAGAAAAACACAAGGCGACAAACATGCATACACTAATAAAGAAAGCCGTACATCGAAAAGAATCAAACTAAAAACCCTAAATCAGTAGAATTTACGCATCGAAATGCCAAAACAAAATCAGACTACGAATAATTACTAGTAGAATTTTTACTCTGTTTCATCTTCATCTGATGATTCTTCATCGACTTCTTCAACCTGCAATTCCTCTGATTCCAGCTGCCGTATTTGCTCCATTTGATACCTTTCTCTCTCTAGAATTCTAGCGTCTTCCATTTTTTTTTACTACTTTCGTTTGTCTCTATCGCTTAATTTGATTCACTTTGTTACACCCTCCGTCCTAATATAGATATACGTCCTCCATTTTTTTACTACTTTGGAAATACTTTTAAATTTTGTGATTTAAAATAAAATATTTATATGAGTAAATATATATGATATGATGTAGTTTAATTTGGAATAAAGAAAAAGTTTTAAATCTTATAATTTAAAATAAGTCAAAGATATTTGTATGGTCTCATTAGGCATAAAATGTAAAGTTAAAAGTTAAATTGTTATCAAATAAGGAAATATGTCATTCTTTATGAAAATGATTAAAAAAAAAAAGTGTGTCAAATAAATTGGAATAGAAAGAGAATATATATATATATTCCTAAGCTTAGGGGCATTTATTTTTATTAAGATTAAGATGTCTGAATCTGAATACACATCTGAATATTAAGATGTGATCTCTCAATTTGAACATTAATGATTAAGACCGTTTATTTTCTTAATATGTGAATGAGCAATTTATCCATAATTAAATATAATAAATATATAATCAAATAAAAAAGTAATTAAATTTTATACCAATAAAATTATTAATAAAACAAAATGTAGTTATAGAAAAATTTAAATTAAACATAAATTTGTTGATGCGTGACATTATGTAAAAACGATAATAACATAATCAATCCAAATGTTGTATTTATCAATATAATTTAATTAAATACAACACAATAAGGGTCAAAAATACGTCTCAAATATCACTTGTTTTTTAGTTTCCTACCTAAACTATCAGGTGTGAGAGTTTTCTAACTAAACTATCACGAACTAGTTAGCAGAACACATTTCAACTATCAGTTGTTAACTTTGCTAACTAATTGGTGATACTTTAGCTAGAAAACGGCCGCATGTAATAGTTCAAATAGGAAACACAAAACAAGTGATAGCTGAGGGTGCTTTTGATACGTAACTCTAATATATAATATAATACGATAGATACATTATGATCATGATAGGATAGGTAACAACCATCCAAACAGGGTGCTAGAGAAAAAGAAATTGTTTATCGGCTTATGAAATGTGAGGACTGAGCAGCAAAGGTTGCGGCCCACGCCTCACTCACTTCAAAAGAACATATGAATTAATCCTTATTTTCCCCTCTCTCAATCTTCAGTTTCACCTAGAGCTGGCCAGTGGGCCGGGCTCGGGACTAGCGGGTCGGGTTTGCATGGTCGGGTCGGGGCGGACGGGTGAAGGGGGCGGGATCGGGGCTGGCGGGTCAAGCGGGACCGGGTTTGGCGGGATTTGCCGAAGTCCCGTCCTGATCCTGATCCCGTCGGAATCGGGTCGGGGCGGGATCGGGATCGGGATCCGGGCTTTTTTTTTTATGTATAAAAAACTTAAAACTCAATAATTAAACAAGACAAGATAGTGTAATAAAAATATCCCAAGACTGTTTTTGTGCCTCTTATTTTATTTAATAGACGTAACTTTTTTGTAATACAAATAGAATTGTCGAAATTGCAACTTTGTGGTGTTGTCCAAAAATTGGAAATTACATAATGAAATTGCAATTAAAAAAATTACATTCTTAAAAAACCTGTTCTAGTTTCTTGATAACTTCATATGGTTCTTCAGTTGAAATTGGTATTTGTTGGTCAAATTGATCCACGTCGCTTCCACCACCTTCGGATAAGATTTCGTTGTAGTTTTCGTCTTCTTTTTCGTTGATATCCGGTTGAACGCACCTTCTCCGCTCCGCTCGTATCCAATCTCTGAATAATACTACAATCTTCAAGCTGTCTCCGGCTAATGAGTGTATGTGGTCTCCTATTTGATATCTGCCGGCAGAAAAAGCGCTTTCAGACGCAGTTGATGACGCTTGAATGTTCAAAACATCTCATGCCATCATTGAAAGTGTCGGAAAGGACTTCTCATTCCCCCTCCAGTATTTCATCAAATCTTCGCGTCCTTCTTCATTGAGAACTGCTTGGTACGGTACGGAACCCTGCAAAACAAAAATATCAAATTCGCTAATTTGGTTAGTAGCGGTATGACCGCACATTCTATTTCTGAGGCTTTCAATACTAGCCGCAGAAACAGCATGTCTTTTGTGAGAAGAAGAAGAAGAAGAAGAAGAAGAAGATGGTATGGAAGTCAGTAGGTTACTAGCATTTTCTTGTTGGTAAAATCTATATACTTTTTTGCATTGGTCTTCTACGCTAGACAACACTTCTTCTTTAGTTTGTTCAATAGGTGGTGGGTGATTTGGATTTTTGGGACTTGGAGGTGGTAGTACTTCTATACAATCGTATATAGTTTCAATAAGTGATTTAGTACCGTCTATTTTAATAGTCGGATTTAATACATCACAAATAATATAAATAGTGGGAATAAGAATAAAATATTTTTTTAATTTTGCTAAATATTTTTTTAATAGCTGTCATATAAGCTGAGTTTTCCATATATTCACTAAGTAATAAAAATATTAGAGCTATATAAAACAACATAGTTGAAATAGTAGGATAATATATACCGAAAAATTCTTTTGTAGCTTGAAATTTTTTATCTAAAAATACAATAAGTTCAGAAATTTTTACCCAATCGCTATCTACAACCATACAAGCTGGATTTTGAATTTTTGATTATGAGAGTTAAAAAATAAAGTTATAAATTTTCTATAGTCATGAGCAACAAGTAGTTGCTCGTATAAAGAATTTCACCTAGTGGTTACTTCTTCTGAAATTTTTCTATAAGGTAGTTGGCAATCGTGACAAGTTTTTTTATATTATTTTCTTCGTTGTATTCTATTATTTTTTAAAATAAAGTTTATAGCAAATTGTATTTTACTAAGAATGTCTTCAAAAAGTGATAGATCATCCTTTACAATTAAGTTATATATATGGCACGCGCATTTTATATGAAAATGATCTGAAAAAGATGGAGTTAAACTATTTTTTAAAATTGTAATAGCGTAATTGTTAGAAGAAGCGTTATCTAATGTAATAGTCATAATTTTATCGGTTATTCCGTAATAATCTCACACTTGATAAATATTTTATGCAATAAAATTACCGGTGTGCCTATCATCTATATATCTATACGCTAAGATACTTTTTTGCATAGACCATTTATAATCTATCCAATGACAAGTTACCATTAAATAATCGTGGCCGTTAGTACTACGACTATATCAGAAGTGATAGTCACTTTACCATTAAAATGATATAACGAATAACGTAAATACTGTTGATATTCATGTGCAAATTTAAATACATCTCTCTTAACAGTTGATATAGGAAAACCGTTAAAAGCAGGATTATACAAATCTCTAATGTAATGAATAAAATCGGGAGATGAAGGAAATGAAAAAGGTAAACCCTCCACCATAACTAATTTTGCTATTGCTTCCATATCTCTATGTTTATTGTATTTAGGGCCTACAATTCCCCCCGTCATAGGGTTAATTTGACCCTGTACTTGGTCCGAGATACTATGTGAACCTTGTCCCGATTGAGAGCACATTGGCGCACCCGAATTTTTAGCCTCGTATTCATCCTACCTAGTTTTGTGAAAGCTTTGTACATGTCTCAATAAATCTCCCGTCCACCCTGACCTTTTTCCATTTTAAATTTATAAATATTTTTACAAATTCTGCATCTAACTACTTGATTCTCTTGGTCCCTATAAAAAAAATCTCATGCATCAGATTTTAATTTTTATTGTGTTGGTCCTCGTCTCATACTAAGGGGAATAAGGGGCGTTCCAGTTTCAGTTTGAGGTGCACTAGTGGGTGTGTCATCTAGATTAGTGGGTGTGTCCTCTAGATTATCTTCTAAATTAAAGTCTGGTTGAGTTACAGAATATATCTCATCATCTAATGATATATCATTAAAAAATTCAGTTTCATCTATATGAGTGTAATCAATCAAATCATCATGTCTAGGAATAGAATGACTAGAAGAAGTACTTCTGCCTTTATTATCCCTACTAGAAGAAGCACCATTACCCTTAAACATACCTCTTAATCCTTCCATTTTAATTATACTAATAAATAATTAAAGATAATGAAATTAATTGCGATAATTAAAATAAAGTAACAATAACAATTTAAAGAAAGAACGAAGGTACCAAACGCCGATGTAACGTCGACTTGTAATCGATGTTGAAAATTAAAACTTTGATCGATGGATGATCCTCAAGCTAGTTGTCAACTTCAGTCCCAATTTTTTAACTTTGATACAATTATACAAATGAGCAAATAAAATAAAATATTTAGTAGGCAATGTAATTGTAGACTTGTAGAGAGATAGATTGAGTTGAGAGATTAGAGAGATTGTAGGAAGATTTGTGAGATAAAATGAAGAGAAAATGAAGTATTTATAGTTGAAAAATTGGGTTAAAGTGTAAATATAGTAATTTAGGGGTTTAAAATAAATATCAAGGGCTAGGGGACAAAAATGACCGTTGTACAACGGCCAAAATATAAATTGGCCGTTGTGCGACGGTCATTTTGCAAAGGGGGTCGAGGCGGGGTCGGGTCGGGTCGGGACTGGGCCGACCCGGCCCACTGGCCAGCCTTAGTTCTGTCCCATATATCGGTCGCATCCCCACTACTCCCCCAAGCCCCCTTGACCCTCAACCTCTCCCCATCTCCTTTGCACTAATCATGGTCAAAGTCCCCCATTTGATTCTTAACCTGTCATTCACAACCCTCCTCTTCTTCTTCTCCAGCTTGATCTTCAAATCCATCACCAGAAGCTTATGTCGGGTTGTAAGATCCTCCTTCGGAATAACCTTACGGTCTTTACAAATATTTTTGTCAACCTTCCTAAGAAACAAAAAGTCTATCTAAGTTTTAGTCACCGAACTACGGAAAGTTACCAAGTGTTCCTCCTCCAGGAATCTAAAATTGGCTATCACCTCTCCTTCATATTAATTTTATCAATACCTGTACTAAATCAGCTTTGGAATATCGTTGTGATTATCAGCGTAATCTGCTAAAGACAATATTCGGCTATAGGATATTTTAACATAAAGTACATAGATCTTTCATAATTGTCCAGACACTCGAAATTGGAAGATAGTTCATTTAGGATTTTGACTGGCAATCTTGATTCTTAGACTTTATTAGCTTGAATCCTAGTAGGGAGTTCCCTTTTATATGTACAATTCTAACCCCAAAATTCCTCCCTATACCCACAACCCACCGCATGTGAGGATAAGGAATAACTGAGAGATGAAAGGAAAAAATAAAATTATTCTCTTAAATTTGTAGCATTAGTTCATAAAAATAGTACTTAAATATTCTGGTGGAACCTGATACCCTTTGTCCTTTGGTCTTTTCTTTCATTTTATGTTTGAGGCTTATTCCATCTTGGGAAAATCTCAAAAATTAGAGTTTTATTTTTATTTCTTTATCAAATTTACCAGTTTCAATTTTTTTTTATTTCTTTGCTTAAAGAATTCCTCTTCCTTGGTGAAGGTAATATTGTTTCAGATAACGTTGCAGTATGACGCACAACAATTGCTAAAGGCAACAAGGGATACAGCTGCTGTATATCTAGCATGTGGCGTGGATCCTTCTAAGGTCTGCTCTTTATCTTCTCTAACATATATATTACATTGTAGCATATCCCCTGCATGCTGATTACTGCAATTTTGGTTTCAGGCTTCAGTCTTTGTGCAGTCTCATGTAGAGTTGATGTGGCTTTTAAGTTCTGCAACACCTATTGGTTGGCTCAATAGAATGATTCAATTTAAAGAGAAATCACGGAAGGTGGTGCGTTATTACTGTATGCAGCCCTGTCTCCACAGTGTGTCGATTTCTTAATATCTTAATTTCTGCTTTTTAGGATTTGGCAGCCTATACAGATTTATATTGTAAACTAGTATTGTATTAGACTAGTGGGTGATATTTAATTGCATTTAATCGATAGTGCCTCTTGTTGACGTTGCCTCGACTCAGCATCGTGTTCCATGTGTCATACTATAATTCGTACAACTGTCTTATATGAAAATTTTCCTATACATGACTTTTGGCAAGCAGAAAAAAAACTAGAAATATATTGAAGCGATGTTTTCTTGTGGTTGAGAGAAATAATTAGCTATTGAAAATTATGTATAAAGCTCATCTAAATGATCAGGTTTCATTCCCCGATGTGAATGAAGAAATACGACAACACACTTCCTTAAGAGATTAAATAACAAAGGATATAAATATTATTTTGTGGTATGCACGTACATGTCGTACGTCAAAAAAAAAAATCTTGGATACTTTTATTATGTATCATTCTAAGGCAAAAGGATACAAATTTTGTAGAATACTTTCTACTATAACCACATTAATATGTTATGTTTACTTACTGATTTTCCAGAAGAAACTAACAATTCATACAAAAATTTCCTGAACAAAGAAATAATTATGTGATTGACGCTTTGATACAAAGTATTCATACGTTAATGGGTATCCTCCCTGAATGAGATATTTATCAAAGAAGTTGATGATAGAAGTATCAAAGACTGTATAACTTAATGTTTACTTTTCGGCATTTATGAATTTAAGAATGTCTTTATAATATTCATTTGGTTGCAATTTTTTTGTCATGACACCTTCGATGTAAGGGTAATATTTGGTAGTACTTGTATCAGAATAGGTTGCTTAAATTACACTCCGTGGATGCGATCCTTCACCGTATTATAGGTGAATACAGGATGTTTCGTGCACCAAACTGTATTTTTACATTTTCTTAAACTATGAAAAGTTGTGTATTGTAGCACATTTTTGTGATTTATCAATGTTCAACTTTACTTCGTAGTTAGGTTGATTGTTGAAAAATGTTATTATAGGGGTTTAATTGGATCACCTTCAGTATATATCCCTCTTGTATTATTTGATTAAACAGATGGGAGTATTTGATTTTTTCAACGTTCAACTTCCTCCTTAAGCAGCCTCATACTCACAAAGATCCCATTTTAGTATATCAAGAATATGAGAAAGACGATAAATTGATAATGAGCCAGATGGATCGAAAAAGTGTTGGGAGTTGGTTAGAGATGAAAAAACTATATTATAGGGGTCGTTTGGTTTGAGGTCTAAGCCAAGTTAATCTTCGTATATAAATTTGTATTGCTTTATACCATATTTGATTTTTGATATTGAAATCTGCATAAGTCATACAAATTTTAATACCGGAAACCGAACATTGTAAAACTAATACGGGTATAAACTCAACCTTACACATTCATTCCCTTTCTGGATGTTCACTGGCTCACCTCTTAGTTGGGCTGATATATTATTTGCTAATGATCTAAAATGGAGGCAAAAACTTACCCATATCCGGTGTTGCCAAAAGCTTCCACCAAACAAAGAAGCAAATGCATCAAACAACTCTTTAAGGGGTGTAATTAGCGATACAAAAACACGATTAGAGCAAGCGAATTATTGAAACACTTGAACAAGGCTTAAGGAAATAAATATGAAAGCATTCACCACAAAGCCAGCAAAGGGCCTGGGTTTATTGGTTCATATGGCAATAACAATCAAGTACAAGAATAGAGAAAAAAGTTAACAGGAAAAATGAATTGCAGGAATCCACAAAAACCAATCCCAGATGAATTTGTACACACGGAAACTGTTACAGCTTCCCACATCTGGGGTTAAGGTATCAACAGACTCTGAAACTATTATGTTGTTGTTTTCGATGATTCTGATGGAGTTGCTGCAGCCTTACAGATTGGGCACCAGTTCTTGAGCTTAAACCACTGCTTTATGCACTCCGTATGATACCCGTGCTCACATCCCAGGTTCCCTATTTCATCACCAATCACGTATTCCTCCTGCAAAAGAATATGAATATTGCAGTGCTTAGTAACTCTATTCATTTGGACAGAGATGAGTTTAAATAGAGCAATATGGTCAGCGAGGATTCATATAGACGAGGATTAATATTAGCTGATCCCAACTCATTGAGGATTCATATAGGCTTTGTCTGTCGACAGAATGGTTAGACCTGCCTAACTTACACCATCAAAAAGTCAATGGACCAAATATTGAAAGATCAGAAGCATTAATACGAGGTCTACATTAAATCGTTCAAATGCCGTTACAGAGTTTTTCAGAATGTCTTGGAGATCAAGGAGTGTATTCTTTCTTCAGGAAAGATTCACCGGTTTTTTTTCTTTTTTTGCACCCAAGAGTGTGGCCTAGTGGTCAATGAAGTGGGAGGAGAACCATGAAGTCTCCCAGTGGAGACAAAAACAGTAGGTGATTTCTTCTTATCTGTCTAACCTTGGTGGACAGAGTTACTTGTACCTGTTGCTGGTGGAAGGTAGCAGGTATCCCATGGACTAAAGGAATTAGTCGAGGTGGGCGCAAGCTGGGTCGGACACCACGGTTCAAAAAATTTCACCAGTTTCTAAGGTTCTAATGAAGTCTTCAAAAAAAGAAAACGTGTATGCATGAGAAAAGTTAACAAGGAATTACAAGAGGGAACTACTTGACTTGTTATATAAAGTCAAAAGCGAAAAAAACAGAATCTTTACCTGACTAAACCTGCCTATCAAGAAAATAATAATGTCGTGAGATGCATGTTATCTAATAATAACATTCGGCTTCACTCACTCTGAAAAAATATGTCATAGGCAAAGGAAACCTAAGCAATGGTATAAATTTTGAACATGAAAAAGAAAACCTTTGAATGATGAATTAAATGATAAACATGATTAAAATAATAGGATGACAACCTGACAAATGCTGCACTTGACATCATCTCCATCCCCGTCAGCTTCTAATGTTTCTGTTTCTGAAGCCATACCCTGATAAATGCATCTCCTGAGACACTTTGATAGTGTTTCCTCCGGAAGAGCTGTACTAACAGAGCCAATCCTCTCCTCAAGTGCTAATAATTCCTATAAAAAAGAGCAATAAATCATTTTTAGACAATGTAGAAGATATCACGCTAGACTGGTGGGATTTATTTTTTGCCGAAACCTGTAAAGCTATTATATTTTTCCTCACGGAAAGCTTTAATTGACGTACTTTCAGCTAAGAAAACTTCAAATAATAACCCTCGATCATTCTTGCATAATTGAATACCGTTAAACATTCAGTAGTTATAAACTATTTTGCCATCCTCCGAGCATGAATGACGGGGTTTGGGAATGAGAACTAAGTTTCTTAATTTTTATTTTGAATTTAGGATATGGATTTTCCATACTGTTAAGATAAAATATGCAGTTTTGAAACCAAAATGAGTACTATAAAACATTAATAAGATTATCGCAGTGTTTGAGGAAGTCATAGTCAAAGATAATGTTGTTTCACTCTCCTTCTCCAAAAAAAACTAATGTTGTTTCACTCTCTAAATAGTAATCCCTCCATCCCAATTTATTTGGCACCCTTTCCTTTTTGGTCTGTCCCAAAAAGAATTTTACCAATCTATAATTAGAAACAACTTAACTTTAAAATTCTCCTACCACTCTTAATGAAATGATTTATAGCCACACAAATGTCTAAGGTTTGTTTTAGACCACAAATTTCGAAAGTCTTCCTTTCTTTCTTATACATTGTGTCAAGTCAAACAGTGCCACATAAATTGGGACGGAGGGAGAAATACTTTCTTATAATTTGTGAGAGAAGAAATAAAAACAAGATACAGACCTCATAGGACATGTCATCGATATCTAGTCTCATGTCTCTATGCTGGTCATAGAAGTTAAGGCCACTGAGGAACAAATTGGTCTCCAACACAAGTAGTCTCTGTAGATAGAAAATAAAGAGCTCATTCACAAACCCAAATAGGAAATCCCCACGAGAAAAGAAATAATCAACATTGACTACCTCATAAGATAACTCTTCATCTTGTTCAATTCTCTCAAGTGCCAGCAACACCTGTAAAGTAAATCAAGACCAATATACTTAAATATCAGTAAGCTTTAGGAAGTAGATTAAAATCTAAATTACTCCAAGAAAGTACCTGAGCAACTCCATCCATGTTATATCGCTGCAATGTTTCACCGTTCATAAATCGGTTAACGCTGATTTCTGCAGAAGTGAAGGGTACTACACCAGGTAAATCATCATCTTCATCATCGTCATCATCATCATTTCCAGGTAAACTATAAGCACTATAATCACTTGATGAGGAATCTGTGAAAAATTGACTTGATGAACTAGGCACATCAAGTGTTGGAGTTTCAGGCTGAGGTAAAATTTGACCCCTTAACCTAGTATTCACATTCATTGACCTGCGGGTCCTCACTGATACAGCATGATTACCCTCACCAAAATCCGAACTTCTACTACTCCTTGAATCAGAGATGGATATTCCAATAGCGGGACGAATGGCACGTCCTTCATTTGGTGATGCCCCGCTCATTTTCTTCCCTTTAGATGATGAGCTGCTTTCAGCTTCAGCATTTCTCCTTTTTACTGTTTCCCTTCTAATACTCGATTCTGATGGCGAACAACTATATAGATTTCTCAACCTATATCCGTCCCCACTACTACTTCCGCCCCTCGTCCCAGCACTAACGGATTTAGACGACGAAGAAACTGTGGATTCCATTGGACTCTTTTGATTGGAAGAACCAGGTCCATGACCAAATATTTTTCGAGGTCTACTGCTCGATGTTCCACTAGAGCAACCAACTTCTGCAAATATAACTTTGCTGGATCCAGTATCTCTCTTTGCTGAATCAAACTGCATCTGTTTTAAAACTTCTGGCTCTTCATTTAAGGAACAGGTACCTGATTGCTTATTTTCAATGTTACAAGAGGATTTTCTGTGAGATTCCTTAAATGACTTTTTCGCACTAGTCATTCCGGAAGATGTCATAGAAGAACTCCCAACTACTTCCTTTCCGTTAGAAGAACCGAAAGTAGGCCTTAGTGGTCTAGGTTTCTCTATGCCTCCGACTCTGGTACTCTTCGTATAATTGACTCGGCCACTACATCCAAGTCGAGGGCAATACTGAACATTTTTATCTTTGTTATCACCCGTGTCCCTTAAACCACTTTTTTGGGCGACAAGCCCATTGGCAGCTCTTTTAACAGAATATTCATCCATGTCGTACACGAAGCACCACTTATTTCTGCATAAAATAAATAGTCTAAAATTAGTAATTATAGAGTATGCCTTACAACAAGGAAGTTATATATGCAGTAAAATACTAAAGTAATCTCTCAAATTTCAAAGAATAAAGTTTGAGTTTAATTGTTCAAAGTACTGCTAGCAATTAGCTAAGAGAAACTTCATCCATAGTAAGTAGACATCTGGTTTTTTGGCGATCAACATCAAAAAAGCTTCAAGCATAAATCATTCTGAAAGTCATAACAGTTCATATATGAGTAGATGACTAAAACTCTATCCAACTCATAATATCATAAAAAATTGTTCCCCTAAATTCTCTTTCGAAACTTATGAACATTCTCTAGACGTATATTATAGTAGTAACACAACCAAAAGGCAGTTTCTTTTTCCTTTCCCCATCTTTTTTTCTCCATCAAATTGGTAATTCACACATATTTTAACCGAATTCAAAGATCAACATATCTCCTAAATTCACCAAAATTTCATAGATAAAACAGTATTAAATGACGAGAATCATTTGCTAAACCACAGTTCCTTATATAAGAATAATTGACATGATCATACTTGGATAACACACAAAGGGGTTTCAAACTGCAAAACAAATGAAATAAATAAACGCAATCAAAGAAAATAACATAAATAATAACCTAAAAGAATCATCCAGAAGAATTAACAAAAGCAATATAACTGACTCATAAAAAAATGAAACTAAAAGCTATCAAGAGGCTTCAAAAGCAACAGAAGTAGATACCAAAACTTTCATCCGAGGCACGTAAAGTTCATCAATCAATAAAAAACTAAACATAGATAAGACAGAGAATCCCAGTAAAACTGATCAACAAGACAACAATCAAATGGGGGAGCAAATAAAATGTAAATGAAAAGTCACTAAGGAAGTCAGTCAAGGAAGCTAAAGAAAATCAAATTAAAAAAGAAAAAAATCCACATCAACAAAATTGAAAAGAAAATGATTGAAAATATAAAAACTTCAAAATCCCAATTATGAAATCAAACGAAACTGAACTATGGCACCATAATCAGTCAAAAATGATTGAAAATTCATGTTTATCTCTTTACTTCCAAACCCAATTAAAAAAAGTCACAAAAAGGTGAACTAAACTATCATAAATTCATAATCAGCCCAAAAAGATTGAGTAAAACGATTAAAGCTTCATTTTTGTGTCTCTATTTTCAAACCCAATTCAAGAAAGTCACAACAAAGTGAACTACAGTATCATAAATTCATAATCAGCCAATTGAAAATTCATTTTTGTCTCTTTAATTCCAAACCCAACAACAACAATAACAACGTACCCGGTGTAATCCACGAGTGAAGTCCGGAGAGTATAGGACCTTACATCTACCTTTGTGTATAGAAATACTGTTTTCGACAGACCTACGCTAAAAATAAACGCCAGTCAATGCTTTTAATATCAAACCCAATTCATAAAAAAATCACAACAAAGTGAAAATTACAGTATCATAATCAGAAAAAGGGGGGGGGGTTCTTATTTTTTTATCCACCTTTTTCTCTGCTGTTTTCGTTGTTCTTCTTCGTAACCCAAAAGGAAAATATGGAGAAAAAAATACGAGAGAGTGTAGGATCGTAAGGTGATGAAAATGAATGAAGACTATATAGAGAAAAACAAATCCTCAACAAACAAATGCTAAAATGCCGTAATGCCAATCGAGTCTTGGAAATAGATATCAGCCGTTGGATCAAGTTTGTGTTTGGAAAGTTAAAAAAAATGGACGGCTGTTGATGAAGTATACGTCATGTTTTAATAGCTCTAATGAAGTCATTGACTTGTTCTTACTTTGGTCCCCTACTATAAACTAAAAAGAGTGAAAACTACTTAATTAACGTGAAAATTCATCTTAATTTTGAGAACTAATTGAAGTCTCATTTCTTACCCCATTCCGTTTCAAATTATTTATCGTAATTTTTATAAAATAATTATTTTAAATAATTTGTTATTTGAGAAGTTTAAGAGAAACTTATTATTTTTTGTTTTACGCCTAGTAATAATTATTTTTAAAGACTACAAACAACGTAAGCCTCTTTAACTTTCAAAATAGGAGTAAGGTCTGCATACACTCTATCCTACTCAAATTTTACTTGTGGGATTACGCTGAATATGTTGTTGTTGTTATTGTATACAAGGAAGAGAGATTATATCTTAGAACATAAATAACGGTAAAATAGTAACAACAAGAACAACAACATACCCAATATAAACTATAAATGGGGTATAAGAAATAACAATAAAATAGAAAAAATATATATCTTTTAATTAATGTTTTCATAAGAGGCGTGTAAAAGAAAAATATAAAATAATTTGAGACAAAGAAAGTATTAAAAAATGTGAGTTAGTGATATAATTATCTGAAAATTCCCCACCAAGATGTCTTTATGATTGTACTAACACACTTCTCTGAAGTTAGATATAACAAAATATTAAACAGAATGATAGAAGAAACCGTGTATATCATAGGCCATTTTTTGTATATTATTTTATCAAATTTGTAAAATTTTTGTACAAGTATAATTATGGTATTAGTCTTGTATTAGGAAAAACTATTAGAATTATAGTAGGAAAAGGTAGAGTTATTTTCCATATTTAGGAATTGTATATTTGTATATATACCTCTTCATTAATGAAAATAATCAAGGGTTTATTTCTTTCATGGTATCAGAAGTCTAGGGCAAAAGTTCCTTCTCACAACACAAACTTCCGCAACCACTTCCTGGTTCTCGGATTCCTGTCCGAGCCGTGACCTCCTCTTTCCCAAATTTCTCTTCCTAAATCCCTAATTCTCTTCTTGTTCTTTCATCATGTCTACCTCGAAGAACACATTTCATCCAGCACTTACCGTTTCCAACATCAAGAACCACATCCCTATCGTTCTTGAGATGAAAAACGTCCAATACGCGACATGGGCGAAATTATTTAAGGTTCACGCACGATCGCGTCAAGTCCTTCATCACATCATCCCCTCGGTAACAGACAAGGAGAATGTGCCTACCCCCGAGGATGACCCTGCGTTATAGATGACTCTTGATGCTACCGTTCTCCAGTGGATTTATTCCACTATCTCTACGGAACTCTTGCAGACGATTATTGAACCCGACGCCACGTCGATGGAAACTTGGAATAGGTTGCGTGAAATATTCCAAGATAACAAAAATTCACGTGTTGTCACTCTTGAGTAGGAATTTTTCCATGTCAACATGGAAGATTTTCTGAATGTCTCGACTTATTGTAAAAGGCAGAAGGAATTGGCGGATCAACTCAAGAACGTTGGTGCGCCCGTCACCAATGATCGTCTTATTCTTCAAATAGTTGCAGGCATATCTTCAGCTAATTCCACTCCAAATCGAAACAACAGCGGTGGAAAACGGGGTCAACATCGGAACTCCGACGAAAAAGGTGGCGACAACAGTGGCAGCAACGGTGGTCAGGGTGGCAGCACAGGTTTAACCACCAGGGCAATGGCCTGGGCAGTGGGCCAACAGTGCCGGTAGCCAGTGGGCCTGGCAGTGGCCCAAATGACCTAGTTACCCTTTTCTAGTCCCAACAGTTTACCCAGCGAATTGGGCCAGCCAGTAGAGGCCCAAGTCGCAATAGTTTTAGTCCAGACAACTAGCTGATGGGCCTTGGCAGCAGGCTGGCCTGCTTGGGCCTCGGCCTCAGCACGCCTTCGCTGCTACAGGCGTAGCGGCAGTTCTGACGCTTACTAATATCGAGGCCGCGATACATACACTTGGATTAAATCTCCCAGACGGAAATTGGTATATGGACACTGGTGCTACTTCTCACATGACATCCGCACCATGTAATCTCTCGTTTTATTTCAATTTGAGCAACAATCGTGGTATAACTATTGGTAATGGTCATTCAATTCCAATTCGTGGTTATGGTCACACAAATTTGTCCCCCTCCCCGCATCCACCTCTAGTCTTAAAAAATATTCTCCATGCCCCTCACTTAATTAAAAATTTGGCGTTTGTCCGGAAATTCACAACTGATAACTGTGTTTCTGTTAATTTTGACCCTTTTAGATTTTTTGTGAAGAATTTCAAGACGGGAATACCTGCTGCTGGTGATTTTTTGTGTGTTGCTACCCAATTTTTGGCTGCAAGACCTGGACCTGGTTCACGCAGTCAAGCAGCAAAGACCTCTTTCTCTTCGGGAGCTTTCGTAACATCTAATGAGGTGTAATAGTAGGGGAGAGCTTTATCCAATCACTACCACCACCATTTCCACGAGTCAAGCCACACATTCAACGTTTTCCACTCTTGCTCCTTCTTTGTGACATGCACGTTTTGGTCATCCGGGGTCGTCTATTATTTCTGCTTTGCAAAATAATAATTTTATTGATTGTAAGAGTATGCGTAGTACTCCACTTTGTCCTTCTTGTCCATTAGGGAAACATGTTAGATTATCTTTTGTAGCCTCTACTTCTAGTTCGTTGATTCATTTTGACATTATTCATAGTGATTTATGGACATCTCCCGTTTTAAGTTCGTTGGGCCATCGCTATTATGTTTTATACTTGGATGATTATTCTATTTTTTTGTGGACCTTTCATTTATCTAAAAAGTTGCAAGTTTTTTTAACCTTCTTAAAATTTAGAGCATTCATCCGTACCCAATTTGAACGGAAAATTGAAAACATTCAATGTGATAATGGGCCATTTCGAGAATTTTGTGACACGAATGGCATATCTTTTCAGTTTTTTTGTCTTCATATGTCCTCACAAAATGGGAAGGCCGAAAGAAAAATTCGTACCATTAATAATATTGTCCGAATCTTGCTAGCCCATGATTCATTACCTCATTCTTTTTGGCATCATGCATTACAAATGACTACCTACCTCCTTAACATTCTCGCTAACAAAGGTTTAGCATATCAATCCCATTTAAAATTATTTACAATAAAGATCACTCGTATTCGTATCTTAGGGTATTTGGGTGTTTATGTTATCCATTTTTCCCATATACTATAATTAACAACTTCAAGCATGTTCTACCGCTTGTGTGTTTTTGGGTTATCTATCTAATCATCGTGGTTACAAATGTTTTGATTTATCCTCTAACAAAATCATAATTAGTCGCCATGTTATTTTTTATGAAACCCAATTTCCGTTTGCTAAATTGTATAGTTATGTGTCTAGTTCGTATAATTTTTTAGATGATGAGCTCTCACCGTATCTTATCCACCATTTAACTGAGTTGTCCCGTGACCCGAATCCGCCAGCAGGCCTAGTGCCTGCTGGCCCAAATATGATTGATCCAGTCCCTGCATCTCGTCCAGCAGATCCACTGTTTGTTGGCCAAATTCCCACACTGGCCCAAATATTCTAGGTATTGTTGCCGAGTCACAACCCATTACCAGTATCGGTCCAACTTAATCTTCTAATTCTCGATCCAGTTTTGGCCCCGTTTCTGGGCCAATTAACTCTTCCCCACATCCACTTTTCCAGCCACCCGTTGTTGGGCCAGCAGGCAGTGTCCACTACCGACCCGACTTTTACCTAAATCCCATCTAATTCTATCTTGAGTCAAAGGCCTGTTACTCTTAGCAAACGGGGTATTTTTAAACCAAAACAACATTTTAATCTTAATTCTAGTGTCACTAAATCAGCCTTACCACGCAACCCAGTGTCTGCCCTTCATGACCCGAATTGGAAAATGGCATTGAATGATGACTATAATGCTCTTATTGAAAATAAGGCGTGGGAGTTGGTGCCCCGTCCGCCTGGCATCAATATTATTCGTTCTATGTGGATTTTTACTCATAAAGAAAATTATGACGGTTCTTTTGAGAGGCATAAAGGCTCGTCTTGTAAGTGATGATAAAACACAATAGGTTGGTGTAGATTGTGGAGAGACATTTAGTCCGGTGGTCAAACCGGCAACCATTCGCACTGTGCTTAGTTTGGCTCTCTCGAAAGCATGACCCATTCATCAGTTGAATGTGAAAAATATTTTCTTACACGGTGATCTCAATGAGATAGTATACATGCATCAGCCCTTGGGTTTTAAGGACCCCAATTATCCTCACCATGTATGTTTGCTGAAGAAGTCCTTGTATGGGCTTAAGCAGGCCCCACGAGCTTGGTATAAAAGGTTTGCATATTATGTGTCTGCTATTGGGTTTTCTCATAGCAAGTCTGATCATTCTATGTTCATCTATCGTCGTGGTACTTCTGTAGCATACATTCTGTTATATGTGGATGATATAATTTTGATTGCCTCATCTAATAATTTGCGCAAGTGTATCATGTCCCTTCTCAGTTCAAAATTTGCTATGAAAGACTTGGGGCCCTTGAGTTATTTTTTGGATATAGCTGTCACTCGTCATGCCAATGGTCTATTTTTATCACAGAAGAAGTATGCAGTTGAGATTATTGACAGAGTTGGCATGTCGTCTTGTAAGTCCTATTCTACTCCGATTGATACCAAATCGAAGCTGAGTGCCACGTCTAGCACACCATATGAGGATCCCACCCACTATCGTAGTCTTGTAGGGACTCTTCAGTATCTTACTTTCACGACACCAGATATTACTTATGCAGTATAACAGATGTATTTATTTATGCATGATTCGCAAATTGAGCACATGCATGCGCTCAAATGCAATATACGATACATACATGACACTCTTGATTATGAATTGCATTTATATCCATCCTCCGTCTCTACTCTCGTGTCTTATACATATGCTGATTAGGGTGGATGTCCAGATACCAGACGTTCAATATTTGGTTATTGTATATTTTTTGGTGATAAATTGGTCTCTTGATCGGCAAAACGTCAGGCTACTTTATCGCGATCCAGTGCAGAGGTCGAGTATCGAGTAGTAGCCTATGTGGTATCTGAGTCATGTTAGTTGTGTAATCTTTTATTAGAACTTCACTTTCCTATTAAGAAAGCTACCTTGGTCTACTGTGATAATATTAGTGCCGTCTATCTCTCTGGAAATCCGATCCAACATCATCGCACTAAACATCTCGAGATGGATATTCACTTTGTTTGCGAAAGGGTAGCTCGTGGATAACTACGTGTCTTGCATGTCCTTTCAAGGTACCAAATTGCTGACATCTTTACTAAGGGTCTTCCCTTGGTTCTGTTTGAAGATTTTAGGAA
Source organism: Anisodus acutangulus (assembly GCA_029783415.1). Lineage (NCBI taxonomy): Eukaryota > Viridiplantae > Streptophyta > Magnoliopsida > Solanales > Solanaceae > Anisodus > Anisodus acutangulus. The sequence goes on from CM056494.1 coordinate 51,420,386, forward strand.
CAGTTTCAGCGTACGACAACCGCCCACTATGACTGCGGAGGTGTGATAGATGACGATATACACGGACAACCCGTGTATATCATAGAGCCAGTTTTTGTATATTATTTTACCATATTTGTAGAATCCTTGTACAAGTGTAATTATTGTATTAGTCTTGTATTAGGAAAAGCTATTACAATTATAGTAGAATAAGGTAGAGTTATTTTTCATATTTAGGAATTGTATATTTGTATATAGACATCTTCATTAATGAAAATAATCAAGGGATTATTTTTTTCACAAAAATTCTCCTCACGATCCGCAGAATAATTAATTTGTTATTGCTCAGAAATTTGGAATGAATTGCAAGAAAATTTATAGTACAAAAAAAAGGAGATTTTATTTATAGGGTTATATATTATCAAATTCCAAGAAAATTTTAATAAACAAAGAGTTTTTATTAAGAGTTGATTGTAATGCACAAAAGACATTTTATAAAAAGATAATGAAAAATGTAGTTTACATATTTGGTAGATAGCAAGCATCGTTATCAAACTTTGATTTTCAAATAGAACTTATAAAGGTTGAAATAAATTATTGATCAGATTTTTAAGTACAGAAATTCTAAAGGATAAATAATGAGGTGTGGCTATATTTCTAGATTAACTAGAAATCAGTTTCCTTTTCAAGGTAGATGAAGGTTACTTTTGAGAAGCCTCATAGTTTATTAGTCATAAAAAATTTAGGGTCAATAATATTAATTGAGAAATTTTAGCACATGATTAATTACGTAATAATTGTTAGGCCACCTTTGAGCATTGAACGTGTACATATTGTGGGTATACATAATAATTTTTTGATTAAAGGTGTTTAACTGATCGATCACCTTTGCTCTATATTGCTCTATTACTAATTGTAAGTGGTGCTAAAAGTATTGAGGCAAGCCCTAACCCTAACTCGTTGATTTTGGGTTGAGAATATTTGTGTTGAATATATCATTGAGATTTGTATTTGATTAATCCTAATTTAAACCCAATCGGGCAGTCAGGGTTTGGGACTGAAGGAAACTATTAATTGAATTTAGGATGCCATTTTGATATTTACTGAAGTTTGTGGAAAGAGTAAAATTAGTCACTTATAATATTTAGTTTGGTTAAGCAGCAACAATCCTCAGATTCATACTAGAGAGTCAATAAAAAAATGTCAAACTAAGTTCACAATAATTTTCAGCCATAAAAGTATTTGTACAAAATTATATCTTACAAATACGTGTTTATATGTATGCCTTTTAGATATGCTAATGTCTAATATAAAGTTAGGATCTTTATAAAAAAAATATGGGAAAAGACCTAGATCGACCCTTAAACTATACCCAAAATCTCAATATCACACTTAAACTATTACGGTGACCTATTATATCCCTAATCATCTAAAAAGTGTATCTATTTAACCCCTGAGAACTGATGTGGTACAAAAAATTAAAATAATAAAAAAGAGACATGTTTTAATTAAAATTTACACATTCTTCATTTTTATTTTTTTTTGTAAATTTCAGATGGTGGACAATTGGATATCGCTAATATTTTCAACTTAACCACCTTCTTGTCTCAGGCAACAATGACGAGCGGCAATTGCATAATTACTGTTTAAAAAAATAGCTTGATTCACAAATGGCAGAAACTCCATCAATAACACCTCCTTGAACCCCAACAGTTTGACTTTTGACTCATTAATATTAGCACACGATAATTATGGGAGAAATCTCATATTATCATCCTCCACCATAAATCATGTAATTATAATCAATTAATAATATTATAGTTATTAGACAAATCAATTAGGTAGTAATTAACATCTTGTATTTTAGGTAACCTAGATTACTACTACATACCATGATTGCATATATATTCTAGGGATAAAATGAAATACTCAAGGGATTTAATTCTTACATGGTATCAAGAGTCTAAAGATCATTTGTCTTATATTCTTCTCTTTTCTTTCTCCTAGCCGATTTCTCACCTTCTCTCCTTACAAATATTTCTGGCCCTTAGGTTTAGTACTCCTCTAAACCCTAAAACAAAACAATACATCAAACCTAAAACTAAAATACAACCTAGCCGTCTACTACCCCCCACCCCCTCGGCTAGACAGTGTTTTGTTTTTTCCCAACAATTAGGGTTCTTCTTTCCACTTCAAACAAAATACCACCTACTTCTCCTCTTCTTTTGTTGCTAAGTGGAAACTATGGCCGAAAATAAAGCTTTCATCCCGCTCTTGCCGTTAATAACGTCAAGAACTTTATCTCCATAACTCTTGAAATGGAGAAAGGACAGTATACCTCATGGGTAGAACTATTCAAAATTCACTGTTGTGCTTATGATGTGATTGACCATATCCTTCCGTCCGAGTCACCGTCGGTACCACTACAGTGGACAAGAAATTATGATCTCGGTTAGATGCTATAGTCCTTCAATGGATTTATGAAACTATTTCGAATGATCTTCTACATACCATCTTGGAACCCAATTCTACGGCTCAACAGGCGTGAGAACGATTGCAAACATTTTTCAAGATACCAAAATTTTTAGGGTCGTTTATCTTGAACACCAATTTACAAATGTTAAATTGGAGGATTTTTCCAACATCTCAGCCTATTGTCAAGAATTAAAGGTACTTGCGGACCAACTATCCAACATTGGTTCGCCCGTGACAAATCAAAGGTTAGTCCTTCAGTTGATTGCGGGGCTCAATAAACAATATGATGGTGTTTCTTCCTTCATTCAGCAAAGCAATCCGTTGCCTCCCTTTTACGAGGCCCGTTCGAGGTTAATTCTCGAGGAAACGAGGAAAGCAAAGCATGCATCATCGGGCACAACCACCGCCGGAACGACTCTCGTCTCCAATAACTCATTTTCCACTTATTTGGAGCCCCAAAATTCTGGTTCGGGGGGGGGGGGCAATAATATTCATCAGAATAATGGCAAAAAAATGGGGTTCAAATCGTAACAATAAAGAAAAAAATAATGGTGGAAAGGGACGAGGCCAGGGAGGTGGACAAACTGCCGGCGGGAGTGGCCAGGCCGGCAAAGGGCAGTCAAGTGACGGAAGTCGATGGAGCAAAGGGCGGAAATCGCTGGGCGACCACCGTGGGCCTGGGCCCCACAAAGATGTCGCCTGCTTATGTCAAAATCCGACTTCTTCGTGGGCAAGGCCTCCTCCTTCTTCAAATCGCCAACCTGGTATTCTAGGGTCTCATCCAAAGCATGCGTTTGCGGCCCAAGCACCATCTTCGGTTGGCTATACACCCACGGATATTGAACAAGTCATGAACAACATGAATATAAGTGTTCCGGATGAGTCATGGTACATGGACACAGGGGCTACGTCACACATGACAACATCTCAAGGTAATCTCTCATTTTATTTTAATATGAGAAATAATAAAAATATTGTTGTCGTCAGTGGACAGGAAATTCCAATTCGTGGCATTGGTCAGGTAACACTACCCTCTCCGCACCCACCATTATATTTGAAAAGCGTCTTACATGCACCAAAACTAATTTAAAACTTTGTCTCTGTCAGACGTTTTACCATTGACAACAATGTTACTGTGAATTTTGATCCGTTTGGCTTTTCTGTGAAGGATTTTCAGATGGGGATACCACTTATGAGATGCAATAGCACGGGGGGCATATATCTTGTCACCTCTTTTTCAAAACATTGCATGACACAACCATCAACCTTTACTGTCATTTCTCCTACCCTATGACACTGTTACACCTCGTAAGACTAAGGAAATAAGATTCAATTACCGGAAATTAGTATATAAGAGGATACGAGGCTTATGAAATTCTCAGAAATTAAAAGAAGTGGGTTTGAGATTTTTTTTATTGAAGAACTTGGGGGGCCAAAGTGTAACAAGAAAATTCAGATTTTTTTATTACCTACACTCACCTCTTCATCTTCATTCTAACTTAACCAAAAACTCTCATCTCTTCTCTCCTCCAAGCCAGCCGAGAAACCCCCCCACCCATAACCAAATTTAAGGGTTTTTATCTCCTCTTCTTAGACTACATTTTCACCAAAAATTAGAAGCCAAAACAACACCAAAAACAGTGGCAAAACAACCACTGCTTGCCGAGAATATGCCTAGGAATTTCGAGATTTTTGGAATAAAATTTTGGAAGAAAAACGTGTAGGGATGATGGCTTAACATTGTAGAACACTTGCATATCAATTGGAGTTGAAGAAGTGAACAAAAAAGGGAAAGAAATACGAAAACAGTGGGGATTTTCGGACCTGGGCAGTGAGCAAACTGTGCGGACTATTTTGGATGAAATTTGAGGTATAAAATTCTTCTTTCTATAATCTAATTGGAATGCATGTTGTTAGAACTAAGGATATGAATTTGTGTTAAGGAAAATTTGGAATTTAAACAATGCATGTGACAATTTTGGGCTAGTTGCCAATTTGGGACAGATTTTGGTGATTATTGGATTCGTTGGTTATTGTTGTTATTATTATTATCACTAATTGCATGATGAAATTGAAAGAAAACATTGATATTAAAGTTTAAAATTAATTATATGGAAGTATTGAAATATGGAATTGAATTTTAGGAGTTAAGATAAGAGTTATGAAATTATGACATGTTGTGGCCAAGAACTTGCATGAAATCGTTGGACATGTTGAGATGGATATGGACTATTTTAGGGATTGTTTTGTGGTGTTATAATGCTGAAAATTTAGTTACCATTATGCATGTTTAAGTGTGGTAATTGCTAATGTAAGTCCTAAAGGAATAAGGGTGTAGAAATGTGTAGAAAGGCTTCACATTCTATCCTCGTTGTTGTTGGAACATGGACTATTTTTGTGGGCTATTTTAATGTGGATTAAGAGACTAAATTTACATGAGAAGTGGGTGTGTAAAACCCCTTTGTTGCTGGTTTGGTTGTGCCCTTAATTGGCGCTTGGCTATTGATGTTATTAGCCTCGTTTAGAAGTTGTGGAAACATGTATAAACAAGAGAAGTGCTACCCGAATTTTTATAGAATAGGAAGTCGTTATTCGATATAAAGTATGCCAGTGATCATAGAATTGACGAACGTATTACCATTATTATAGGTTGAAGTTCTAAAACGAGACGTACTCTAATATTGAATTGATTAGTTCGTCTAAGAGGTATGTGAACTATTCCTTCTTCCTTTGGCATGATTTTTATTTAATGAAGGTACGACAGACGTACATGATTCTTATACAATTTAATTCCTAAAGATGTTAGTTATGAGAAGTGCCTATGATTTTTCAGTAAAGAGTTTATTATGACATTTTTATAATGATTTTATTGGGAGTCAAATGAAAATTTTGATTGCATATGGTTACTCATGAAATCTATTCGTGCTAAGTGTTATTACTTCACTTCACCGAGTCCCAATATGGGCCGGGTTATGTTCGTGCACAGCCTTGCATTGTTCACCGAGTCCCTCACTAGAGGGTCGGGTTACATAGGATGGATCTATAGATGAGATATGACTTTACCGAGTTCCAGTATGGGCCGGGTTATGCTATGACTTCACCGAGTCCCAATATGGGTCGGGTTATGATATGACTTTACCGAGTTCCAATATGGATCGGGTTATGATATGATTTCACTGAGTCCCGCATTAGTGGGCTGGGTTACGTTACAAGTATATATATGTATATGGACAGACATTCATGTTTTCTTGACTTGACTCTCATTTTTTTATAAGGCTTAACTGACTTTTATTGTTGATGGCACAGTTGAATTTGGATCCTGATTTTTATACTGACCTCTTGTTATCCATTGGCTACTTATGATCTCATTTACAGTATTTCATGTTTACATACTCAGTACATTATTTCGTACTAACCCCCTTTCCTCGAGCTGCGTTAAATGCCCGCAGTGATACATGTGCTCAGTTTGGTGACCCTCCGGTTTAGGTTCATGCGCAGCTGTTTGGAAAGCTCCTTTGATCCAGAGCTTTACCATTTTGGTACAGAACCCCATCATTTTGATTTATGTATATTTAGGGGTACGACGGGGCCTTGTCCCGTCATATGTCGTTGTCCTTCTTATAGAGGTCTGTAGACAGTTGTGGGTTATACTTATGTAAGAGGTATAACTCTGTTTTGGTCGGTCATGCTATTGTACTCTGTGTTGGGGTGTCCCCGTGTATATATAATATTATCTAGTGGCAGCCTTGTCGGCTTGCCTGTTGTATCGTGTTGGCTAGTTGTGACTCCTCAGGAGGCAGGTACATTCGGGGAGTAAAGGTAGCCTTGTTGGCTTGCCTACCCTGGCATATGTTGTTATTGCAGCGTTATGTTGTCGGATTTCAGACTCATTAGGTGTTAGTTGGATTATGTGTGATAGGTCGGGATAATGACGTCATTAGGGCGGTTAGTCGCGGCCCGTCGGGTCGGGTCGTGACAGACACAATCGGTTAGGACACCCGGGAGCACAAGTTTTTAATCATCTTAGGAAGAATAATTTATTTGATTGTAACAAACTTTTGGACTCTTCTGTTTGTCAATCTTGCGTGTTTGGTAAACATGTTAAGCTTCCCTTTGCATCTTCTACTACTCATACTTTTATGCCATTTGATCTTGTGCATTGTGATTTGTGGACATCACCCGTTTTGAGTTTTGCTGGTCAGAAATATTATCTGCTAATTCTCGATGATTATTCAATTTTTTTGTGGACGTTTCCCTTAGGACATAAATCACAAACCTACATCATTTTAAAAGAGTTTAGTGTTTTTATCAAAACTCAATTTGGCAAAAACATTAAAAGTTTTCAATGTGACAATGGAGGGAATTCATCAATGCTCAATTTAATGATTTTTGTCACCAAAATGGGATGTATTTGCGTCTTTCGTGTCCACATACCTCACCACAAAATGGGAAAGTCGAAAGAAAGATTAGAACAATTAACAATATGATTTGTTCTATTCTTGTGCATTCTATCACTCCACCAAAGTTTTGGCACCATGCACTTCAAATGGCCACATACCTTTTAAATATTCTTCATAGTAAATTGCTTTCCAATGTGTCTCCTACACAAATATTGTATCATGGTCTCCCGTCTTTTACACATTTGAGGGTGTTTGTGTTATCCTTTGTTTCCATCTACTACCATTAACAAGTTACAGGCTTGTTCCACTCCTTGTGTGTTTTTGGGATACCCGCAGAATCACAGGGGATATAAATGTTATGATTTGACGAATGAGAAAATAATTATATCTCGTCATGTGGTGTTTGATGAGTCTACTTTCCCGTTTGCTAAGTCTCATGTGGCATCCTCACCTTCATATGGATTTTTGGATAACGGAATACATCACATTTTACACCACTATTTTAATAATCAAACATAAGTGGAACCACCTCAACAACATAACCAACACCTTTCGGCACATCCACAAAATGAGACTGGACCGGATACCACAGCCTCATCACCGGGGCTCTTGGACCAGTCCCATCCTTGTGGTAGGCAGACTCAAGTGGGGGAGGCCACTGCTCCCTTACCAACATTCGCAAACCGGCCCACTACCGGATCCCAGCCCAACACCGGTCACCACACACCCCCTCAGCCCATTACCAATACTATACAGCCTCGGACCATTGAAATTCGTGCAATACACGGATTTTTAGGCCCAAATGTCAGTTTAACCTTCTATCCACAGAACAACCTTCACCTATACCAAAAAATCTCAAAGCTTCCTTGTCCGACCCGAATTGGAAAGCTGCTATGTTAGACGAATTTAGTGCTCTTATTAAAAATAAGACGTGGGAATTAGTACCACGCCCGTTTATTGTGAATGTCATTCGGTCTATGTGGGTTTTTGTGATAAGAAAAATTCTGACGGTTCTTTTGCAAGATACAAAGCTCGTCTTGTTGGTGATGGCATGTCTCAGCAGGTTGGGGTCGATTGTGGTGAAACATTCAGTCTGGTAGTTAAGCCAACAACTATCAGGACGATTCTGAGTCTCTCTCTCTCTAAATCCTGCTCTATTCATCAGTTAGATGTTAAAAATGCATTCTTACATGGCCACTTACAGGAAACAATGTACATGCATCAGCCGCTGGGGTTCCGAGATTATTCATGTCCAGATCATGTTTGCATATTGAAGAAATCCTTATATGGTTTGAAACAAGCCCATAGGGCATGGTATAATTGCAGGGTTTATTTCCAAATTGGGCTTTTCTCACAGCAAATCTGATCAGTCATTGTTCATTTATCAGAAGGGCGCTGACATGGCCTATATTCTTTTGTATGTTGATAATATTATTCTCACATCATCATTCATTTCACTTCGCCAGTCTATCATGTCTCTTCTTGCAGCAAAATTTGCAATGAAGGACTTGGGTCCATTTAATTATTTTCTTTGCATTGCAGTAACCCAATATGCAGGTGGTCTCTTTCTTCGTCAAAAGTTTAACTCCTCTCCTTCCAACAAGTCGAGTGGCTTTTCAGCTCCTCTCCTTCCAACAAGTCGAGTGGCTTTTCAGCTCCTCTCCTTCCAACAAGTCGAGTGGCTTTTCAGCTCCTCTCCTTCCAACAAGTCGAGTGGCTTTTCGCTCTTTTCCTTCCTTACAATCAAGCAAGCGGCTTTCACTCCTCTCCTTATAGTCGAGTTGTTTTTCGCCCCTCTCTAGATAAGAAGCAGAACGAC
>CM056494.1:53229325-53547343 GCA_029783415.1 Anisodus acutangulus
CGATACAAAAGAAAAGCTTTATTATACTAGTAAATCCCTAAATTTCATCTTCACAACTATAAAAATATATACAAATTTTAAAAATAGATTTACATTTCAAATAAAAAAGTAATACAAATTGAAGATGAGTATCGCCTGAAATAGAACAGAAGCATAAATGGGTGAAAAAGCTAAAATATTTACGTCTTGGGGTGGGGAAAATCAATGTGCAGGCGTGCAACAAATAATTTTGGAAAAAGTTAAAAGTGGTCCAAATGTTTCTAAAAAAAAATAAAATATTTAATATTTTATAGGTTCTGGGTATCGGTTCCGGGTCCAGGTACCCTGTCTCTATTTTCCGGAACCGGACCCGACATTGATCGGTTCTTAATTTTACTACCCGGACCCTACCCGTTATTATAATATATCTACCCGGAACCTACCCGTTAGTGTCGGTTCCGATCGGGTATCTAGGTACCCTGTACCCGTGCTCACCCCTACCACTGCCCGCTGGTTCTACAGTCCCGTCATTGCCTCCCGTCGTGGGTCCAGAAACTGGCCCGCCTCCCTAGCCCAGTTCTTGTTCATGTTTCTACGACGGAAACAGTGCCCAATTCCCGTGTTGGGCCAGCAGTCCCACTGCCTGCTGGCCAGTCCATCACTGGTCCCGTTATTTCCCAAAATTCACCCAATTCTCCCCCGAGTCATAGACTAGTCACTCTTAGTTAACGGGATATTTTTAAACCAAAAATACATTTTAATTTAAATTCTAAAGTTCTTAAATCACTCCTATCCCGTAATCATGTGTCTGCTTTAAATGACCCGAATTGAAAAATTGCTATGACCGACGAATATAATGCTCATATTGATAATAAGACGTGGGAGTTGGTGCTCCGTCCATCTGGTGTTAATATTATTCGGTCTATGTGGATTTTTGCTCATAAAGACAATTCTGACGGTTCATTTGCGAGGCATAAGGCTCGACTTGTAGGTGATGGTAAGACTCAACAGGTTGGTGTGGATTGTGGTGAGACATTTAGTCCGGTGGTCAAGCCGACTACCATTCGCACTGTGCTCAGCTTGGCTCTTTCGAAAGCATGGCCCATCATCAATTAGATGTGAAGAATGTTTTCTTACATGGTGATCTCAAGAAAACAGTCTATATGCATCAGCCCTTGGGGTTTAGGGATCCCAAATATCCTCATCATGTCTGTTTGGTGAAGTAGTCCTTGTATGGGCTTAAGCAGTCCCCACGGGCTTGGTATACGAGGTTTGCAGACTATGTTTCGACTATTGGGTTCTCTCACAGCATGTCTGATAATTCATTGTTCATATATCGTCATGGTTCTTCCTTGGCTTATATACTATTATACATGGATAATATTATCTTGACTGCCTCTTCTGATGCATTACGCCAGTCTATCATGACAATGCTCAGTTCTGAGTTTGCTATGAAAGACTTGGGGCCCTTGAGTTACTTTTTGGTGATTGCTATCACTCGTCATGCAGGTAGGTTGTTCTTATCACAACGTAAGTATGCTGCTGAGATCATTGAGCGCGTTGGTATGTCCTCATGCAAGTATACTTCCACTCCAGTTGATACTAAACCCAAGTTAGGTGATGCGGCTGGCTCACCTTACGAGGATCCGATACGCTATCACAATCTAACAGGGGCTCTTCAGTATGTTACTTTCACGAGATCATATATTACGTATGTCGTACAACAGGTGTGCTTGTTTATGCATGATCCCAGGGTTGAACATATGAATGCGCTCAAACACATTATTTGGTACTCTCAATTATTTCTTCATCAGTCCACAACTGTGCAACTACATTATCTTCTAGGTAGTTCAGGACATGTTCGACATTCATTGTTTGTGTTAGCATGATTTGATCTTGTGTTTATATAGGAAATATTTTTTAATATCCATAAAGTAGTACATTGAACACAAGAAGCATAATAAAGTGGGAGATTGAAGGGTGCTTCATTTGATATAATACATTGAACAATAATGAAGTGGAAGAATGAAGGGTGTTTGTAAATTGGGTATTTCATTATAAATTTATCTATAAATTGATAAAGTATTAATTAATCGATAAATTAAATTGGGTATTTCATCATGAATTTATCTATAAATTGATAAAGTATTAATTAATATATAAATTATTAATTATTAATTTATCGATTAATTAATATCTTTTTTAATTAATAAATTTTGATGATTCCAAGAGCATTAATTTATAGAGTTTCTACGGTAAAACTGTAATATGCATTAGCGCATCCTCGGTTTCTTATGGTTGGGTTAGCTTAAGAACAAATAGCTGATATAATTTTGTATGAATGCGAAATTGTTTCCTTTTCTTTCTCATTTTCATTTTAAATGTTTGTAGCAACATTTCTCGGTGTTTTTAGTTTGCAATAGTGTGATCTAATGAGATAGTTGATTTTCATTTTCTTTTTATCTCTCGATTATTCTCTCAACATTCATTGGTCACCTTTTGGACCTTTCTTTGAAAATAATAGGGGAAATAACTCATAAATACGACCCACACATCTAGTTTGCAATTAATGTAGCACACTGTATCATCACTGTATAGATAATTTATCTGTTTTGTATAGTTATATGGTCCTCCGATCTACTTTGCATTCGATGTAGCTCATTGTATCATTGATGTATAGATAATGTATCTGTTATGTATAGTTACATATAAACATTACATATATTTTGTATATATAATGTATATGCTTTGTATAATTTATATTATATTAAAAGCATGAAGGGCCTTAGAAATGTTGACTGAACTTTTTGTCCTTTATTAAAAGACTCTACAATAGACAAAATTGGCATTTATTATTTTTCATAAATTAATATACATAAACACTAATAATATATATTTTCTTTCAACATAAGAACTGCAATAAAAACATGTCGTTTGTTTTTGATAAAATATTTAGAATTTTCTTATTAAGTCTTTCCTTAGGTATGAATTCCTAACATTTAAGATTTTCAAATTCATTAAAATTATACATTATACAAAATTTACAGACAAGAAGGTATCAATAGACAAAAAGGAAAACACAAACATGATTTGCGTACAAGAAGGTATCAAGGAATATCCGTTTTGCCGTCAACACAAAGGACTAAGTTCCAAATTTCACAAATTTACCTAACTTATTTGTCAAATAATTCTCCATTAAATTGCATAATTATCACACCAAAGGTTGTAATGATTGAGAAATACTAGTCCTCTTTTAATAAATTTCGAGTTAGAGCTTTGTGAATGGAGTGATATTTGTTAGGAAGCTTATGTTATTTATGTTTATGTAATATACGAAAAACCTTTTTTTCTTTGATTTTGGCAGATAAATTTATTGCCAGTATGCAGTTACAAGAAGTCTTCTAAAAATTCTGTAAGAAACTCTAGATTTGATATCCAAATTATTTCAGCAAGATACAATCGCACGTTATGTTTATTATCTTATTTTTCTATTCATTCAAGTTTATTACTTCCGTATGTTTTTATAGTGATCGAGCATTGGATATTAATAGTGAAAGAAAGATAATATTATCTGATTATCCATAGCAAAGGTGAATTGTATTTAACATCATCGTGAAGACCTCCCTTCCACCCATATACATCAGAGAACGCCTTGAAGGTATCTTGTCATACTTTCCTCTTCCTTTTTTGTGATTTATAATTTTTTTAACCTAGATATATAGTGGTTCTTTCTTGATCATCTGACCAACAATATATATTCTCTCCATCCTAATTTATGTGCTCGAATTTTGAGAATCAAACCAAATATCCTTTAATCGCAAATTTATAATATGTCTCTTAAATATTTTGAATTTTGAATTATTATAATTTATAGTACTTTTTACATAGTTTTCAAATATGTATGTTTTATATTGAAAAAATAAAAGATGCTAAGTACAAAAAATGTATGGTTAAAATTAAGAAGTTTGAATCTCGAAAAGTGAAAAACATCATATAAATTGGGAGAGGGGATTATATATTTGTGTTGCATAATGTATCTTAAACTCACAAAAAAAGTTCACGTAAATATCTTTGTTGCTTATTCTTTTCCTTGATTTTTGTTTTCCAGAAAAATTAAAATCATAATAAAATATCGTGCAGCTACACCTTTTTTGTTTATTATTTTGTTTGATTTTTATCTTTATGAAAAGTTCAAGTTTGTGTGTCTGATTTATATAATCTCCCTATAGGTGCATTGCATTGCAGGTATATCCAGAATCAATTATTGCATTTTTATCGAAATAGTAAAAAGAATTAGTTAAAAGTTTGGTCGATATCTACATATTTGGCATAATTGTTTGAAATACAAATTGGAGTTAAAGTATACAAAAAAAATTCCATTGGTTATTTGAAGTTAGAACATGTGAATTTTGATCGTTTCGTAATATTTAAATTGGAGTGACTGGATACAGTTCAAAATATAAAGATAAATAATTAGATTAAGTTAGATAGAAATTATTTATAATTACATCACTTTTATTTTATAAACTATACAAACATTATTTGATTGTACCTCATCAATCTTGATAGTTCATTTCTATTAAGTTAAAATAGATGTTATTTATAATTACGTGAATATTCTATAGATTTTTTATTGATAGACGCAAAATTTACACAAAATCAAATTAAATTGAAGCTGAATATCAACTATCTTCCTAAAAGAATAAAAAATTGAGCTATTGGTAATGGAGATAACGAGAATATAATTTTGGGAGGGAGAGAGATAATGAGTATAAAATAGATGTATGGAAATGAAATTAAAGATGGTAAAAAGGAACAGAGATTCACATGGTAGGGATAGAAAAGAAGAAGAAAAGTGGATCAAGGCTTTGTATAAGGATGGATTATGTGAGTAATATAATAAGAGTTGGGTTAAAATTAGTTAACTAGATGGCCGACATGTATCAAACGGTAATTATCTCAAAATAATGCTCAGTTTCAAATTCAACATGTGTTTTTTTTAATCAATGATGAATTAACCTAAATAACCATCGACCAGTTCACTAAATTATAAATACCCAACAAATGTAAAATATATATAATCAGTATATAATTTATATGTATACCGCTTAGAAAAAATAGTGAATCTGATAGCCATTTGTGTAAAGATCTTTTTCAATTATAAAAGTTAAAAGTGGCTACTTTTTAAATTTCTCCCTCTTTTTGTATCCACTCTCCATTTCGGCCCATGAAAACATTAGCCCAATATTTGGTTCAATCAAAGGTCGATTTTTCGAAGGAAATGACGATCTTGATCCTCTGAAAGTACATATTTTCAACACCAAGAACCGAACTTTTCAGGTGATCTAAGTTTATTGTTTCTCTCACTATTATGGGTTCTCAAAAATTCTAATGAATTTCTATAATTTATTTTTAGTTTTCCATTTCCAATACTTAAATAATTAATATCCAAGGTGGTGATATTTGCATTTCTTGTGGGAATTCATTGGGAGGTATATGGATATAGAGGATTCATATAGCTAATTTAGGATTGATTTTTAGTTGATTGATCGATTGAGTGATTCATCATTTTTTTTTGGATCTTTGTAGCTCTGAAGGATCATAACTTGTGAATCTCTTTATATGAGCTCTTTTGAAACTAATTTCGGAACCTACTGAGATTATGGATTCATGTTCCATAATTCCTGAAAAGGGTCGTTGGAATTCAAAGGTGCTTATCAGTTTTGAGATCAACCCTGACCCTGAGGCGGAACCGGGATTTGAACTTTAGGGTTCTAATTTTTAGGTTAATGATATTAGATGTTACTGAGTTCTGAATTTAAATTTTGTATTTCTAAATATAAATACAAGGTTTGAAAATTAATGATATTAGATGTTACTGAGTTCTGAATTTAAATTTTGTATTTCTAAATATAAATACAAGGTTTGGACTAAAGCTACTGGTTCAGCTGAACCGTAGGTAACCTTCTAGCTCTGCCCCTGTCCTAACCCTGATGCCAAGGCTTTTTTTTTTTTGTAACTCTAGCCCTTTCTGGTAGAAAGTTGTTAGTTTTGGGATTCAAATCACGTCCAATGGTCTTTGTTTTATGAACCTTGTTGGAAGTTCAATGATAACCTTACAGTGGGGGAAGAAAATAAATCATCTTGTAATTTTTCTGGGGATGGGTTGGGAAATATTTGAGAGGTTTTACTTTGTAGGCGCTTTTCTTTTAGTTTCTGAATATCAATTCTTAGAAACTTTTACTAAGAGGTGAAAGATCCAATATCAGTCGTCGAAATGGATATACCTACTGTTTCTAGTGGAGCTTGCTTTGAATTGAACTACTTGAACAAGCCCAAATGAGAAGGAGGTTATTATTTTATTTCTTTTGCTATCAACTAACCCGTGACTAAATGTGTAATTGATGAACAATTTTATCTTTTCCCATGGTTTTTTAGTGATTAGCTTATTATTTCATCCGCAACACCACGAGAACTTATGATTTTCTATCGTTTTAGTGTTCTCTTCTTACAAAAGAAATGGAATCACATACTCAACACAAGATTCGTAATTTTTCTTACACGTAGAAAATTGGTAAACTTAAGATGAAATGTATGGTAGAATGCAAAGCTAATTGCCCCTGGGGGTTAGCTCAATTGGCAAAGGTTGAGGGACTCGTGTCTTAGGTTACAGGTTCGAGCCCTGCGCCAAGCGAACTAACTCTCGTATTTAAGTGGAGAAGGGTAGAGGGATGGACCCATCATCCTTGAGTTTCGAAGGCTATGGCTGGCACAAAGGGTCGGTTCCAGACAGATTTCTCAGTCATCAGAAAAAAAATGGAAGTCTTATTAGGATGGACTTGCTTACTTGGTATATAAGTTCTTAACTAGATCATTCTTCTTTTACAGGCGCCACAAGTAGAAGAGTCTCGATGGAATTAGCGGACAGAGCTGTTGGGCTGCTTTTAACATTGACTAGTTTGTCGATTTTCACATATTATACCTTTTGGGTCATCATTCTGGTAAGCTCATATTCTCTTCCATTCAATTCTGTACTGACCTTTGCGGCCTAAGTTTTATCTGGGGATTGACGAATATGTTGTTTTGTCCTTTCAGCCTCTTGTTGACAGCGATCATTTTGTGCACAAGTATTTTCTACCACAAGAATACGCGATTCTCATTCCTGTATATGCTGCGGTGGCGCTTATCTGCTTCTTGAGTGTGTTTATCGGATATGTTATGCTCAAGTCCAAGAAGAAGGCATGATGTGTGGCTGTGACAAGTCCACTTTTTTGCTCTATCGAGTTCATGATAATCGATATCTTTTCTATATTTTAGCTTTCTCATTTTGAATAGCCAGTGTCATAGATCACATATATTTTTCTCTATTCTTGAGTTCGCTATTATTTGGAACCTCTAGATATGATTTTTTAGTTGGCACTACTTACTACATACAGACTGATGATGACATCAATTGAACTTAATGAAGCAATGAAGATTCGAATCCAACTTGTTCGGGACTGAGGCATAATAATTGTTGTTACTACTATCTACATAGAGACAATGAACAGAACATGATCGATTTATTCTCTTTTTATTAGCTGGAGGATTGTAAAAACCTTATTGGTCAATGACAGAGTTTAACAAACAAGCCTTTTGGTCTCTACAATCCCTAGTCGATTAGAGAAAAAAACAATAGTCGCCACAAGAAAGTTACCACTTCTAGTTGGTGAAGTTTGGTCAGCAGTTTATTACTATCAGTGTAACCATTTACCTCGTGAGCTAGTTTTTGGGTTGAATTAAGTTCAAGGTTTATTTTCACAGATGTCCAGTCTTAGACGTGCGGGGTTGTTAGAGTCCCACATTGGCCGCAGATGGCCTTGGAATTCAAAACTCATGAAGTTCAAAGTTTGGATTTGTCTCCGGATGAACTTTTCTTTATTGTTCACGGAACCTTCCAACTCTAATCGCAGTGTCAAAACCTGCATGTAACTAATGTAAAGTGGAATTGTAATTAATGGCGCTGCAACAGTAATGCCAATTTATTTTTTCACTAGCTAATTATTTTTCTTTTAAAATTATTTAATAATATTTATGGCCCGAAGAGCTCAAAACGGGTGATGTTGAAGTATCACAATGGATATTATCAAACGGCATAAGTGTGCATGAATTAGATGAAACAAATGACACTTGAACATGTTTTCCAAGTGGACATGATCGGCACAAACTTGAATTACGTGTTGGAGTACATGAAATAAAATTATTTCATTTGAGAGAGGCTAAAACGGATGCCCCTGGATAACCCTGGATAACTCAAACGTTCATGCCATAATGAAGGTGTGAGAGCTGCAAAAGTGGATGGTGACTCGGTTCGTTGATTAGATGTGGTAATTGGATATAGCTCCCTATGACTATCACATCTCATTCGAAGCATCCCCTTCTGAAAATCCTTCACGGAAAATCCATAAGGGTAAAAAACAACAGATACCCAATTATCAGTAGTAAACTTTCTAAACGAAATCAAGTTTTTAATTAATTGTGGAGCATGAAGGACATTCTTTAAAATTAAGAGTGGGTTTGGTGGAGTCAATATGGTAGAACCATAACCACGAATTGGAATAGAATGACCATTTCCGACAATTAAACCATTATTTTTGCTCAAATTAAAATAGGATGAGAGGTTACCTTGGGGGGACGTCATATGAGACGTCGCTCCGATGTCCATGTACCAATTTGCGTCCGGCGGATTAAGTCCGAGAGTGTGCATGGCAGACTCAATATCCATTGGGCCGGTCACTACCGAATGGGCCTCCTGCCACTAGTTCGGTAGTGGGCCAAAGCTGCTCAGTCCGCCGCTGTTTCGTGGCTAAAAAAGAGAAAGCCAATATCCTTGTTGTTGACTGCCAATGGCGTGGCCAGGTCTTGGACTGGGCCTACCTGACGGGACTGGGCAGGGTGGCACAGCCCAAGGCCACTGCCAGGCCCACTGGGTTAGGTCGCCGTCCCACTGTTGTCGAGGCTGCCACTGCTGGCCGTCGGTCCCGCTGCTCCTGCCGCCGTGTCCTCTACCACAAGAATTTCGATTGCCACCATTTTTGCCATTTCGGTTATTCCCACTCCGATTTTTAATATCGTTCCGTTCTTTTTGTCCCCGATTTTGTTGTATAGGCTCAAAATTGGAAGCAGTGTCATTGGTTGGGGTGACAATTATGGCAGAATTCGAGACGGTTACGGCCTTTTTGGCGAAACCCGCTTCTTCAAGAAAAGCATAGAACGTGCTTGATAAAAATGTGGTAGAGGATTGCTTTGTCGGATAAGCGTTCCCACGCCACTATACGCGTCGGTAATGCCGACAACCAATTGTAGAACCAATCGATTGTTGGTAATCGGCGAACCAACATTTTTGAGTTGATCCGACAAGAATTTGAGGCATTGACAATACGCTGACGCATTCGGAAAATCTGTCATATCGGTGGTAGAGAATTCTTGCTCCAACGTGACGGCTCGGGAATTTTTGTTGTCTTGAAAAATATCCCGCAAGCGATTCCAGGCATCCATTGCCGTAGAATCGGGTTCCATTATTGTGTGCAACAAATCACTAGATATAGTTGCATAAATCCATGAGAGAACTGTGACATCAAGGGTTTCCCAAAGTTCTTTTTCATCATTGGTTTTTAACTCCTTTGCTTTGCCATTTTCCGATGGGGTTATGTGATGAATAATCCGGTGGGAAAGGCAACAGATTTTAAAGAGCTCTGCCCAAGTTGCATAGTGAACATTTTTCATCTCAAGAGTGACGGAAATATGCGTTTTGATGTTAGAAACGGTAAGGGCGGGATGAAATGTGAATTTGGAGTCGGACATTGTTGACCGGAAAATGAAGAACAATAATGGAAAAATAAAATAAAATAAAATAATGAAGAAAGGGTGGTGGTCAGCCGATTGTGGTGGAGGAAGGGGGGGGGGGCGAATTTTGGAGTAAAAATTATTTAGGATATGATATTTTTCCTAATCTTCTGATACCATGTAATAATAATAGAGTGATAATATTATTAGCCTCAATGATATTCTTCCATAAAGGAGATAATATACAACAACTAGAGCCACATCTTAGGCTATAATTAGGCTACTAATAACTACTAATAGGATATGATTAGGCTAACTATATGTCATCTAATCTATCTACTTAAATGTTAATTTACCTACCATTTATCTTCTAAAATCAATTATAATAATTACTAATTGCATTTGCAATCAATTATTAATTATTCTATCAAATATAAACTTGCCCTAAGCTATTTTTTCACCCATGTACGTAACAAATGTTTTCGAATAGCAAAGATGTACATGCTGAAATAAGTACATGCCACTGAGTGGTACAATACTACAATGTTACATGGTTCATACTTTTACTATTTGTAAGTCTGGAGATCGTACTATTGTTTCTTCGCGACAGGATTAGGTGTTATTTGGTTATTATTGTAACTTACAAGGTTTTTCATTTTGGTTTTGATATTCAAAAAACATCTGTCTTTGCTTACCTCTCTTTTGCTGTTTGCTGGATTGAACGTTGCGTCGGATTATAGGGGTGGCCAGTGGGCAAGCTCGGGACGGTCGGGCCAGATTTGGCGGGATCAGGGCGGGGCGGGATGGGATGGGGAAGGGGTGGGGCGGGGCGGGTCATGCGGGATCGGGATAGGCGGGATTTGCCAAAGTCCCGTCCCGATCCCGTTCGAATCGGGTCGGGGCGGGATCGGGATCGGGATCCGGGGCGTTTTTTTTCTTTTTTTTTCCTACTTAATTTAAAAAATAACATATAAATAAAAAACTCAATAATTAAACAACATAGTGTAATAAAAACATCTCAATGTTGTTTTTGTGTCTCTTATATTATTTAATAGACATATGATTTTTTTTGTAATACAAATACAATTGTCAAAATTGCAACTTTGTGGTGTTGTTCAAAAGTTGCAAATTACATAGTAAAATTGCAATTAAAAAAATTACATTTTGAAAAAAATATGTTCTAGTTTCTTATAAGTTCTTGTGGTTCTTCGGTTGGAATTGATATTTGTTGGTCAAATTGATCCATGTCGCTTTCACCACCTTCGGATAAGATTTCGTTGTAGTTTTCGTCTTCTTCTTCGTTGATCTCTGGTTGACCGCACCTTCTCTGCTCCGCTCGTATCCAATCCAATCTTTGAATAATACTACAATCTCCAAGCTGT
This sequence comes from Anisodus acutangulus, assembly GCA_029783415.1. Taxonomy (NCBI): domain Eukaryota; kingdom Viridiplantae; phylum Streptophyta; class Magnoliopsida; order Solanales; family Solanaceae; genus Anisodus; species Anisodus acutangulus. The sequence goes on from CM056494.1 coordinate 53,240,512, forward strand.
CTCCGGCTAATGAGTGTTTGTGCTCCCCTATTTGATATCTGCCAGCAGAAAAAACACTTTCAGACGTTGTTGATGACGCTTGAATGTTCAAAACATCTCGGGCCATCATTGAAAGTGTCTGAAAGGTCTTCTCATTCCCCCTCCGGTATTTTAGCAAGTCTTCACGTCCTTCTTCATTGAGAACTGCTTGGTACGGTACAGAACCCTGCAAAACAAAAATATCAAACTCGCTAATTTGGTTAGTAGCGGTACGGCCGCCGCACATTCTATTTCTGAGGCTTTCAATACTAGCCGCAAAAAGAACATGTCTTTTGTGAGGTTGTGTTGAAGAAGAAGAAGAAGATGGTATGGAAGCCGGTAGGTTGCTAGCAATTTCTTGTTGGTAAAACCTATATATTTTTTTTGCATTCGTCTTCTACGCTAGACGACACTTCTTCTTTAGTTTGTTCAATAAGTGGTGGGTGATTTGGATTTTTGGGACTTGGAGGTGGTAGTATTGCTATACATTCGTAAATAGTTTTAATAAGTGATTTAGTACCGTCTATTTTAATAGTCGGATTTAATACAACACCAATAATATAATAGTGGGAATAGGAATAAAATATTTTTTTATTTTGATAAATATTTTGTTAATAGCTGGTTTATCCATATATTCATTAAGCAGTAAAAATATTAGAGCTATATAAAATAACATAGTTGAAATAGTATGATAATATATATCGAAAAATTCTTTTGTTGCTTGAAAAATTTCTCTAAAAATACAATAAATTCGGAAATTTTTTCCCAATCGCTATCTACAACCATGTCAACTGGATTTTGATTATGAGAGTTAAAAAATAAAGTTATAGGGTTTCTATAGTCATAAGCAACAAGTAGTTGCTCGTATAAAGAATTCCACCTAGTGGGTACTTCTTCTGGAATTTTTCTATAAGGTAGTTGACAATCGTGACAAGTTTTTTTTATATTCTTTTCTTCGTTGTATTCTACTATTTTTAAAAATAAAGTTTATAGCAAATTGTATTTTACTAAGAATATCTTCAAAAAGTGATAGACCATCCTTTACAATTAAGTTATATATATGACACGCACATTTTATATGAAAATGATCTGAAAAAGATGGAGTTAAACTATTTTTTAAAATTGTAATATCATAATTGTTAGAAGAAGCGTTATCTAATGTAATAGTAATAATTTTATCAATTATTCCGTAAAAATCGCACACTTGATAAATATTTTTTGCAATAAAAGTACTAGTGTGCCTATCATTTATATATCTATACGCTAAGATACGTTTTTGTATAGACTATTTATAATCTATCCAATGACAGGTTACCGTTAAATAATCATGGCCGTTAGTACTACGGCCTATATAAGAAGTGATAGTCACTTTTCCATTAAAATGATATAATGAATAACGTAAATAATGTTGATATTCATGTGCGAATTTAAATACATCTCTCTTAATAGTTGATCTAGGAAAACCGTTAAAAGCAGGATTATACATATCTCTAATGTAATGAATAAAACCGGCAGATGAAGGAAATGAAAAAGGCAAACCCTCCACAGCAACTAATTTTGCTATTGCTTCCCTATCTCTATGTTTATTGTATTTAGGGCCTACAATTCCCCCGTCATAGGGTTAATTTGACCCTGTACTTGGTCTGAGACAGTACAGTGTGTGAACCTTGTCCCGATGGAGCGGGCGTTTGCGCACCCAGTTTTGAAGTCTCGTATTGGGCATACCTAGCTGGATGAGCCCTTGCTACGTGTCTCATTAAACCCCCCGTCCCACCGTGACCTTTTCTAGTTTTAAATTTTAAAACATCTTTACAAATTTTACATCTAGCTACTTGATTCTCTACGTCCCTATAAAAAAATGTTCATGCATATGATTTTAATGGTCGTTTTGATGGACCTCGTCTCATACTTGGGGGAATATGAGGCATTTCAGTTGAAGGTGCACTAGCGGGTGTGTTGTCATCTACATTAGTTGGTGTATCATCTAGATCATCGTCTAAATTAAAGTCTTCTTGAGTTCCACAAAATAGCTCCTCGTCTAAATCTAATGGTATTGTAGGAAAATGTTCAGTATCAACAAAATCATCATGTGTAGGAATATGACCATTGCCCTTGTTGCCCCTACTAGAAGAAGCATGACTGTTGACACTCAATTTTGTCCCATCTTTTCTGATTTTATTTGCAATTTTAAATATTTTTGACACCTTAAAATAATTTTAAAATATATACATATATATGTATATATATCATCATTTTTATTATTATTTGCATTTTATTTGTCATTTGCATTTTTTATATCATAATCATACTTTTTATCCTAATATTATATGTTATTTTTATTTTCACAAAACGGCATCATATTATTATTATTATTATTTTAGCACCAAGCATTCCGCAAATATTATATTTTTTATCATATTGTCATCTTTACAATTTATAAATTTTGCAATGCTTTCTTTTTATATAATAAATCGCCGCACCCGACCCCACACCCCCATTACCTGGCCGACCCGACACCACCACCTACCCCCCTCTGTTACGCCGACACCACCTTACCCCTGCCACCAACCTACCCCATCACCTCACCGACCCATATCCCCTAAATCCGCTTCCAAAAATAAAAAATCTTTGCCCTTAATTCAAATTTCAAACTCGATTTGATGGGATGAAAATTGGGGAAATACATCTATAAAAAGCCCCCAATTGTTCACCATCGGAAATGTGGAGTTTTGGGGGGGATTTGAGGGTTTTCGGGACGGGTTTTCAGTCGGTTTTTGGAGATATTTGTCGATTTTGAGGTCCGAAAATCGAGTTCAAGTTTTGAAATCTGAAATTCAAAATCTAAGATTCTCCTAAGGTTAGTATTGCTTTCTTTTTGTGTTGTTCATCATCTTAAAGAGTCCGAAAATATAAGTTAAAATTATTAGGATTTTGGTATTGAATAATCTAAAATTTTGCTAATCTTCACTGTTTTTCGGATTCCGGGTCCGGTCACTGATCCGGGTTGGGTTGGGTCGACTCGATTCGGGTTAAATTTCCAGAAATTGTCTTTGATATTTTGTTGTTGTTGGTTATCTGAAAATAAATAAATCAAAAAAATTGATTCGGGTCGGGACTCCGATTCGGGTCGGGTCGACCTGGTTTGATTAAATTCCCAGATTTATATGTTTTTATATCTTGTTGTTGGTTATCTGAAATTTGGAAAGAAATCATTTCGGGTTGAAACATCTGATCCGGGTCGGGTCGACCCGGTTTGATTAAATTTCCAGATTTATATGTTTTTTTATATCATGTTGTTGGTTATCTGAAATTTGGAAAGAAATCAATTCGGGTTGAAACATCCGATCCGGGTCGGGTCGACCCGGTTTGGTTAAATTTCCAGATTTATATGTTTTTATATCTCGTTGTTGGTTATCTGAAAATTTGAAACATCCTATTCGGGTCGGGTCACTGATTCGGGTCGATCCAATTTGAGTAAATTTCCAGATTTTTGTGTTTAATATTATGTTGTTGGCTATATGAAAATCAAGAAAAATTGGATTCTGAATCTTGTTTCGGGTCTGTGTTCAGGATTCGGATCGGGTAAAATTTCAGAATTCGGGTCGGGCATTTTTTGCGAACTGTTGCTGATTTTGGCATTTAACATCTGTGCACGGATTGTCTTACTGATTTACTGATTTGAATAAATACTACATTTAGGCCAATGAAATTGAATTTGAGGCCGCTCCTCCGGAAAATGCTCTTCCGTTTCAGTTTGTTGATTTTGGCATTTAACATCCGTGCACGGATTGTCTTACTGATTTACTGATTTAAATGAATACTACATTTAGGCCAATGAAATTGAATTTGAGGCCGCGCGCCCCCTTCGGGAATCGTTTCTCTGTTTTTGGTTTTACTGGTTTGATGTTATTTTGCTGATTTGAATAAATACTGCATTTATGCCAATGAAATTGAATTTGAGGCCGCGCCCCTTCGGAAACTGCATCTGTTTCAGTTTACTGTTTTGGCATTTAAACATACGTGCACGGATATCTTACTGCTTTACTGCTTTGAATAAATACTGCATTTAGGCCAATGAAATTGAATTCGAGGCCGTGTCCCTTCGGACATCATTTCTCGGTTTTTGATTTTACTGCTTTACCGCTGCTTTATTGCTTTACCGCTTTGAATAAATACTGCACTCTGACCAATGAAATTAAATTTGAGGTCGTGTCCCTTCGGACATCATTTCTCGATTTCTGTTTTTTTTTACTGTTTCGGTACCATTTTGCTGATTTGAATATTATACTACATTGGCCGATGAAAAAATATCCGTCGATTTTTTAGGCCTCCACGGTTTTAAAGACGGAAAATAAAGCTTCTGGGCAAGGATGAAACTTAAATCTTTTTAACCCGAGAGACCAACATCTTCAATAGGCAAGGCAACTAAAATGACCAACGAGTCATATGTTCGCAGCCACGACGTGATTGGAATGATCTTTTCAAAATTTAAGTCTTGAGCCCTCCGTAATCAAAACATTTACTGTTTTGGATACGGATCCGAAGTTATGTATATTCAATTGTTTCTAACCGTTTGTTCTTGACAGCTTGCAAGGGATAAGTCAAAGAAGGCAAATACCCCTCGGAGATTATTTATTTTATTATTGTTTTTTTTACTTTCTTTAATTCAACTTTATTTCATTATGTATTGTAATATTATTGTACTCCTGAAATTATTGAAATATTTAGAATAGGTAGACTTAGATTAATTAATAGGGTAGTCAAAAACTTGAAACACATCGCTAGTTTATTTATTTTTAGGCTCGGTTAGTTTTAAAAATCGAAAATCGCTAGTTTATCTATTTTTAGACCCGTTACCCATAAAAAATCACATTGCATATATTTTTGATCAATTTTCATACAAATGCATATTTATTTATTTTTCTCTCAACTTTACATGTACAAAATGCATTATTTTATTATCTATTTGCAATATTATTTTTATACTTGTAAAAAATTGCATTTTTCTTAGCATAATAATTAACCTGAGTTTGATCGGATAAACGCAAGTTAGCGGATCTTAAAGGATGTCTAACCCCTTCCCTTTAGGATAATAAAGAACTCTTACCTAGAATCTCGTTAGTTCCGCAGATCACAAAATTGGAGTTATTTTGCATTTTTTAGTTAGCATTTAGGTGTCTTAATTCACCTTAGAATAATTAGGTGGCGACTCCTCAAAGCAAGCATTTTTATCCAATCCAGAGGGAATGACCCCTACCCGTAAGCATACGTTTAAATCCTTCAATTATAAATTTATAATTATACTAATAAATAATTAAAGTAAATGAAATTAAGTGTGCTAAATAAAATAAACATACAATAATAATTTAAGGAAGGAACGAATGTACCAAACGCCGACGTAACGTCGACGTGTAATCGAGAGGTTGAAAATTGAAAATTTGCTCGATGGAAGATCCTCAATCTAGTTTCCAACATCACTCCCAAATGAATAAATAAAATTCAATATTTAGTAGACAATGTAGACTTGTAGAGAGATAGATTGAGAGATTAGAGAGATTGTAGGAAGATTTGTGAGACAGATGAAGAGAAAATGAGTTATTTATAGTTGCGAAATTGGGTTAAAATATAAATATAATAACTTATGGGTTAAAAATAAATATTAAGGGGGTAGGGGTTGGGGGAAGGGGGAGGCCAAAAATGACCATTGTACAACGGCCAAAATGTAAAATCGTCGTTGGTGCAACAGTTATTTGTGCAAAGGGAGGGTTTCGGGCGGGATCGGGGGTGGGACCGGGATCGGATCGAACTGGCGGGGCCCAGTGCCCGGGCGGGGCAGGTAAATGTCGAGCTGAGTGGCTGGCGCGGGCCGGGTCGGGACGAGACCATGTCCCGTGCCGGTTCGAGTCTCGATACTGCAAAAAAAAAAATTAGAAAGTCGGGACCGGGCCGACCCGGCCCACTGGCCAGTCTTAAATCTAAGTAATCAAAAAGTAACAGATTCTTACTTGTTTGGAGAAGCAAATGAAATGAAATATTGGACAACTTCATAATATAATTTCCTTCTCAAGCGACTTATAAAATTCGTTTTAGCTCTATGTTCCGAGCTCAAAAAGTTTGTGATCTAGTAACAATAGCGTCTGGTTTAGACAAATGAGCGGATTGAATTGAATATGAGCATGTTTAAATGGGTTTAAACAAAAACAGATACGTAATCAAATTGATCACTTTTCCAACCCGAATATTGTTCTTGGACAACCCATTCAAAATCCAATGACACTGATTCTAACATTCCATTTTACTTTGGGCTTTGACCAAACACCAACTTATACAACTCTTACCACAATTATACTGACCGTCCCCTAGTTAAGCAAATAAGAACAATTACTTAACAAAGTCTATTTCAATTTTTTTTTGTAGAAAATAGGATCCATCAGCTAATTGTAAGATCTTATTTTTGAAAAATAGTCAATATCCTGAAGTTTAGAATTTAACGAGTAAAATTTCAAGATGTAATAGCATTTACATGTCAATTTTCTGCTCCATTAAAAATGATCATTGTCTTGGAATTTTAAATACATGGGTTCTTTTGTGATTTTGACACTCCAGACTAGTGACTATTTTTAATGGGTAACTTACATAAATAGCTATAGTTTAAGAGTTTTTAACCAATTGTAGCTATATTTTTTGTTAATTACATTTAGTAATTAGTTTTTAGTTATTTCATGTGTATTTGACTGTATTCAAATACACAGTTCCGTTGTATCTAAATTTTTGAGCGAGCTAACTTGATATATTTAACTATATTCAGACTTGCGTAAATATTGCAATGCATAAATTTAATGTATTTGATTATTTTTAGCTCAATCTCCGGTCAAATACAAAATACACTAAAAAAATGACGAATACACTCAGATCTGAGATACAAGTAGGAGAAGAAATCATAAATTTCGGTCAAGTACAAAAAAAAATACACTAAAAAACTGACGAATACAATCAAATACACTCAGATCTGAGATACAAGAAGGAAAAAAAGCCATGGAGCCAAACGAATACACTCAGATCTGAAATACAAAGAAGAAAAAGAAGCCATGAATTCAGCATCTCAGTGAGATCCAAATCCGGTTGTGGTGGAGACAATGGGGTGCGCTGATGTTGGTGGAAATAGGGTGCGCGGATGCTCTGATTCACCGGAGCAGTCGGGGAAGGAGAACAGAGAGGGAGAAGGGGTGTGGTAACGGGTTAGCTGGAGGTTTGATCGTGAACTAGTGGTGGACGATGAACGGAAAACTGAGGCCCAGAAAGGGGCGACGGCGTTGGTGAAACTCGCCAAAGTTAGAGGAGCGATCGAGTAGTGACGGTGGAAGAGGAACATGAGAGAGAGAGGGAGGGCGGCAGTGAGGTCGTGAAGCGGGGTTCGTGGTGGTGGTTGGGCGTTGGTATGGGTTTCGTCGGAAATGAAGAAAAGGACGGAGAAAGGCGGCTGACTTCCATAGTGAGAGAAAAATGAGAAAGATGAGTGAGGGAGAAGATTGATAGAGTGGAATAACTCTATGCATATGATATAGCTATGATAGGTAAATTGAAAATTCACAATAGCTATGAAAAGTAATTAATTTAAAAAGTAGTTATTATCTAGGGATTGAAAAGTGACTATTTATAATTTTTTCTAATCTTAGTTGGAAGCATGAACGACTCCACCATTGGCTTTGGATTTAGGTAAAAGAATGAGTGAAACTGGAAACGACTTTGCATTATGTTTGTGTTTGTTTAAATGAATAGTAGAATCTTTCGCAATGCCCTTAAATGAATTGAAAAAATAACTTGATCAGAAAATAATTATTTGTTGCTTCATACTTCCAACACAAAGTAGATTTATAATTTTTTTGCCACACTTTTATCTTGTTAGTTGTTTGTTTTCAAAACCCACAAAGAACAAAGACGAGTAAATGTGAAGTTTGTCTTATAAAGAGAAGAAAGAAGAGTTTTGTAAAAATCAAGAAAGGAAGTAAAAAGTCTTCCATAATCTTGATTAAAAAAAGTAAAAGAGAAAATAATAATTATGTTATCACACTTGCATTATCTTGGAGTAAGTGAGAAAGCGGAATGTAGGACATTTTTTTTATCAAATCAATTGTCTAAAAAGTTCTTTCCTTTTCAGTGAAATAATTTAATAGTATTTTGTTTTAATAAAAGTTGTGAATTGTTTATTCACAAAATGGGGCCCATAAAAGATGGGGGACTAAAGCTCATGCTTTATGGGCTTCACCGTATGTCCAACCCTGCGCAAGAGGGGACACAAGATATGTCCACCTCCGTGAGTGGACTCAATTTTAATGAAAGAAAGAATAATACAAATGTGAGATTTTTTCAAGTTCAGTTCTTTAAAAAAATAATTAAATACACGTGATATTTGAGATCCCGACTTTATTTGTAAAAGTGCACCTAATAATCATTGCATCACAGAATTCTTTAGCTTGGAGTGCACGCGTGCGCATACACATATATTGATATTAAGAAAATATAATATTATTATACAGGTTTAGGGAGAGAAACATGAGTTCACGTGAAATCATACCCCTTTCTTATAGATATACCCCTGTTGATAACATGTTTTAAAATAAAAATAATATAACAAAATGTAAACAACAAAGGTAGAGAGAAAGAAGCGAATTTTCTTATTATTCTTTCTTCTTCAAGTGTGTCATTTTAATTCATTTTGTTTACAAGACACTCTAGCATCACAAGTGAAAGATAACTGGTAAAAATTAATAATACATAGTGATAGGAATGGGCATCCACAACTCATCAAATTGTTTACAATAGATTCTGAAATATTACAATGATTCTATTACAGTAAAAAACTCAAAATTCTTATATGTGGTATCAGAACATAGTTAGAAATTATTGTTCTAATGCTCTGATACCACATGCAAGAATTTAGAATCGTGAAATTATGTAATTTGCACATAATATTATAACTATATATAGGCGAGGATAAAGAGTTTTGTTTCCTCACATAATATTATTACTATATATAAGCGAGGATAAGAAATTTTATCGTAATGAAGAAACTTTATGTCATTGCTATACGTGGATATTGCTATTGTTTTTACCTTGCAAATTTTCACTTTTGTCATCATTCTCTTTCTTAAGACATTTCACACGAGCCTTTGTAATTGATTTATATTAATCTTCTTGTGAATCTCTTTTTGCTCTTTATTAAATTACCATTCTTTCAACCCATAATATTTATCATGTTTCACTTCACGAGGGTCAAATCACATAAATTTTAATCATTTTTTGAAATTACTAAATTGATAGAAAAATGAAATTTATAGTTTTTTCGTATTGTTTTCGAATTTTTAAAATTTGATTTTAAAATATTAAATTAATCTAACCTAATTTAACTATGAAGATTTGTCACTTGTCTTTCCTTTTATTATGTCTTTCGAAAAATAAAATGTGACATATATTTCGAGAAAGAGGAAGATATACGTGTCCTTATACGTTCTGTTAACATTTTGAGAACTTTTAATCCATATTTATTTTATAACTGGAGCATTTATTATGTCTTACTATATCTGTTATCCTTAAACCTCCAATATTTGCTTCTTTAGTGAGCTCATCCTAAAATTATTTTCAGATATAATTTTAAATGTTTTACTTTGTTAATGTACTTTAATTATTATTTATTAATATACTTGTGAGATCATTAGGTTAATTTGTGTAAAGACTCGAAATTATGGTTATAAATATTACTCTCCCCGTTTCAATAAGAGTGTTCATTTAGCTATTTGCACTCCCCTTAAGAAAATTACTAACTTCCAGAAAATATAGGTAATTTAACTAAAATATCCCTAATTAAATAGTCTTAAAACTTAATAAGGATAAATTTGAAAAAATAAAATTAATTCTTCTTAATTTGATAAGTAAACACTATTTTTGAAAAAAGAAAACAAAGGCGAAACGGACACTTTTCTGAACGGGAGGGAGTATAATATAAATTTGGAGTTATGAAAAAATTTGTTGTGTTAGATGATTCTGAAAGATTGTATTTGTGTTACATAAGAAATTTTTAAGCTAATTGCTCATCCAAATTATGGGCTTTGGCCCATTAAATTGCACTTTTTAGGTCTTCCAAATCATCCTTATACCAACATTTGGTCAGCATTCGGTACGTAAAATGATTGAAATATGACCCAACCAAACATAGATAAGTTCAACATTTGGACCATTTGCACAAATGACCATTTGCACAGTACTATTTAAACTAAGTACTCGAGTTCAATGGGTTAAATTTATCTATAAAAAGAGTTCATCTGACTACTTTTACAGGAACATAATTTAAAGATAACCTTGGAAAAGATCATACACTGCAAATAATCCTTAATCCTTCAAACAACTAAGCCCAATAAGATTTTGTTATTTCTTTCTAGCTTTTTTGGTAGGAGTAAGCCAATAAATAATACTGAAAGTTGAGAAGAATGGTATAATTAAGGCCATAAATATAGAGTTAGAATTAGTTACCTACATTGCAAACGTGGCCACCATTTAATACTCCATGAGACAAACAGGGGAAATGCACAGATAACCACTTTGAGACCTCTATTAAAGCATAATCAAAGTTATAAATTTTTGTAAGTTTAGTCGCTTCAAAATCTGAAGTTTTGAAAAATCTCAGACATTAAGTTTCACCCTTTGCAAGAAGATCTTGTCAAAATTTCACCCAAATATCTCGTAGCATCTCAGAAAATTGTGTATTTTTTAAGCCCATTTGGATATAGCTAAATAGTAGGGTAAAAAAAACTAAAAACTGACTATTCGATTAAACTTTTACAAACAAACAGGAGGGAAATTTTAATCTATTAAAGAGGGAGTTCATGGGTCATTTGCACTTTTTCCCTATTTTGTGTTGGTCTTTAATTTTCGTTCTTAAAAAAATTTATGCTCCGCTAAGCATAAGTTCGGTTTTTGAAGGACAAAAATTAAATCCCAGCCCATTTTAAGGGGAAAATTTAAAAGACCCGCCCATTGGAAGGTGCAACCGTGCAATTTCCTGTGAGTTCATCCCTTCTCTATCTATTCTAGTTGAACTAGGCTTTGGGTCCAAACCCAAAAGTGGGTTGCTAACTCTACATGATTATATTTAGCCCAAATCAGAATTCATGTGGTTTCACCAAATACAAAAAGAGATTTTTACTTAATTGCTGGCCGGATTTTTATTTATTTTTCTTAGCCGGTATACATAAATTATACACTGACTATATATTCCCTCCGTCCCAATTTGTTTGAAGGTTAACCAGTTTTGAGAGTCAAACAACTTAATCTTTGATTTAATTTTAAACATAGATTATTCGAGTATTTTATAATTAGATTTACATATTTGAAAACTACACAAAAAGTACTATAAGTCTGCATAATTAATAATTAATAATATATAAAAATAGTTGGAGAAAATTGTAGTAAAAAAAAGAGTTGTTTGACTCCCCAAACTGGTCAACCTTCAAACAAATTGAAATGAGGGAGTACATAATATATACAAATTATATGACTGTCGACTATTTTAAATTTACACAATTGAGTGAACGGTTATTAAGGTTAATTCTTCGTACAATGATCTATACCGTAATGCTTATTAACTTTTCCCTATATTTGTAGAAAATTTTGGAAACAACTAATCCAATATTTGATCTAGTATTTTTTAAGCAGTAGGTTGGAAGGTGAAGATACTAGCTCATTCAAACAAACTGAGTTGAAATTTAAAAATTAAATTGTTAAAAACAAGAAAAAGAAATGAATGTACATGAAGGATAAAAAGATAGAATTGGAGAGGGAGGTAAATATAATTACTTCTAATGTGAGAGAAAAAACATTGTTATTTACTCACTCATCTATACAGCCTTAACCAAATAAAAAAAAGTCAAAATTTTGAATCTCATATTAATAATAATTACATATGTTATATATAATAATACCATATATATACTCCCATCTCAGTGTATATGTTGCATACTTTTCTTATTAGTCTGTCCAAAAAAAATATAATCATACTTCTTTTTTGACAAAATTATTTAACTTTAAACTTCTCATGTTATCCTTAATAAGATGATTTGTAACCACACAAATCTCTATCACTTATTTAAATTATAAATTTTAAAAATCTTTTTAGAACATTATGTACAAAAGATCCTTGTAATCCATCATTTCTCGAATCCGGCGAACATCGGAAGCTTAGTGCACCGAATAACCCATGCCAACATTGTGCCTATCGCCACATAAATTACATTGGGTTGAAGGGAATAATATTTTTTGGAGTCCTTAGTATTTGCACCTAAGACAATAGTTTTAGTAGCCTTACCTTCCAGCCGCTCCTCATGATGGTATGATTTTCTCTATCCTTAATTATAAAGTGGCAAGTTCAAATTTTAGAAATAAAAAAATTAAAAATCATTAATTAAATATTTCGAGTTCAAGTATTCAGAATAAAAAATCTTTTAATCGAACATTTTACCATTTTAATGAACCTATAATTTGAATTAATTAAACTAGTGAATTTCAAATATAGAAGTCTGAATAAAAAGGAATGGGATCATGAATTGAATTTACTTACTACTAACTCTCTGTCTCAATATATATATATCATTGATTTAAGAGAAAGGACCAAACATCAATTAATGATTTTGCAATCCATTGCTTTATGATTGACATCTCTCTGATCACTTTTCACCAAACCTATCCACCCACCTCGTCACCTTCAACTGGCCTACCCCCCTCTCCCCACTGACTCATTCATTTTATTTTTTTTATATTCAATTTTCCGATTTGCGCCAGACTATTTCTGAAGATATACTACTATCAGTAAATCACGGGATGTGCCTGAATGACCAGGGTTTGAGAACAGAGTAACTGATATCACCTACAAGGTCGTATATCAGAAGAGAGCAAATTGCTCTCATCAGGGTTCGAACTCATGTTGCAGGTCTCTAGCTGAATTTTAAGTTCTCTCTTTTGCCATCCAGCTATGCCCCGGGATCATTTTATTCATTTGCATATACAGAATATAGGACCATTAAGAGTCAGTGGTGATAGAATCTATTCATACTTAATTAAAGGTTTTCTAATTCAAATTTTAAGATGAAAAGTATCTCGATAAAGAATGCTTCTTTCTTTAATCAACCTTACATGGAGAGAATTCATATTACTCGGAACCTTAAGATGGGTATCGGACACATAACAGCAGATGAGAATTGCCGGCACATTAATATAAATTTTGTATTTTTCTTAAAAAATTTGTATAATATATATAAATAATTACGTAATTTAAACATCTTTTTAAATAAATAAAAAATTTATGAGAAATATTAAGCCACGGTCTAAAATTTTATAAATATTAGATAACTGTCTAATGTACACGTATATCTATTGTCTGTATATATATAATTTTGTACATTCGTGTGGAGTATTTTATGTTTACATAAATATATAGGGGATGTGGGGCTCAAATTAATTTCTTGATAAAAATATATTATGAGGAGTTGGTTTGTGATAGAGACCATACTTCTAAATTTCTTATTATTAATTAAAATACAGTTCCATCTCAGGACTGTGCTGTCTTTTTCTGCTCAGCATTTAAGGCGGGCTCTCTCTTTTTTAACTATTCCTATATGACTACTACACATTTGTATTTTGGATTTAACTTGGGGGAAAAGTTGAGATTTGCCTTTGAACTTTATCGATAGGTTTTAAAAAAATTCTCTATTTATATTAAAACTGATTAAATTTATATTAATGTCGAGGAGTCTCACATTAGGGGAAAAACACTCCCTAACAAAGATGATTATGTATCCAGAAGTACTCGAACCAGAGATCTCTGGTTAAAGATGAAATAGTACTAGTCATTCTACAACAACCCTCGTTGGTTATATCACTTTTGTTATCCGTTAGAAATTTGGCTTATTTATGTTTTTTCGGTTACAATTTTGATTTGTATATGCGATGCGGGAATTCGATGTCAGAAATCGTCACTCTTCAGAGGAAATTTTCCTTAATCACTAATAGAACAATATTATATAAGGCAAAGGTCTAGATTTACATTTATAGTAAAAGGTTTAACTTTATGGTTGTTTGTTTTTGAAAGATATAACTTTATCATCCGATTAAAATGGATTATACAAATAATACACTCATTTTCGCGGTATATTCTTTGTTCCACTTTAACCATACCATCACCGGTCATTCCACCAACCACGGTGACCAATTTCACCAATTACTAAATCAGAAACTTCGTCAAGGATGTACAAGATTTGAAATGTATATATATGTAATATAGTTTTTGACCTAAATATACAATATATTCTCTATATATAATATAATTTTTCAGCGAAAGATGTTCTGACGATTCTTGATCGATGTGGCTCAACCACCGACATTCCTCAACAATTCGCCTTCACAACCCACTACTCCATTTTCATCATCTCCAATCAGTCATTAACAGTTATGTCCTTAAAATCAGATACAATTGAGTTGAGTGACTTTTTTGTTGCGAAAAATAGATTAGTTACTTTTGCGATTTAAGTAAAGTTAAAGTAAATTATTTCATTACAAACAATAGCTTAGTGATTTTTATTGTAATAAAATAAAAGATAGAGTGATCATCTTATGAAATCTAACACTTTTCTTTCAGATGACATTTCTAAATTATCCTCTCTTTTCATCTCATGGTTATGCCATTACATATTATGGACTTGATCACTTGAAAAGGTAAAAATTGAGAGATAAGGCTTAAATTTACAAAAATATAATATTCATAATAATCCATTGATTAAGGGTGAAGAAGCAATTATTGGTCAATAAACATCGAAGTCAAAAAGTGTGTTCATAATTATTCACTTTTTGTGAAGGAATAAAGGCGTCAAATTTGTCAACTTAAATTATTTGCACTGATAACAATATAGGGGACAGAATTAACATGACAAGACTTGAAAAATCCAATCAACTATGTTTGCTCGTAATTAACAAAGAAAATTTTTGGAACACAATGAATCAGTACCTAATAATAAAATCTACTTGGAAAGATGGTGCATTTGTAATCTTGTACTACTCCGCGTGTATCATATTAGTTGTCATATTTTGCTTCTTAAGAGTCAAATCGTATGAAATTTGACTAATAATTTAAAATATATTTTTAGATCAAATTAACATGAAAAAAATTGTAACGTGTAGTACTTAATGTATAGTTTTTAAATATTTAAATTTTAAATATAAAATAATAAGTTGATTTAATCTAATTTAGCTTAAAAATGAGTCAAATTGACTTTTAAAAAGGGAAATATGATAACTAATATAGGACCGAGGGAGTACTAAATACTACTTGTAGTTAATTTTTGAAATATGATAACTAATATAGGACCGAGGGAGTACTAAATACTACTTGTAGTTAATTGTTTGTTCGAAATCAACTAGTACCTAATTATAAAATCTCATTTTATCTTGGATGCTAAACAACTTTTTTTAGTGGGTTAGTTTTATTGACGGAACCATATAGTTAATTGTCTTTTAAGTGATAGATGGTATACTTATTTTTTAATATCAGTAAATAGAGATTAAATTCCATGTTCAAACTAGAAAAGGCTAAATTTTGTTGCTTTTTCACCTTACGTTTTATTAGTTCTCTTTTTTTTTTTTTTTTGGTGTTTGGATTTAGATTGTATTGAAAGAATTTTCTCTTCTGATTATTCTGTACTCATCGGGTTCTATTTTGTTTGATTAGCTTTTCATTAGTTTGTTTAAACAAAATAATGATGTCTTTTAATATTTTTTCTTACCTATCATAGTATCCGAACCGGCTTGCGTGCATCTCAACTATTTCTATGAGGTACAGGTAAAAACAATCACTACTTTTGCTTCCTCCATAATTTGAACATGTGGCCCCATGTTTCACAACCCATGAGCTGACCACCAAGCCACATCCTCGAATGCACAACACATTTTTATATTTGAAAATAATTAACTTTATACTTTAAATTATACTCTTAATGAGCACGTGTTATAGCGACAAAAATGTCATGAGTACATGTCTAAAACAAGAAGTTTCAAAAGTCATATAGCCACACAAATATACGACATGTTTAAAATCACAAATTCTAATAGTCTATATTTCTTTGTTAAATTTCAAGCGAGTAAAACAAATTGAAACGAGGAGAGTATTTGCTTCAAGAAGAAAATATGTATTTACTAGAAAACAAAATTACTGTATAAGTAAACAAAGTATTTTTATTTTTTATTTTTTAAAAGGACAATCTGGTACATAAATCATCCCGCGTTTCGCATTTTAAGGGGTGTGATTTATGTAAAGAATGAATATTAGGCCTAACTCAACCCCAAAAGCTAGCTTGTAGGGTGATGATTGTCCAAGTTCATATAAGAAGTCTATGTTCCCATTCTATATCCGATGTGGGACTCTTAACAGTCCCCCGCACGCCCAGACCTTGTTAACTGGAGCGTGGATAATATAATTTGGGGGCCCAACATCGGTGAACAAAGTATTGGAATGAGTCTGGCTCTGATACCATGTAAAGAATGGATATTGGACCTAACTCAACCCCAAAAGCTAGCTTGTAGGGTGATGATTGTCCAAGTCCATATAAGGAGTTCATGTTCCCATTCAATATCCGATGTGGGACTCTTAACAATATAGACAGTTTACCCTAATGTAAATAGTGGCAGCTTCAAGGGTCGGACATGAGAATAGTAATAATCTAGGTTACCTAAAATATAAGATGTTAATTACTAACTAATTGATTTGTCTAATAATTATAATATTACTAATTGATTATAATTACATGATTTATGGTGGAGGATGATAATATGGGATTTCTCCCATAATTATCATGTGCTAACAGTCCCCCGCATTCTTAGCGGGAGGTTCACGGATGATGAGATTGTTCCTGAAATCATCAAAAAGTACGCGCGGAAGTTCTTTGGTGAAAATATCAGTAATCTGATAACGGGACGGGACATAGAGAACTCAGACTTGTCCACAGGCAATTTTTTCGTGGACAAATAAGATATTTATTTCAATGTGTTTTGTGCGCTGATGCTGAACAAGATTGCCGGATAAGTATATCACACTCACATTGTCACAATAAACCACCGTTGATTTGTCAATCGGACAATGTAGCTCCAATAATATATTACGGAGCCAGCATGATTCAACAACCACATTGGCTACACCTCTGTACTCTGCCTCAACACTAGATCGAGACAGTGTGGATTGTCGTTTGAACGACCATGAAATAAGATTGTCCCCCAATAACACACAATAACCGAAAGTGGAATGTCGTGTGTCCGGGCAGCCACCCCAATCTGCATATGTGTAGGCTGAAAGATGCTTGATGGAGGACTTATACAGATGGAGCCCGAAATGGAGAGTGCCCTTCACATACCACATAATTCATTTTATAACCCCCATATGTTCATCATTCGGATCATGCATGTGTAAACAAACTTGCCGAACCGCATAGGAAATATCGGGTCTCGTGAAAGCCAGTTATTGCAAGGCTTCAGTAAAGTGTAGGATCACTATAAGGAGTACCGGCTGCGTTACTCAATTTCCCCTTTGTGTCAACTGGAGTATATGATTGTTTGCAGAAAAACATCCCTGCCTTTTCAATTATTTCTTCGGCATATTTCTTTTGACTAAAAAACAAACCACCTACATATTGGGTGACTGCAATGCCAAGAAAATAATTCAACATACCCAAGTCCTTCATTGCAAATTCTGCTGCAAGAAGAGACATGACAGACAGACGAAGTGAAGTGGATGATGTTGTGAGAATAATATCATCAACATACAAAAGTATATAGGCCATGTCAGCGCCCTTCCTATAAATGAACAACGACTGATCAGACTTGCTGTGAGAGAACCCCAACTTGGAAACGAATCCTGCAAAATGGTTATACCATGTCTTAGGAGCTTGTTTCAAATCATTTAAGAAGTCCATGTTCCCATTTCATATCCGATGTGGGACTCTTAACACTCCCCCGCACACCCAAACTTTATTAACTGGAGCGTGGATAATATAATTTGGGAGCCCAACATCAGTGAATAAAGAATTGGAATGAGTCTGGCTTTGATACCATGTAAAGAATGGATCTTGGGCCTAACTCAACTCCAAAAGCTAGCTTGTAGGGTGATGATTGTTCAAGTCCATATAAGGAGTTCGTGTTCCCATTCTATATCCGATGTGGGACTCTTAACAATATAGACAGTTTACCCTAATGCAAATAGCGGCGGCTTCACGGCTCGAACATGCGACTTATAGGTTACAAAGAGATAATTTTATCATTGCTCCAAACAAAAAATATACTCGAGCTCCGAGCCTCCGGTAGTTGTACAGGTATGACAAGGAAACTACAATAAGAAGGTCAACATCGAAGAGACTAATCTCTACATTATGACACTATATATATATAGTCCGTGGACCAAGAATAAATGAATGAAAGAGTAAATAAATGATAGTGTAATGATGCTTAAATAATTTGACATTCTTGCAGCCTGCACCTACTTTAATTTCTCCTGC
Source organism: Anisodus acutangulus (assembly GCA_029783415.1). Taxonomy (NCBI): domain Eukaryota; kingdom Viridiplantae; phylum Streptophyta; class Magnoliopsida; order Solanales; family Solanaceae; genus Anisodus; species Anisodus acutangulus. Next base: position 53,259,111 of record CM056494.1, read on the forward strand.
TGCAATATGTACATACTTTATACTGCATATATACTTTAATTTCTGTGTCAGTCAATGCCTTACCTATACTTAAGCATATGCTTTTAGACAGTCTTTGTGACCACTTCCCAGTGTGTCCATTAGAAAGGTCATCAGTGATATATAGACTCAGTGCCTTGGGAATGATACAATTGCGTTTACTAAGGAGGAGGTAAAACTCGAGACAAGGGAATTTAAAATTACTTACTTGCATCAGATATTTATATTATCAAATCAATCAATTTAGTCTTTGCAGTTAGGTATGCCACTTAATTATGATTAGCTGATAAGTGTTATGCCCTAAAATCACGTGACCGGCATCCGGCACACTACACGTATCGAGTGAATCAATCCCCATATAATGTACCCTGACCATATGCATTAGCTCGTCTGCTCTTGGCGTAGGCAGACGGAGGACGCGGAACTTGCACGGGTCAGACACTATTAGGGAGTTTGGATATAACTGTGTATGGAGTTCCGATAGATGAATTGTTTGAATTAGTGAAAACTAGATTCGAAGAGCTACAATTCTCATGTTTAGACAATAGACCAATTCCTCGTAATTAGGATTTATGAGGTATATATGTTTTTAAGTTAGACTTTGTGTCGCTTTGGATTTTTCGTTAATATTTCCAAACCAATTTTTTCCACTTGCAAATATTCTTAACACCTTCCAATTCATGTCCCACATATCTTTTCTTGTCCAAATGTTAACCTTCGTAATAAAATATTTTCCGAATATTCTTACATTGTATATCTCTTATTTTAGGTAGAATTGTATTTCTAAAATAATTAGGTCTCCAATTTTAGATAAAATTACATTTTCTATTGTAATTAGGTTGATTAGTTACCTAGTTTAAATATTCTTGTACTACTATATATATGGTAAATTATTGATGAATAAAATCAAGTAACATATTCATTTATGGTATCAGAAGCCTAACCCTCAATATCCCACCCTAGTTGCCGACTTCTTTTCTCGGCCGCCCCTTTCCCACGTCGGAACCCAAGCCGTCGACTTCATCTCTCGGCCGGCCCCTTTTCCCTACGACGGAACCCTAGTTTTCCAGTCAATTCTCCCTCCATCTTCCTTCTAAATTTCATCTTCCATGGCTGACAAAACCAAATTCCATCCCGCACTTGCAGTCAACAACATTAAAAACTTCATCCCTGTGACTCTTGAGATGGAAAATGGTCAATACTTCTCGTGGGCGGAGCTTTTTAAGATCCATTATCGTGTTTACGAAGTTATCGACCACATCATCCCTCCTACACCGAAGTCCATAGATCTACCCTCAGCTTTGACTTCTGATGATGCACTATGGTCTCGTTTGGACGCAGTCGTCCTCCAGTGGATATACGGCACGATCTCTAATGATTTATTAGAGACCATCATTGAGACCGATGCCACTGTCCACCAAACGTGGGAACGTTTGGAAAGTATTTTCCACGACAACAAAACTCAATGAGCGTTATACCTTGAAACCAGTTCACGGACGTTCATCAGGACGATTTCTCAAACATGTCTGCATACTGTCAAGAACTCAAGATGTTTGCCGACCAACTCTCCAACGTTGGCGCACCAGTCACTAATCAGTGATTGGTCATGCAACTTATTGCAAACTTGAACGAATCCTATGACGGCGTTACCACCATCATTTAGCAATGCACGTCGTTACCTCCATTTTATGAGGCCCGTTCGAATTTTATTCTTGAGGAAACCCAGAAAATCAAGTGCAGCACCACTCAAGCCAGCATTGTCAATGCCACCCGCACCACCACCGTCGCGCCCTTCGCCAACGGCAGGGCCTCCAACTCCGGCAACCAAAACCATCGACCCGAGGACCCACAACAGTCCACATCCATCCTCAACAACTGCCGAAACAGGCAGTCCGACAAGGGCCGCGACGGATGGAATTTCGACAATAACGGTGGCGGGAAGAGGCAGTCTTCGCCGGCAGGAAACAACCAACAGCGACCGCGGCAGTGGTAGCAACCTCCGTCGTGGGCTGCCTACCCTCTGTGGGTCGCATGGGCCCCACCGTTATGGGCCTCTCCTCCTTACCAGTATCTGACATCCTCGTAGACTCCACCTTAGAACTGACAGGCCTATCTTGGCATACTCAACCCACGTCCACAACAGGCCTACACAGTACAGGCCCCCCCGCCTTCAACTTTTTCAACGACATATGTTGAGGCAGCTATGAACACAATGTCACTCAACGCTCCAGACAAAAATTGGTATATGAACACATGCGCCACATCTCACATGACGGCATCACAAGGTACTCTCTCATCTTATTCCAATTTGAGTAATTTAAATCGAAATATTATTGTTGGTAGTGGACAAGGCATTCCCATTCGTGGTTTTGGTCATTCATCCTTATCCTCACCACATCCACCATTAATCTTAAATAATGTCCTCCATGCCTCTAAACTCATTAAGAATCTAATCTATGTGCGACGTTTCACAACTGATAATAATGTTTTCCTTGACTTTGATCCTTTTGGTTTTTCTGTGAAGGATTTTACGATAGGGAGACGAATAATGAGATGTGACAGCACCCGAGATCTCTACCCTATTTCAAACGCCGACAACAATCCAGCCTCAGTTTCGTTAACCTTTGTTGTTCTTTCGTCTTCCTTATGGCATTCTAGATTAGGACATCCGGGAGATTCTGTTTTACGCTACCTTAGGAAAAATAATTTTATTAATTACAACCGTATTTCTAGGACTCCTATATGTGAATCCTGCATTTTTTGAAAACATGTTAAATTACCATTTTCTGCATCCACAAACTTTACTTTAATGTCTTTCGATATCATACATAGTGATTTGTGGACGTCCTCTATTTTAAGTACGGCTGGCCATCGATATTATGTGTTATTGTTGGACGGTTATTCTAACTTTCTATGAACTTTTCCAATTGGCAATAAATCTCAGGTCTACCCAATTGTTTTCTCATTTAGTGCTTTCGTAAAAATACAATTTGAAAATAGTATTAAATGTTTTCAATGTGACAATGGCAGAGAATTCGATAATAACCAATTTAAACAATTTTGCTCCAAAAATGGTCTTACCTTTCGTTTTCCCTACCCTCACACCTCCTCCAAAAATGCTAAAGTCGAACGGAAAATCCGAACCATAAATAACCTTCCCCTTCAATTATGGCATTACGCACTCTCCATGGCTACCTATCTCCTAAACACAATCCCAAACAAGTCTCTAGCTTAACGGCCGTCCACTCAAGTTCTGTTTCGTAGGAACCCTTCCTACCAACACTTGAGTATCTTTGGATGTCTCTGTTATCCTCTATATCCGACCACTCATAAAATCCAACCGCGGTCTTCCCCCTGTGAGTTTCTGGGTTACCCCGCCAGTCATCATGGTTACTCATGCTATGACTTGTCAAGTCGTAAAATTATTATTTCACATCATGTCCTATTTGATGAGTCTCAATTCCCATTTGCCTCCCTAAACTCGCCAACTCGGCATTCCTACGACTTACTCGATGATGGCCTGAATCCTCTTCTAATTCATCATTTACATAGTTTGTTGTCTTAGACCCCGGCACCCGCCCCCACCTCGGTCAGTCCGAGACACACTGCGCACCTAGTTCTACCTACGGTGGCCCAGAATAGCCCACCTCAGGGTGATTCCGCAGCCACATTTCGACAAACCGAGCATCGGCCAGCCGGTCTTGCCACCCCTGCCCTTCCTTCTATTCCCAGCAGTCACGTGGCATACCCCCTTCCCATCCCGCGTCCCGAGACACGCTCTCAGCTATGGAAACACATGTCATGCACGACATTCATAAACCTAAATAGTTGTTTAACCTATCTGTTTCAGTTGTCCCTTCTCTTGTCCCTCAAAATCCGAAGGATGCCTTGTTAGACCCAAATTGGAAAGTCGCAATGATTGACGAATATAATACTCTTATTGATAATAAGACGTGGGACCTAGTACCCTATCCACCTGATGCTAACATTATTCGTTCTAAGTGTATTTTTAGACATAAAAAGAAATATGATGGTTCTTTTGAGAGGTGCAAGGCTCGTCTTATAGGTGATGACATATCTCAAGAAGTGGGAGTGGACTGTGATAAAACATTCAGCCCGGTCGTGAAGCCCGCAACCATCCGGACCGTCCTCAATATTTCCCTATTCAAGTCTTGGCACATTCATCAACTTGATGTCAAGAATGCCTTCTTACATGGGGATCTTCATGAAATGGTATATATGCATCAACCTTTGGGTTTCAGGGATCCTATTCATCCGGATTATGTGTGTCTATTGCGGAAATCGCTCTATGGACTGAAACAGGCTCCTCGAGCAAGGTACCAGCGGTTCGCCGATTATGTCTCATCTATCAGTTTTTCCCACAACAAATCTTATCATTCCCTGTTCATCTACAATAATGGTCCAGACATGGCTTACCTCTTATTACATGTTGATGACATCATCCTCACCACATCATTTGATGCCCTCCGCCGGTCTATTATGTCTCTCATTTTCTCTGAGTTTAATATGAAGGATCTGAGCCTCCTAAGTTATTTCTTGGGCATCTCTGTCACTCGACATTCTGGCGGCCTATTTCTGTGTCTGAAGAAATACGCCGAAGAGATCCTTGACCGTGCAGGCATGACATCTTGCAAACCATCCCACACGCTAGTGGACATTAATTCTAAGCTCAACACTAATTCCAGCCCGCCGTATTCAGACCCGACTCACTATCGTAGCCTGGCTGGGGGCCTGTAGTACCTCATATTCATGAGACCAGACATATCTTATGTCGTGCAATAAATCTACTTGCACATGCACAATTCGACAGAAGCACGAATGTATACCCTCAAATATATTTTACGATACATCCAAGGCACACTTCACTTCGGATTACATCTATACAGGTCCTCACTCACTGGTATCACTACTTATTCTGATGCTGACTGGGGTGGATGTCCTGACACCCGAAGCTCCACGTCTGGTTATTGCATTTTTCTCAGAGATAACCTATTATCTTGGTCTTCCAAAAGGCAACCTACACTATCCATATCCAGTGCTGAAGCAGAGTACAAAGGTGTTGCCAATGTTGTCTCTGAGTCTTGTTGGATCCACAACCTTCTACTTGAGCTTCACTTCCCGATTCAAAAGACAATCCTAGTCTACTGCGACAATATTAGTGCGATAAATCTTTTCGGCAATCCCGTCTAACATCACCGCACTAAACACATTGAGATGGACATTCATTTTGTTCGCAAAAAAGTGGCTTGGGGTCAAATTCGTGTCCTTCATGTGACTTCCAGATATCAAATTGCCGACATTTTCACCAAAGGACTTCCGCGCATATTATTTGATGATTTTCGAGCCAATCTCAGTGTTCGTGAACCTCTCGCTTCGACTCCGGGGGTGTAATAGAATATTTTCTGAATATTCTTACATTAATTGTATATCTCTTATTTTAGGTAGAATTGTATTCCTATTGTAATTAGGTCTCCTATTTTAGGTAAAATTATATTCCTATTGTAATTAGGTTGATTAGTTACCTAGTTTAGATATTTTTGTACTACTATATATATTGTACATTATTGATGAATAAAATTAAGAAACATATTCCTTTAATTAGCCCATTCACACGCAAATCAATGTATGTAGTTAAAATAGTTAAGTAATTTAGTGGCCTTCAAACACTTTAAAATCTCATTGAGGAAGAAAAAATTTCAATGTACTCTAATAAGTGTGTGATATGCAAGATACACATCTTGCATCCAATCATTATTTGGTGTAAATATCGAGCGCGGGCAAATGGCATGCTAATTTTTCGTAATATTGTCCACTCTTTGATTTAAAGATTAAAATCATAATATAATCAACGTGAAATGCTTAAATGATGTGTTACTGTATACTAGTTTATTTCTCAATTATTGTTTGTTCAAATGTATCATAGGAAGGTAATAAACAATCTATAAGTATACAACAACAACAACATACTCAGTGTAATCCCACAAAGTGGGGTGTTGGGAGGGTAGAATGTACGCAAATATTATCTCTACCTTTGTGGGATAGAGAAGTTGTTTCCGATACACCCTCTACTCAAAAGAAAAATAGCCGATGTAAGATTGCAAAAAAAAAAAGACATCAAAAAATCAGGATACATCACAAAAGAAGCAACACATAGTAATACACACATAAAGAGTAGGGATCTACATGATACATAAATAATACTACTACGAAAGGAGAAGAGAAGATGAAGATGTTAGTCCTTACCTCTCATGCACAATGTGCAAAAACTTACGACCCACTAATGTTCTACCCTAATTCTCAACCTCCAAATCTTCTTATCTAAGGTCATATCCTCAGTCAGCTGAAGTTGTGCCATGTCCTGTCTAATCACCTCCCCCGGTTCTTCTTCGGCCTACCTCTACCTCTTCTAATCCCTGCTACCGCCAATCTCTCACACCTACTAACTGGCGCATCCTCACACCTTTTCTTCACATGCCCGAACTATCTCAGTCTCACTTCCTTCATATTATCCTCCACGGAGGCCACTCCAACCTTGTCTCATATAAATTCGTTCCTAATCATATCTCTTATAGTATGACCACACATCTATATGAACATTTTCATCTTCGCTCTCTTCATCTTCTTCACATGGACATTCTTGGCTGTCCAATATTCTGTCCCATACAACAATGTCAGTCTAACCACCACACTGTAGAACTTACCTTTCAGCCTTGGCGACACCTTCTTATCATAAAGCACCCAGAGGCGAGCCTCAATTTCATCTATCCTACTCTAATACGATGTGCGATATTATCATCAATCTCTGCGTCACCTTGTATTATACATCAAAGATATTTGAAGTTCCCTCTTTTAGGTATAGCTTGTGTCTCGATCTTTACTTCCACATTTTCCTCCTCCATCACATCACAAACTTATACTTCATATACTCCGTCTTCATCCTACTTAACCTAAAATGTTTTGACTCTAACCCCTTATTTGGATGGTTGTTTCCCGTGGTTCATTGTTGTATTGTTTCTATGAAATCATGTTTGTTTCTATTGTTATTAAAATTATGTTTTATGGAGTTGTAAACCCGTTGTAATTCCATTGTTATATAACCATGAAAAAGCTCAATTTTTATAACCACGAAGTTGGTGGTTTTTGCGTGGTTACGTATTTATTTCTCCATTATACCTCCACCCTACCCACCCACCTCCATCACACCCAAACCTACCCTCACCCAACCCACACCCTCCCGCCACCCACCCACCTACCACACCAACTCCCATCAACCCCTACCCTCACCACCCCCAACCACCCATCACACAAAACCGCCAACCCTCACCCTCTGCCACCTACCCCCACCCTACCACTCACCACCTACAACTCACCTCCCCACCACCATCCACAACCCTCACAACCTCCCCGACCCCCCACACCTCTCCCCTATCACCTACTTATTTTTAAAAGTTCCTATTTTATTGTTTACCTTAATTTTATTTATATATAAATTTATTTATAATTAAGGGTTAAGGGTATTTTAGTAAACTTACATGTTATTATACAATACCATACAATCAAACCAAATAAAAAATATTTTTAAACCATAACAAATGATACAATCTATCCAAACATTGTATTCATTAATACCACACAATACAATACTATACTATACAATACTATACCTTATAAAACCATGGGTAATGATCATCGAAACAGAGTGTAAGGTTGACCTCCAGATAGGGCTGCCAATGGATCGGAGGTGGATCGGGTGGAGCTCAATCCGCCTCCACCCGCCAACCATCCATCCACCGCCCGACCCATCTATCACCCTATTTTTTCTTTATCCACATCTGATCCACCCATCATCCACGGGTGAATCGGGTGCTTCGTGGATTAAAATTATAGCACAATCAGTCAATCACCTAAAATATAACATGAAAAATCAGTTTCGGAGAAAATCATACCGTTATAGTAAAATGTTGTTATAACGAATGACAATTATAGAGTATGTATGATCTTTGAAATGCGAGGATGATAAAGATGGAAAATTATTTGTAATATTTTGAAATTCCACCCGATATAAATAGAATAAAAGAAATTATTCTTTTTTAGATTTTGAAATTCCAAGTAAATATTTTGTTTTTCTCTGAAGGGAGAAAAATAGAAATTAATAAGTAGATCAAATTAGTATTCATTTGAATTTTTCAAATTCGAAATGATATTTTTCTTAAAACATAAACTCCTCATATGTCCTTTAGATATTGTTTCAAAAGTGAAACAAAATATCTATTCGTTCTCTGTTTTTGTTTTTGTTGAAAAACTGTATCTAGTGCTAGTTGGATGACTTCAATCACAATTACATCAAGAAATTATGTCAATTTGTTGCACTCCAGGTTTGCTTTTTGAAGTTATTAAGAAGACTTGCAAAATCTTAACTAGGAGAAATGTCGGGTGGATAGATGGGTCGGGTGGTGGGTTGAATGTATGTCCACCCGAATTCGACCCGATCCATCCGTCACCCGATTAAAATCCGTGTTTTATCAGATTTTCGTCCATATAATCGGATCGGGTGGATCAGATATCCATCGGGTCAGGGTGAAATTGTCAGCCCTATCTCCCGACTTACAACTCATCGTTAACTCCACTGCGGCGTCTCGTCAATCAAAACAATCTATAATTATACTTAAAAATATAAATAAATATAAATTATCTAATAATTGAGTTATGATCAATCATTAATAACTTTCCTTCTTAAGGTCAAAGTTGCTTTAGGTGGGGTGTATATATATATATTGGGAGCTTTTATGCAATCCTAAAAGACCAATATTTCATATTCCTAAATGTTGTAATTAAACTCCACCTTTACTTTTTCTTCTCTTGTCGCTTTCTATACCCATCAATTCAATGCTTTATTATCTAATTTTTACTATATATATATATATATATATATATATATATATATATATATATATATATATATAAAAGAAATAACACAGACAAACCTTCGTAAAACGACATTCTCGTATAACATCTCTATATAATAATTAAGTTTTTATAAATTAATTTTTATGTTATATTTTACCTCTCCATAACAACTTTTTTACCTATAACAATAACAACCATCTTTATAACAGTACGTTCTTTATAAAATTACCCATGTATAACGACTATCTTTCTTTTTTGATAATATAGTGATTAATCATCTTTATAGAAATATAATATCTAAGATTACCAATAATAGGTCTAGAGATTTTTGACCAAATATTTTGATATTTTAATACACTATTTATGATAAAGATCAGACCCCACTTATGGGATTGCACTGGGTACGTTGTTGTTACTATTTATGATAAAAACTATATATGAATATATATTTCCATCATTAAAAGTTTTTCCTTCATTTTACAAAATATAATTAAGCTTAATATTTGACAATTGAAAATTAAAAAAATTAGATTTTATGCATTTTTTTTGTCTATAACGGTAAAATAATATTTACATGTCAATGCGGTTATTGGTGTATAATAGTCATTTGATATAACATCAAATTAAAGTGAATTATATTATACACATTGTTTCACTTTTGCCTTTCCATAGATGAAAGTCTAAAAGCAATTTCTCATCCAAAGGCCATGTCCTTTACTGCAACTAAAACTAGCAAGTGATTAAGTCGTGCAAGTAAAGTAATTTGTAAAGAAAAATACAAACAACTCGATCAAGATAGGGTAAAACAATTTATTTTTTAGAGGAAAAAAACCCAATTAAGTAATTAACTAGATCTGGACTACAAAAAGATTGTGAAAGTTGCATAGAATAATATTACTCCGTATTAAATTAAAAATGGTGTCAAAATTTTGAAACTAGAAAATATAATTTTCTTGAAATCGTTCTTTTTTAACAAAGAAGAAACCATATATATAATATTATGTATATTGGCTGGAGGCTATAAATATTTTTAGCCGGACGATCAAATATGTGTTAGGGTTTTTGTTCTAATTTTCTTATCATATTTGAGTTTTACTTTTCTCTTTAAGGAAAGTCAATGTTTTACCATAAATGCTTTTATTTTTTCTGAAAGGAAAATATAATTCTCTTTCATATTTAGCTAAAAAAAATTCTTGCAGAAGAAGTTCTAAAATTCTATAAATAGAAGATCTCCTTCCCACAACTAGAATAAATAGAAAAATATCTACAAGTAGTCGTTTAAAGAATCTTATTTATGGTGAGATTATTCTCTTACAGGGTATGATTTCTTTTATATTTGTTTTTCATATGTAGGTCAGTTGACCAAATCATATCAAAGTATTATGCGTCTTTAGTATAATTTTCTTTGTCGTCTGATTTATCGTCGTTCAAAGTTTGCAATTATTAGCTTCCGCATGACGCCCTGATTATTCCGATACCAACAAGTGGTCTCAGAGCCAATGATTAAACGAGGTTGAAGATAGGTTCAAAGTGGTATCAACACCAAGTTCGACTTCAAGATGGGTTCAAATCAAGAACAACCAATTTGATGATAACGAAGTTTTTTGTCAACATAAAAAAAGTCCAAAAAAATTACATGTGGAGACAAAAAAAAATTCAATCATATTTTCAATGATCCTATTGCTGCATATCTTTTAAAATTAAAAAAAAACATTCTTGGGCTCTAATTTTTAATTCATGCTTAGTTTTTAACTCATGAGCTCCTATTATTAACCCTTGCTTAATTTTAACGCTTGGGCTAATTTCAATCCATGTTTACTTTTAACGCACAGGCACCAATTTAAACTTGTGCTCACTTTTAATGCACAAGGCTTCAATTTTTAACACATACCTATTTTTAATCATGGCAAGCAGTGATGAAGATCTATGAAGAAGGAGGATGAAGATTATTTTGTCAGAAAATTCAGACAAAAAAGGGGAGATTTATTAAGGTTTTGCTCTGATTTTCTTACCATATTTGATTTTTACTTTTCTTTTGAAGAAAAGTCAAAGTATTACCATAAATATTTTTACTTTTCCTGAAAGGAAAATATAATTCTCTTTTATATTTGGCTAATCTTTTTCTTGCAGAAGAAGTTCTAAAATTTTATAAATAGAAGATCTCCTTCCCACAACTAGAATATATAGAAAAATATCCACAATGAAGTCGTTTAAAGAGTCTTGTTTAGGGGGAGATTATTCTCTCATATATTATATTTTCTTTTATATTTGTTTTTCATATGTAGGTCAGTTGACCAAATCATATCAAAGTATTATGCGTCTTTAGTATATATTTTTTTGTCATCTGATTTATCATCGTTCAAAGTTTGCAATTATTAACTTTCGCATGACGCCCTGATTATTTCGATCCCAACAATATGTAACTTCCCCTTATTTATTTAGGAGAAGTAATATATGAAAATTGAAGGAATTTAAAAAATCTTGTTATAATTCAGAAAAAGGTGTGAGAATATTTTGGACAGTGACCTTGTGAAAACTAAAGTACAATTTTATATTAAAAAAGGGGGAACAAGATAATGGTAAAGAATAAAAAAGAAAAAGATATACTCACATAATGAGCATAAAAAGGACTACTACATATTACATCCTTTTAATTCTTTTCTTGTCTTTTTCTTCTTGTTATTTTCCATTTTCTATGTCTACATTCTTTTTAGCTCCTTTACCAATAATTATATTCCTCTAATTTTTTCCTTTCCTTTCCTTTGTTTGGAAAGTGTAAAGTATGTGACCATGCCTAGGAACAAATAGTCATTCCTCCAAAAAGAAAAATATTAGTCGTTTTAAAATTAACATTATATTAATATATTATTAATTTTATCTTTTAGAGAAATAAGAAGTATTTATAATTCTCCTTTTCAAATTCCTTTACTGCTTCGGTTAGTAGAGTGTTAATTAAGTGAAACATTTAAGAAAAAATACAGAGCAGTTTAAACTAAAGATTTAAGTAATATATATTGATAATGTATTTTTTTAACGTTATTGGTGAATTTTAACCTGTGATAGTATGTTAATTACTACAATTTTACTAGGTTACCAGAGTAATACTTATCAAAACAGAGCCCAGCAACACTGGAACTTTAAGCGTTGCGTGCACCGCTCCTTCAGCCCCTAGAGGAAGCGCTAAACAACTTGTAAATCTTAATTTGTTACACCATCAGTAAAAAAACATGAACTCTTTTACCAATATCTTAGTATTAAGATTATTAAATATTTTTAAGAAGCGTGCAAGGGAAAAAATAATACGAATTGAAGGTAGTATATTTTCTTGTTAAATATAAATGCCTCGTACAATTATACCAAGGGAAAGAGATTTATTACATCTCTAGGTACTATGACTAGCAAAAAAAAAACAAAGGAAAATATAACTTTTCTCTCTTACAACTATAAAAATACTAAGATCAAATTAAATTTCAAATGTTTTCCCTCTTCTTTTTTCTCCAATTTTGCAGGAAAACAAAAGGAACAATTTAATGTATTATTTGGAGATCATCACAAGAATATTATACTCCTATAAGGGGAATAAAGAAAATTCACCTTTTTTTCTCCCTCCTTTTTTCTTGCTTTTCTGTCTTTCTTGGCTCCTTTTTTTTTTTTTAACTCACTTTTCCACCTTCTCTTGTCATCTCTCTACTTTTGATTTTTTTTAAATCTAAGTGGGTACCTGATTCTCTCTTTTTCTTTTTTTTTTTCTCTATCTCTTTACTAATCATTTCAAAATGAGTAGTACTTTTTTGTTCCATGCAGAAACTTTAATTATTATTTTTTTGCTTTTTTTTAGTACTATGAAATATTAGGCCTTCCCAAAGTGAAGTCCAAATTAGGCTTCTTTGGACTTGCTTGTGTTATGCTTGATGAGCTCACTTCTGTTGATATTCCTTCATAGCTTGTGCATTTTGCTTCCATGTCTTTCTGTTTTTTTTTTAACAAAAAAATGAAGTAAAAATGAATTAATACTAAGGAAGAATTATAATAAGTAGAAAGAAGAGAAGTGTGTGTGAATAAAGGAATCAAAAGGACAGATTGAGGAATATATGTAACAATGATGAAGCAATATACTGCATGTTGTATGTACTACCATCCAAGAACTTAAAAGTTCTACCCTATCCATGTATTAGAGCCATATTATACATGTATTAATTACTACAAAAAAAATAAGAATTAATAAGTGATGAACGACTTTTGTCATTAGACAACAAAAATTCATTGCTAATCCTATTTAAGAACGGATTAGTGACGAATTATCAAAAAAACATATTTGCTACGGACTATATTAAGCAACAAACTTCTGTTTTTCTTTTTTTGTAGTGTATAGTTTCATAAGCTTGATCTAAAAGAATTGAAATAATATACATTTGACACTGGTAAGGTCTGACTACTCTACCCTCTTCAAACATCACTTGTGGGATAACACTAGGTATGTTTTTGTTGTTGTATATAATTGACATGTAATTTAGAATAATTAATAGTACCTCTAAAGAAGGCAAGTTTCCTGGATAATCTGCTGCTAGTGCACCATGCAGCTGCCAACTTTCTCTGCTGCAGAACACGAATATTGCCATTCAAATTCAATACAAGAGAATAATTTTTCTATCATCAGTAGAGGCCATGCATGCATGCAGAAGAAAGAAAGTAAAGTAAAAGTGAAACTCAGAAAACAGAAATCCAATCTTTTAGTACTATGTCATATATTTTACAGTACTCATCTTCTTTTTATCTTTTTCTTGTCTTTCCATCTTCTTATTATGATCATATATTCCACTTTTGCTATAACAAAAGTTGTATATGCCCATAGCCCTTTGCCTTTGCCACCAAATTAAAGAATTGTACACTAGCTAGTGTTAGCTTTGACACTAAGTTTCCTAGTTAGGGTTTTAGTTTAAAAGTATTATCAGCAGCGTCCGAGTTTCACTGAGGAGTTCAAAACATAAAAATTGAATACACAAAAAAAGTCAAGATGATTCAACATGTATTATCTATACACAAAATTAATTTTACCTCGTATATATAGTGTAATTTTCTGGTAAAGGTGGTTCGGATGAATACCTTGCACCCATGTGGCTCTACTCATACTTATCAGTTTTAACGGAGCTAGAAATTTAAACAGAAGGATTCAAAAATAATGCACGTGAATTTTGTTTTATACAACCCTTTTCACTCTAAATATATAACTCCACCACAAATTTTTACTTGATGATATAAAAAATTGTTACACTAACGATGTATATAAGTTATAACTTAAATTTTATATTTTATGTGCTAGTAGTAATAAGCAGGATGACCCAGTGAACATTAATTCTTTCTAATCTGTTACTTTGGAGGGTGTTCAATGATATTTCTGTTGGGTAATACAAAGGATTTGCAGAAACGGAAATTACAAGTAACTGCTTACGTAAGAATTGAAATTACAATTCAACTAGAAAACTGGAAATTACAATATAACAATAAAACTGAAATTACAATATTTCTTGAACAAGACCGGAAACTGCTTTGATTTTTGCTGAGTCGAGTGTGGCACTCTGTCCTTAAGACAATATTGCCCCGTATGTATCCTTTATACGTTCCGGACAATTCGTCTCCCAAGATAAAACAGCAATGGAACAATTGAGCAAAGGAAACTCAAAAGCTACCGTGAAGAATATTGAATAAGAAATGATGCTTGGAAGATTAGGAAGAAACTGCTTTGCTATACTTTCTGCTTTGTGTATATTTCGTGTATATGAAGTGTGCCTCAACAATGGTGTAAGGGGTGTTTATATAGGAGGAAGAGGGGCTGTTGGACTGCCTCCATAACAGCCATTATTGGCCAAATAATGACCATTATGGAGGTAGTAAAGCCACCAAATAAATGGAGAAAACTGCCAACGGATTGGCCATTAGTGGAGGTGTAATTCAGCCAAAATAAATGGCTGAATTGAGTCTTTGAACGTTGCTCGGGACCGTCGAAATTCTGATTTTCTGAAAAACTTCAGGGACCAAACTGTACATCTTGAAACTTCAGGGACCAAACTGTACATCTTGAAACTTCAGGGACCAAACTGCACATCTGAAACTTCTGGGATCAAACTGTACTTCTGACAAAGTTTTCTGGCCCAAAAAGATAATATCAGAAGGCCCACAGCCCACAGCCCACAGCCCACGACCCACGACCCACGACCCGTGAACCCGTGAACCCGTGAACCCGTGAACCCGAGGACCCGAGGACCCGAGACCCGGAACCCGGAACCCGGAACCGGACCGGACGGGCGGGCGGCGGCGGCGCGCGTGTGGTCTTTCCTTGAACCGAAGCACATCTAGGTCTTCCCTCCTTTAAACACATGGGATACCCCTTGGGGTCCCAAACCCCAAACCAATTTCGAGTATTATATACACAACAATTCTTTCTTCCTCTACCGATGAGGGAGAATTGATCACACACCACACTTTTCCATGCTTCAAACACCTTACTTCGTGAACCAATATCTCTTTCATTTCTCAATGAAATTTGACGATTCTTGGCCCTACGGTTATCTACGTACTTAGTACATCATGCATGTGTGAAGAACCGGATTCTCCAACATACGTAACACTAGTGTTTAAGCCGTTAAAGTTGGTCGGTCGCAACTCCCGCCAAAGGCTAATTTCCAACAATCCCCTCTTGAAAGAGATTTTGGCGCACTCACATGGTGTCTTTTCATTTCCAGCAATATTTCAGCGGACCGATGTTGCATAAAGAGAGGTAGCATCAGCTTTGAACCTTCCATAGTTGAATACCATCGGACTTACTTACTGCGCGGTGAACGTGATGTCTTGAACCGTCAGTGTTTAGTGTAAGCCAAGTCAATGGTACCAACACAACAAATTCCCTTACTCTTCTTCGTAATGTTTTGTCCGTTTTGGCCATGGACAACGTCTTGGATTCTTAAGTGCGTTCATTTGAGGCGGCCCGTCCTCGCACTTAAATAGGTGGTCTCCTACAAGGTATCCTGCTATACCCCACTTCACAAGTGTTAGGAACCATTAAAAGTTTTCCAAAACCTAACCTCATTGTTGAGGAGCATTACGGGTTTTGAAAACTTAACCTTTACCCAGCTGCAGATAGCACTTAAAGTCTATCGCGGGAACGGCTTTGGATTTGGAGTTTCTTTTCAGAAATCACTATCCGAAGTGCTCATACTTCCACCGAAGCGATCAACTGAACCTTTACAACTTCGTTTTCCCATTGAACCAAATTACTGGGATCTCGGTTCGTAAGGTTGGGTTACATTGTATTAGTCCTTATATTTTGGGTTTTAAGCCCATTCCACAAACAGTGCAAGCCATCCGATCTTTGGGTAAGCCCTTTGTCAATGGGTCTGCTATATTATCCTTAGACTTGATGTAATCAATGGATATTATACCCGTGGTGATCAGTTGCCTAACGGTCTTATGCCTCCGTCGAATATGACGAGACTTGCCGTTGTACATTGCATTCCGTGCCCTTCCTAGAGCCGACTGACTGTCGCAGTGGATCATTACCGAAGGTACGGGTTTGTTCCAACACGGAACATCCTCTAAGAAGTCATGAAGCCACTCGGCTTCTTCTCCCCGCTTTGTCTAAAGCGATAAACTCCGATTCCATTGTGGATCGGGCGATGCAAGTTTGCTTAGAGGATTTCCAAGACACGGCCCACCACCAATTGTAAATACATACCCATTTGGTGGACTTGGTGTTCTCTATATCGATATCCGGTTTGCATCTTTGTACCGCTTCTAGTACAATTTGGATATCTCGAATAGTGTAACCCGTAATTTAACGTGTATTTCGGTATTGTAATACCCGATTCAACGCCTTCCGTGGTTATCACTCGGATTCACGGGTGAACCTAGCCAACTTATTATTTGCGTAAGCAATATCGGTCGGGTGCGGTTTGTTATATACATCAAACTACCGATCACTGCGCATATCGCTCCTGGTATACAGTGCACCAAGATTTTTATCAAGCTTTTGATTTGTATCCATTGGTGACTTTATCGGTGAACTGTCTAACATCTCAAACTTTCTCAAAACATCCTCGATGTAGTGAGACTGAGATAAGACCCGGCCGTCAGGCGTCTTAGAGATTTTAATCCCTAAGATGACATCTGCGATACCCATATCCTTCATGTCGAAGCATTGTTTCAACATGTTCTTAGTCTCTAGGATTACCCTAGGATCGCTTCCTCGTGATTAACATGTCGTCTACATACGGGCATATCATAACAAACGAGTCGAGTTACCTTTCGTGTAAACACATTTATCACACTCATTAATGGCGAACCCGCCCGATAGTAGAGTACTATCAAATTTTTCGTGCCATTGCTTGAGGGCTTGTTTCACCGTCAGAGATTTGATAAGTCGACGGACTTTCTTCTCTTGCCCTTGAACCACGTACTTCGGGTTGGTCCATATAGATTTCTTCTTCCAAATCGCCGTTTAGGAAGAATTTGTCTTAACATCCATCCGGTGTATCTCAAGGTCACGCAAAGTCGCGATCGCAATAAATACCCGTATGGATGTCATTCGGGATACCGGGAGTAGGTATCAAAGTAGTCAAAGCCTTACGTGCGTCGATAGCCCTTGACTACCAACCTGGCCTTGTACTTGTCTATAGACCCATCTGCCTTGTATTTCCGTTTGAGTATCCACTTACACCCCAACGGTTTATTTCCCGGAGGAAGATCAACCAACTCCCAGGTATGGTTGTGCAGAATGGAGCTTATTTCACTCTCAATAGCTTCTTTCCAGGCGGTGCTTCTGGAGTTGACACCGCCTTAGCAATTGTCCTTGGTTCATCATTAACCATATAAGCTACAAAGTCAGGACCAAAGGATTTATCCTTCCTGGCCCTTTTACTTCGCCTTAGATCCATCTCTGGAGTCTCCAAGTCACGAGAACTGGAACACTAGATTAGGATGTTCACCACCTCGAGATTCGCTAGATCTGAACCATTCAGATCCGGCGATCAAGGACTCCGGTTCTTGAGAGAGCTTTGTGCATAACTTCGTTTGAGAGAGGTTATGTCTTTCTCCTTTCTAGGAAAGGTACTTTCAAAGAATAAAGCATTCCTTGATTCCATTATTGTACCCTGGTGGATATCTGGAATATCCGACTTATGCACTAAGAAGTCGATAAGCACTCTTTGTTATTTGCATATCCAATGAATATGCAATCTGATCTTAGGCCCAATCTTGACTCGCTTTGGCTTGGGTACTTCAACCTTTGCGGACAACCCCACACCTTAAAGTATTTGTAGGTGGGTTTGTTTCCTTTCCATGATTCATATGGAGTTTTGTCCTTAGCCTTATGTGGGACTCTGTTAAGAATCGTATTAGCGATGGCGGCTTCTCCCCACATATTTTGGGGAAGACCGGAATTGATAAGAAAGGCATTCATCATTTCCTTTAATGTGCGGTTCTTATGTTCCGCCACACCGTTTGATTGAGGTAAGTATGGAGCCGTCGTTTGATGAATAATGCCTTCTTGGGCACAGTATTCCTCAAAAGGCGCTGCATATTCTCCCCCTCTATCGCTACGAATGGATTTAATCCGTAGGCTAAGTTGATTCTCAACTTCTGCTTTGTAACGTCGAAATCGCTTCAAAGGCTTCATCCTTACTTTTCAACAAGTAAAGGTAACAATACCTTGTGCTATCATCTATAAATGTCACAAAGTACTTGTTCCCCCCTCTAGTTTGTGCAAACTTCAAATCACATATATCTGTGTGAATAAGTTCTAGAGGAGCGGTATTCCTTTCGACGGATCGAAAAGGAAGCTTAGTAAGTTTTGCCTCTACGCACACCTCACACTTATGTTGAGGGTTTACGTCGATAGACGGCAACAACTCCATCTTTACCAGCCTTTGAATAGACTTGTAGTTAACGTGTCCTAATCTATGATGCCATAAATTAGAAGACTCAAGCAAATAAGAAGAAGGTTCAACTTTATTTCCTTGACGCAATACAGACATGGCATTCACTTTGAAGAGGCCTTCACAGACGAAGCCCCTCCCCACAAATGTGCCATTTTTAGTGAGTACAAATTTATTTGATTCAAATACTAGCCTAAAACCAGCATTAACCAATAAAGGTCCAGAAACTAGATTTCTTCTAATCTCTGGGACGTGCATCACTTCCTTCAGAGTGAGTTCCTTGCCGGAAGTCATCTTCAGGACCACCTTTCCAACCCCTAGCACGTCCGAAGAAGCGTTGTTGCCCATGAACAGCTTCTTGTCGGAGACCGGAGTATACGTGGAGAAGGCATCTTTGTTGGAACAGATGTGTCTTGTTGCACCTGTGTCCACCCACCACTGCATTGGATTCTCCACCAAGTTGGCTTCTAGCACCACGGCCGAGAGATCCTCAATCATGTCATCCAGGAGCGTGTCCTTGACGACGTTAGCTTGAGCCTTGCCTTTCGACTTAGCTTTCTGTTGTTGCTCAGTCTTGAGCTTGCGGCATTCCTTGATCCTGTGACCAGGTTTCCCACAGTGATGGCGATTACCTCACGAGCGTCTCATTGCGCGGGCTTTGCCGTCTTTGTGGAACTTCCGCTTGTTGCTTGTTTTCCCTTTGGCCTCAGCCAGATTCGCCTTTGCCTCAGAATGTTGTCTACTCTTTGGCAAGGTCTTCTTATTATCTTCCTGAATTTGCAGTTTGATAACAAGCTCTTCAAAGGTCATTTCCTTTGTCTTGAGTTTCAAGTAACTCATAAACTCATTCCACGAAGGAGGTAACTTTTCAATCAGCGATGCAACCAAAAGCGCTCGTTTGGCTTTAGTCCTTCCAAATCCAGGTGATGTAAAATCATTTGGAATTCCTGGACTTGGGACATCAACTGTTTCTTGTCCACCATTTGGAATTTTAGAAATTTCCCAACGATGAACTTCTTCGCACCCGCATCTTGTGCGTTGTACTTCTTTGCGCTTTTCCCACGACTCTTTGGCGGTGCCAACGGTAGAATATACCGTGTAGAGAGGGTCCGCCAAGCGATTCAATATATAGTTCTTGCACATGAAATCGCTATGATTCCATGCGTCACGAACCATCTTCATGCCATTAATGACATGGATACCAAGGCCCCCTCCACCCGTTTCATTAGGCGAAGAGTCCGCTTCATCTCCGACTTGTGGAGGATCTTCCGTAGAGAATCGGGCCATGCCCATAATTAAGTAAAACAAAGATCTTTGTCGCCATCTTTGAATTCGATCCCATGAATTTTTCAGGCGATCATGGTGGTGTGAAAGAAGAGGGTGGAGCTCGATGAGTCGGGAAAGCGCGGTGTTATCGCCTTGAACGATGGCGGCAGCGGCGTGGCGGCGGGTTATCGCCTTGGCCAAGAGCGGCAGTGGGGAAGGCAAAGAACGTTGCCTCGAGAGGCAAGCAGCGATAGAAGCAACATCGGTCATATTTCACCATGTTATTGCGATTACCGTAAGCAAAATATTGTCTTAAGTTGTTGGGTAATACAAAGGATTTGCGAGAAGCGGAAATTACAAGTAATCGCTACGTAAGAATTGAAATTACAATTCAACTAGAAAGCGGAAATTACAATATAACAATAAATGTGAAATTACAATATTTCTTGAACAAGACCGGAAACTGCTTTGATTTTTGCTGAGTCGAGTGTGGCACTCTGTCCTTAAGACAATATTGCCCCGTATGTATCCTTTATACGTTCCGGACAATTCGTCTCCCAAGATAAAACAGCAATGGAACAATTGAGCAAAGGAAACTCAAAAGCTACCGTGAAGAATATTGAATAAGAAATGATGCTTGGAAGATTAGGAAGAAACTGCTTTGCTATACTTTCTGCTTTGTGTATATTTCGTGTACCCGTGAACCCGTGAACCCGTGAACCCGTGGACCCGTGGACCCGTGGACCCGTGGACCCGTGGACCCGAGACCCGAGACCCGAGACCCGAGACCCGAGACCCGAGACCCGGAACCCGGAACCCGGAACCCGGAACCGGAACCGGAACCGGAACCGGAGCCGGAACCGGAACCGGAGCCGGACCGGACGGGCGGGCGGCGGCGGCGCGCGTGTGGTCTTTCCTTGAACCGAAGCACATCTAGGTCTTCCCTCCTTTAAACACATGGGATACCCCTTGGGGTCCCAAACCCCAAACCAATTTCGAGTATTATATACACAACAATTCTTTCTTCCTCTACCGATGAGGGAGAATTGATCACACACCACACTTTTCCATGCTTCAAACACCTTACTTCGTGAACCAATATCTCTTTCATTTCTCAATGAAATTTGACGATTCTTGGCCCTACGGTTATCTACGTACTTAGTACATCATGCATGTGTGAAGAACCGGATTCTCCAACATACGTAACACTAGTGTTTAAGCCGTTAAAGTTGGTCGGTCGCAACTCCCGCCAAAGGCTAATTTCCAACAATTTCAAATGACACGTGATATGTAAGGTTCTGAATTTTCTATCATTACAGCATGAAACAATTAAGTCTCAATGCCAAAATTAGTTGGCATCTATATGAATCCTCCTTATTTATGTCATTCCGTTTCTTGTTCTGTTTTAAACTTATAGTAGCATGTTTGACTTTTTAAAATTTTGATTATTTTAAAGTGTTCTTTGTCATAGTTTTTCTCGAAAAAGTATTTTTAGAGAGTATTACAATTTTTGTTTGGTTAACTTATTTGAAAAATACTTCTGCATGCTAATACTATTAGAGCAATAATTTGTGATTGACCAATGTTCAAGTGCTTCTGAGAAAAAAAACTATTTTTTCAAATTCTGAAAAAAAGTTTATGCTACAACTTAAACACTTAATTTTTTTCTAGAAAAGCTAAGTCAAACACCTCAACTTCCTAACATAAACACTTTTGACTTCCTGATAATCTTAAACATAATAATTGAGTTGCATATATAAATGTTTACCTTGAAGAGTTACTCCAAAGACCACCATAATCTTTCTCTTGATGATACATATTTTGTCTTCCTTGTTGAACTGATAATTCAGTCTTCTTTGAATTTTGAATTTCAAGCACTAAATCATCAGAATTATCCCCAGATGACACATTATCAAACACCTCCGATTGGCCTAAACATGGCCAGAAGAAAAAAAAAAGGAATTTTGATAATTTTTTCTTCATAAACAAAAATATTTAGAAATATCCTGTAATATAATGAACAATCATTCATACTGTATACTTAATACGTATTTAATTTACCTCTAAAAAACACTATAATCACTACCAAAAAATCTCTGATTTCCTACTGAAAAATGTTCATGGGTTGTTTCCCACTAAATGTCGGTGGAAACTCCTAAATAATAGTGTTTTCACATGAAAAAATTAGAAAGTTTTCCGGCGTTTCAATAGAAACTTGTTTTGCACCATGCGTTTTTCCATGAATTGTTTTGGTGGAAATGAAGTGGGAAAATTAATGTTGGTAGAAAAAATCTATGTTTCTTGTAGTGAATAAACAATCATTAGTACACTAATTAAAACCGTATTTTGTACCTGAAGAAGCTGTTCCTGCTACTGATTTATCAGTTGTCTTCACCGTTCGATACATCTGCAATGACTTTTTACACTATTAGATCCCTTCAAAGATAACTACAAAGGATTGTCCTTAATTAGTGAAAACCAATTACCTAAAAAAATATGACAAATAACCGGCTATAACAAGTTTATTAAACTGTCGGTGTATAAAAGTTTAATCTTAAAATGTAATCACATACACTCTTTTATTTTGTTATTAAGGTCAAAAATCATATGTATAAATGCATCCATACAGTCGAGGGCGGGGAAGCAAAAGCGTAATCTAGCTTTTTCTTATAAAAGTTGAATTTCTAACGAAAATTTTGACTCTGGATATAATAATACTACGAATACACATTATATACATAAATGTACTAGTATGGCTACAAAATACAAACATACGTGTAAATATAAAGAAAAATATATGTATTTAATAATGTGCTCAGAAAAAGTGGAGATAAAGTGAGACTACACAATAGGTCAATTCCTTGTACTAGCCACTAGGAAATGAAAATGATAATAACCTTTTTGCATGTGCATACATGTATGTATAATTCCACGCCATGCATGTGCTTAATCGAGTCAGAATTTTAAATAAAGGGTGTCAAAATATAAATAAATAAATAAACATATCAAAAAAACTAAGAGAATTAACATATAGTATATATAAAAATAACGTTTCTATTTATCTAAGCAGTGTAAATTTTTTTAGAAGGGGTGTCAATTTGACACCATTGGCAAAGAGTGGCTCCGCCACTGTGCTTAATTATATACCGCAAATGCCAACAAACGGGTGCTTATACTCAACACATAGTATAATTGAGTTAATTTAGAAGGGGAATTCACGTACATATATACAAAACATGTCTTTAAGCACGAGCGAATTTAGAATTTTCACTTTATGCATTTTGGACTTTTGAACAATTTTGACTTCAAAAAATAGTAATTGTGTTCTAAATTTAATTTTTACCAATATTAGTGAATTCCATCCATGCAGCATATCATAGTATTTGCGATAAAGTTTGTGAGGAATTACTGAGTTTTGATCTATCTTTAAGCATGTGCTTATATCCGAGACAGAGACCAACTATATATGGTTATTGGGAATGGTGTAATGAAATCTACAAACAAGTGGATTATATTTTACTAAGATATGATACTTATTACTACTAGTACTTTCTTCTTACTCTACATATCATTCCTGCTCTAAAAGAAGAGGAGAAGTATATACTATATAGTGTATAAGCTAAATCCTTTTAAATTATTGACTCTTCTCCATTCCTTCGGGCTTTTGCAGAGTTGTTAATATTCCTCCTCTTTTCCTGATGTTATTATTGATGAATCATTATGAATGACACTTTCTCTCTCTCTCTCTTGAACTGTGTCTTTCTTCTTTTATTTTACTACTCCCTTCATCCAATATTATTTGATCACGTTACTAAAAATATTAGTCTCAAATTATTTGGACATTTAAAAAAAAAAGATAATATTAATTAAGTTTTTCCACTTTTTCATAATATTAATTATTTTTTAAAATAATCAATATTGATTAGAGTATAATTAATTAGAAAGAAAAGAATAATATAGTAAAAATGTTATTCTTATTTATTATTTTATAAAGAGCGTGTAAAAAAAATAAAGTGGCTATGTAATATGAGATGAAGGAGTACTACTGTTACAGCAACTACATGAACGAATGAATGAACGAATGAATGAATATATAGTTCATTCTCCCAGGCAAAGAGAAAAGCTGCATAATAGGCTTGCAGAACCATCAGATCTACTTGTAGAAAAAGAAGTTCTCAGGATTTGAGAGAACCGAAAAAAAAAGAAGAAAAAATGTATATAGAAAAAGAGGCATTGGAATTTGAAATGTCTGTGGAAATTTACATATAGGCTATTGTCCAAACTCCAAAGTAGTAGTACTACTACTAAAGAAACCATAGCCTTTTGTGAAGACTCCAAAAAGATATTACTCCATAATTAACACATTTTGAAATTAAAAAACATTGCCTTTTCTCAATACTAAAAAGAAAAAGAGAGAGAGAAAACCCCTCTTATATTATTAATTTAAAAAATAAGTGGACTTTAATTCTACAAGATTTACCTGTAAATGGGATTTAACATGAGCCAAAGTGAGATCTTTCACATCCATAAGCTCAAGAACTGACTTGGGTGTTGCTCCTACATTCCAAAACAGTAAATCATTGTCAATTAAGCTCATAATACTATCTAGATTTTCTAAGTAATGTTAATCTATATACACCGATAATATTTACAAGACATTATACTATCAAATCACCTAAAAATGATTAAATAAAATTAACAGTTCATAAAAACCGAGATTAATAATATGAAAAATAAGTAAAACAATCACCTATTATAACATATTAAAATATAATGATAAGACAAAATTCTTTAACATTGTCGGTGTATGAGTTAAACAGTCATTTAAGAAGTTAAGTTGTATATACGACAATATAGATAGTTTTTACATTATTTGTGCAATTTAACCTGCCATATCAGATCATTAATCAACATTTCAAGTTATCATATCATACTTCAATTTAACCTGACTATCAGTACACAAAACATAAATGATACGAACTTACTCATATCCTATGTTTACACCAAATTAATATTACCTGACTTGATGTAAACACCCAGAGGGATAAGTATTTATCGAACATAAAGTCCTTAATTAATAAGAATGAAAGCACAAAAGATTAAGGAAATTAAGAACCTACTTTCATGTCCACCCAAGAGTTGAACAGCATGAACAAAACGAGCATGAAGGGTACTTGTCCATCTCATCCGTGGAGCTCTCATACTTCTTTTAGCTGGAAATCTTGAAAAAAATCTTGATCTCATTAGCCCACTTTGTTGATGATGGTGATGATGATGGGACTGAAAGTGGCTATTTGATGAAGATATAGGGTTAATGTTATAATTATTAAAAGAACTAGGAGAAGATGGTATAGGTAATGTAGTTGTTGTAGTGGTAGTAGTATCAAATGGAAGAAGAGGGTTTTGATTCTTGTAAAGTGGAACTCCTCTTATAGGTCTAAAATAACCAAGATCAAGATGAGGGTTGATTAGTACTTGGTTTTGATGTAAAGGGTTATTAATGAAATTTGTGTTGCAAGTGTTTTGGAAATAATGGCTAGAAGAGTAATTAGGTTCTTGATGAGTATTAGTACTAGGTCTTTGAATATTTGATGATAAAGACAGTTCAAAACAAGAAGTGTTGTTAGTATTAATATTATGGGGTTTTCTTGATTCCAGAGCTCTTTTCCAAAAACCCAAATCCATATTCTCTTCTTGAGTAGTATTTGGAGGGCTAAGTTGTATGGATAAATCTGGTTGTACTGGGAATAACTCCATGTTTTTTTCCAAAAAGGAAAGAAGAAAAAAGCGCGATGAACAAAATTAGTAACCTGAAAAATAAGAAAGATTATTACGAACAACTCATGATCTTTCGAGCTAACTCTCCCTTTTCTCTCTTTTCTTTTTCCTTCTTGTTTCTTGTGTTTGAAAGTAGATTATAAAAAGGACTAGTAGCTTCTTTGAGGAAGATTTGAATTAGTTTTTTAGATGAAAATAGGGATATTGTATAGAGGTTTAGATAGAGAGGAAAATTTTGGGATTTTCTGTAAATGGGGTTTGATGATGATTATCAAGTGAGGGGGAATTGAAGAAGTAGTTGGGATTTGAGATTGTGAGAGAAAGGAAAAGGAGGAAGAAGGAAAAATGAGGTGTATGAAGTGAATGCCTTGTTTCTTTTGTGTGAAGTAAATGTGAGAAAATGACACTTGAGATGGGGGATTAAGGGGGTAGTGGGGTAGTAGGAGGGGGAGATAAAAAGGAAGAAAAAAGATGAGGAAAAAGAAAAGGAAAAGCAAGTAAATTTTGTGACTTTGGTTCCTTTTGTACTCTTTTCCACTTTTTTACTTTTTTGTTTTTTAACCTTAGCATTCTTTTGGTAAAGAAAAGGAACATTTTAGTGTAAGCTTTTATGTGTGCATTTGTCCCTCAATAATGCATATTTACTTTTTGTATTTAAGTTAACATACATTAATAATACAATTTTTATGTTATTTATTAGATTTAACAACTTATAATAGGCTGTTTATTACATCTTTTTAGGTTACCAATTAATCTACAAAAAAAATATTTGCAATTATCTTTTAAATAATTTAATTATTTAAATATTTGTTACACTAAAGTGCATGGAAGTCTAACCTATCAGTTCTCTTTCAAGAAGTTTTAAAGATTTTCAGACAAACTAGTTAAAATGGTTAATCAGAAGCTTGAATAGAAAGTCTAAATGACACTTTTGTTCCATTTTAGAGTGTGTTTGGGATGACGGAGAATATTTCACGAAAAATAATTTTTTGTAACTGACAGAATATACTGTGATATACATGGCATATACAACAGTGTATATCACGGTATTTCATGAGTATTTTGGACTGTTTTGGCCGTGATATACAGCGGTGTATATCATGGTTTATGGAGCTTAATTTAGTAACTTTAGTTTGTATTTAATTAGTATTATATATTTATCATAATTGTAGAATTATTGTATAAGTAGAATAAGGTTTTAGAAGTAGAATATGAATAGGATTTTCCTATTATGGAAATTGTAAATTGTGTATATACTCTTTCATTAATGAAAATAATCAAGGGATTATTTCTTTTATGGTATCAGAAGTCTAGGTTTTTCATACCTCTCCTGTTTTTTTTCTATTCCGCCATACCTCGGTTTACGAGCCTCCTTCTCGATTTCCGTAATCTTTATCTCTATTCCTAAATTAATTCAAATCCATCATTTTGTTCTTTCGTTATGTCGACGTCAAAGAACCACTTTCATCCTGCCCTTACTGTTTCTAACATCAAGAACAACATCCCTATTGTTCTTGAGATGGAAAACGTCCAATACGCGACGTGGGCAGAATTGTTTAAAATTCACGTCATCTCACATCAAGTCCTCCATCACATAATTCCTCCCGCTACCCCTACCCCCGCGGAGGATCCTCAGTTATGGATTACACTTGATGCTGTCGTCCTTCAGTGGATTTATTCCACTATTTCTACCGGCCTTTTACAAACGATTATTGTGTCGGACACTACGGCTATGGCTACATGGAATAGATTGCGTGATATATTCCAAGATAACCAACATTCCAGCGTTGTCACCCTTGAGCAGGAATTTTCCCAAGTTCGCATGGAAAATTTCCCGAATGTTTCAGCTTATTGTAAAAGGCTCAAGGAATTGGCAAACAAACTCCGTAACGTTGGAGCGCCCGTTACTAACAATCGTCTTGTTCTACAAATGGTTGCAGGCCTATCTAAGGCCTATAATGGCATGGGGACTCTCATTCGTCAAAGTAATCCACTTCTGCCTTTTTATCAAGCCCGCTCGATGCTCACGTTAGAAGAAGCTAGTTTGGCCAAAAAGGCTGCTACCGACGCCAGTCCCGTGGTCATGATGATGTCCTCCGCTAATTCTCCAGGTTTTGTTGATAATTCGGGCCAAAACCGTGCTCACGGTGGAGTCAAGAAAAATCGGAAAAATAATGGCAAAAATCGCGGTGGCAATCATGGTGGTTCCGGTGGTAGTGGGGGCGGCCAGAATAGTGACAGTGGGTCGCAGGCCAACTGGTCCCAGTCATGAGCCCTGTGGCAGTGGGCCTGGGCCGGTGGCCAGTGGCCCAACGACCCCTATTTTCCAGTTTCATCGGCCCCTAGACAGTGGGCTGCCCAGAATTCCTTTCGACCCAATCCGACATGGTCCAGTGGCTTCCGCAACAACACTGGGCGGGGCAGCAACCAGGTGTGCTTGGGCCTCGGCCTCCACAGGCCCATCATGATGCGGGCCCCACTCCAACCGACATTGAAGCCACAATGCACACACTTGGATTGAATCCTCCAGATGCAAATTGGTACATGGACATCGGCGCCACTTCTCACATGACGTCCAACCAAGGTACCCTCTCGTCTTATTCCAATTTGAGCAACAATCGCGGCATAATTATTGGTGATGGCAAATTAATTTCAATTTGTGGTTACTGTCATAAAATTTTGTCTCCCCCACATCAACCTCTTGTCTTAAAAAATGCCCTTCATGCCCCTAACTTAATTAAAAACTTGGTGTA
This sequence comes from Anisodus acutangulus, assembly GCA_029783415.1. Lineage (NCBI taxonomy): Eukaryota > Viridiplantae > Streptophyta > Magnoliopsida > Solanales > Solanaceae > Anisodus > Anisodus acutangulus. The sequence goes on from CM056494.1 coordinate 53,287,780, forward strand.
TGTCCGTAAATTCACCACTGATAATTGGGTTTCTATTGATTTTGATCCATTTGGATTTTCTATGAAGGATTTCAAGATGGGATTCCTCTCATGAGATGTGATAGTAGAGGAGATCTTTATCCTATCACGCCCGCATTCAGTCTCTCGAGTCAAGCCTTGCCATCTACTTTTGCAGCTCTATCTCCTTCCTTGTGGCATGCACGTTTGGATCACACTATGTCATTCATTGTTTCTTCCTTGCATAAAAATAATTTTATTTCTTGTAAGGGTAGTAATACTCCAATTTGTCAATCATGTCCTTTAGGAAAACATGTTAGATTACCATTTGTAGCCTCTACTTCCCGTACTTTAATGTCATTTGACATTATTCATAGCGATTTATGGACATCTCCCGTTTTAAGTTATGTGGGCCATCGTTATTATGTTCTATTTTTGGATGATTATTCTATTTTTTATGGACCTTTCCGTTAGCGAAAAATCACAAGTTTTTCCACATTCTTAAAATTTAGAGCATTCATTCGTACCCAATTCGATCGGAAAATAAAAAATATTCAATGTGATAATGGCAAAGAATATGATAATCGGGTGTTTCGGGATTTTTGTGATACTAATGGCATAGTTTTTCGTTTCTCTTATACTCATACGTCCTCACAAAATGGGAAAGTCGAATGAAAAATTCATACCATTAATAACATTGTCCAAACTATATTGGTCCATGCTTCTGTACCCCATTCATTTTGGCATCATGCTCTACAAATGGCTACCTATCTTCTTAACATACTCCTACCAAAGGGTTGGCGAATGCATCTCCTCTTAAAGTCCTTTATAATAAAAATATTTCGTATTCCCATCTTAAGGTCTTTGGGTGCTTATGTTATCCACTATTTTCGTCAACTACAATTAACAAACTTCAGGCCCGTTCTACCCATTACGTGTTTTTGGGTTATCCGTCTAATCATCGTGGTTACAAATGTTTTGATTTATCACCTAATAAACTCATCATTAGTCGCCATGTTATTTTTTATGAAACTCAATTTCCTTTTGCTAAAATGAGTAGTCCCGTGTCTAGTTCATATAATTTTTTGGATGACGACGTCTCTTCGTATATTATCCACCATTTATCGGACTTGTCCCGCACCCGAAATCCGCTAGCGGGCCTCATCACTGGGCCTACGATCTGTCGCCTACGCGATCATCCAATCACGGGTCCAAAGAATCGGGTCACATAACCAGCCCAATTTTGCCCCTCGCTCGCTTCAGGCCCCGACATCGATTTGGTGTTGGGCCAGAGGCCATCGTCACTGGGCCACCCAAGACCCTCCAATTTTATCCCAAAATCCACCCAATTCTCACATGAGTCACAGATCGGTCACTCGTAAATTTTAATGTTCTTAAATCTCCCCTACCCCGTAATCCAGTGTCCGCATTAAATGACCCTAATTGAAAATTAGTTATGAACAACGAATATGATGCTCTTATTGATAATAAGATGTGGGAGTTGGTACCCTGGCCCTCTGGTGTTACTATTATTCGGTCTTTGTGGATTTTTACTCACAAGGATAATTCTTATGGTTCTTTTGCGAGGCATAAGGCTCGTCTTGTAGGTGATGATAAGAATCAGCAGATTGGCATAGATTGTAGTGAGACGTTTAGTCCGGTGGTCAAATCGACTATCATTCGCATTGTTCTCAGTCTGGCTATTTCCAATGCTTGGCCCATTCATCAGTTAGATGTGAAGAATGCTTTCTTACATAGTGATCTTAAGGAGACCGTCTACATGCATCAACCATTGAGTTTTTGAGACCCCAAATATTATCATCATGTCTGTTTATTGAAGAAGTCCTTGTATGGGCTTAAGCAGGCCCATCGGGCTTAGTATAAGATATTTGCATACTATGTTTCATCTATTGTGTTTACTCACAGCAGGTCTGATAATTTATTGTTCATATATCGTCGTGGTACCTCCCTGGCTTATATTATATTATATGTGGATGATATTATATTGACCATCTCTTTTGAACTTTGCGCAAGTCTATCCTGACAATGCTCAGTTCTGAGTTTGCTATGAAAGACTTGGGGCCCTTGAGTTACTTTTTGGGAATTGTTGTCACTCGTTATGCAGGTGGATTATTCTTATCACAAAGAAAGTTTGCCGCTGAGATCATTGAGCGAGCTGGTATGTCCTCGTGCAAGTCTACTTCCACTCCCGTTGATACTAAACCCAAGATGGGTGCTGCGGCTGGCTCACTTTACGAGGATCCGACCCACTATCACAGTCATGCATGGGCTCTTCGGTATCTTACGTTCACTAGATCGGATATTACGTATGTCGTACAACATGTGTGTCTGTTTATGCATGATCCTAGAGTTGAGTACATAAATGCGCTCAAACACATTATTCGATACATCTAGGGGACACTTGACTATGGCTTACATTTATATCATTCGTCGACGTCTACACTTGTCTCTTATACAGATGCTAATTGGGGTGGCTGTCCAGATACCATACGCTCCACGTCTGGCTATTGTATATTTCTTGGTAATAACTTGGTCTCATGGTCTGCGAAGAAACAGTCTACAGTGTCACGCTCTAGTATAGAGGCCGAGTATCTAGGGGTAGCCAGTGTGGTCTCTGAATCTTGTTGGTTACGTAATATTCTCTTGCAAAACTTCATTGTCCCATTCAGAAAGCTACCTTGGTTTATTATGATAATATTAGTGTTGTCTACCTTTCTGGTAATCCAGTTCAACACTAGCGAACTAAACATATCGAGATGGATATTCACTTTATTCGCGAAAAGGTAGCTCGTGGACAAGTATGCGTCTGTCATGTCTCTTCCAGGTATCAAATTGCAGACATCTTTACTAAGGATCTTCCCTCAGTCTTTTTTGAAGATTTTAGGGACAGTCTCAGCGTACGAAGACCGTCCGCTATGACTGCGGGGGTGTGACAGAATATACCATGATATACACGGCATATACAACAGTGTATATCACGGTATTTCATGAGTATCCCAGACTGTTTTGGCCGTGATATACACGGCATATACAGCTGTGTGTATCACGGTTTACGGAGCTTAATTTAGTAACTTTAGTTTGTATTTAATTAGCATTGTACACTTACCATAATTGTAGAATTATTGTACAAGTAGAATAAGGTTTTAGGAGTAGAATAAGAATAGGATTTTTCTATTATGAAAATTGTAAATTGTATATATACTCTTTCATTAATGAAAATAATCAAAGGTTTATTTCTTTCAGTAACTTTATCTATCAACGCTCTCTAAATCTTAAGAGTTATTTTAAATGGATTACCGGAGAAAAAAATAAGCTTATAAAGTCGTTTTTCCCTTTAAATAAAAATATTGTTTTAGGAAAAGATTTTTTATTGTCTGGGTGCTAAAAGTGACTTATTTTCTAGTTATCCTCCATACCAAATACACCCTAAGTTTGTGAAATTTTGGCAACTTATTTTGAATTTTTAATGTAACTAGGTTAATATAAGGGAGTATTCAGCAACAGGCAGAAGCGGATCATCTAGCGTATAACATTTGGGTTCATAGGAATAACTCAATAATATTTGCTCAATTAATGAAGTTTTATAAATATTTGAATGAACTTAATTATTGTTATATATTTACTTATGATTGTTATAACATTCACAAACTCAATCCTTAATTCGTCTCATATAGACAAAGATATTATATATTAATGCTTCAAAAACTTGCCCAAAAAAATCACAACAATCTTACAATTTTCTAGAGATTACACATCAACTTATCTTTCTCAAGATTGCTTGTACATAAAAAAAAATAGAATTCCTTTCAAATAGCCTTTTTTATTCCATGAATGGATGAGACGCATGTACATTGTGAAATCCATTGGATCTTAATGGTGTCACGTAGACTTGATAATCATGTAAAAAAAAATCCAATTTTAATGGAATAACAAGTTATGTAACAAACCAAAAGTATAAACTTGATTATTCCTCAAATATATACACACATAATCTAGAACCATATTTTTCCTCCTCTTTTATAATAACACGATTTTTTTCTTGATAGAAAACAACAGTTATTTGAATTAATTTGTGTATACCTCAATTATTTTATCAAATATTTACTATCTCCTCCAAACATAGATAGTACTTGGTAAGTAATTTTGAATCGAAAGATGGACAAATGAAAATAAATCATTAATGTTTGCGTCTTTGTTGAAATTTGAATTTTACTTTTTCATAATTTTCACTCACTTATGAATAGATATCCTACAGAGGAAAAAAATTATTCATATCCATGGCTTATACCAAATCATACTAATTTATCATAATTAAATCATAAATTAAGGTGATAATATGTGTTAATATGATTTAGTCATAACAGTATACATATAAATATGTATCGTGTATTCATTGGATTGAGGTAAACACCGAATGCAAAACTCATTAGCTAAAATGATAGTAAGTAAATAGTAAAAAAATATTTCACATATCTCATTTTTTGTCTAAATTTCACTTTAAAGTTTTACAAACTTTCTATTTTTATAAAGGGTCTTTCTCAATTGAAGTTTGAAAACATGCTGTTCTTTTCAACTTGAGAATGAAATATCCATACTTAAAACTAAAGCAATATTCCAAATGTATATATTAGTATTCTTTAAGCTGTAGATTAATTTGAAGTCATTCAAAAAATAAAGCAAAGATTTTACTTCCCCTTCTTCATCCTTAGAAAGACAAAAGAACAAACGTAAACGTAACTAGAGTTATAATTATTGCAATGACTATTTATTTGGTGCTTCACTTATGGTCCATTATATTTACTAGATATAAATTACTGGTCCTATTATTATTCAATTTACGGAGAAAAAAATTAAAGTCCGAATCAATCATTTTCTCCCAATAACAATATTAAATTAAATTAAATTATTTCTATTAACCAATTATAAAAAGTAAAGAATAAACTTGAAAAAACTAAAAGAATAAGTATCAAATTTCCAAGCAATGGATAAAAGACTAATCTTTATTAATTGATGTGCAAAGGCGGATCTAGTGCGGCTTCGTGTTGTAGGTTAGTTTAGCTGAATTCATTGGTTTCAGTTCAAATAACGTATACATGTGCCACAAACATTCAAAGTTTATACATAATTATAAGGTCATGTTCATTTTGAATCACTTCATATCTTGGATTTGCACGTCTTTAAGAATGCCATACACTATTTGCAACTCGAGATAATCAACAATAGGTGTTTGTTCCTCTCATGGGCAGAGCTACGAAGCGGAAGGGGGTCATTCGTACCCCTTTCATTGAAAATTACACTGCGTTTATAAGGTTAACTTTTTAATGTGTATATATTAGATATTGAGTCTCCTTAACTTATTTGTGTGCTTATGCTTGTTATTTTTAATCCCTTAGTTTATCAGAATCTAATATAATTATATTGGCCACTGGTAAAAAATGGTTAATTAGTCTGATGAACCTAAAGTTACAACGATAATTGTTTTGAACGTAAATGTCTAAATTTAGGTCAGCCACAAGTTAAATCTGCACTGTATTTTTGGGCAAATAAATAATATAGTGAAAAGCTTTAAAGGCCTTTCAAGCTTTAATTCTAAGTGTGTGTGTGTGTGAAAAGCATGGATAAGACACCTTTAATTTTGTACATAATTTGGTCCATTAACTTTTTGAGTCCAAACCCCAATATATAACCATGACTAAAATTCAATCACATATTATAGGAAGTTAGTATAATACGGATTAAATATATACAATAGTATTGGTTTAATTTTTATTCTTGTCATAATAAATTCATTGAATATATACATGCTATTAATTTAGAATTCACTAACTTAAAAAGACTAAAATTTTAAATATACTTAACTTTAAATTCTAGTTCCGTCTCTAACAGACATTGTCCTGGAGTTTCAACTTCCACAAATGAAATTCCATGAAGTATCACGGGTTTCTCTTGTAGAAATTAAAACTCCATGATCGTGATTATCTTCCAATTACAAGAACTGAAAAGCCGTTGTATGAAATTTTCCAATATTATAGTGAACCTTTTGTAATAGTACCGGATAGACTTTGATCTACCTATATATGAAAAATACTTATCAACATTCGATATTTTTATTAAATCAAATAATTATAACCTTTTGACTTATAAATTAAAAAGTTTGATAATATATATCAGTACTTAATCATAGTTAACTCGATAAAAAAAATTATATATATAACACATATCTTGTATTAATTGGATTACCTTAAATATTGATTGAAGAGACATTTTTAAATTTACACATTTACCCTTAACCCCCTCCCCCCTACCTCCACCCAAAACACACACACACGCCCCTCTTTTTCTCCCTCATTTAACGGACGGTCAAACTCTCAACCAACATCCTTTATGTTTTGAGGCATCAATATTGAAGCCCTCAAAGTCCAATTTTCAATAGGCTTACTGTTTGGACCTTTTTATTTCCCAAATTGGATTAATTATTAAAAGGGGAAAAGAAAGTACAAGTAGCTTGTTTTATGCCAAGATTTTGAAGGGGAAAACTGGACCATTTCTGTGTATTTTTGTTAGAATTGAATTTGTGTCCATCAAATAGTAGTTAATTTCTTAGAGATAAAATATGCATTCTATCTGTCTTTTACGATTTTGCACGCCCTTTAAAAAAAAGTTATAGCCTTAATCATAAGAAATTAATACTTGAAGTTTATGCACGTCCTTTAGAAGAAAAAAACTTGTATAGCATTAATAGTAAGAGATTAGTGCTTGAAATGGCAGGGAAGTACATTATTAGAATTAATAAAATTGTTTCTAAATGATCCATATGTAGTGACTGAGCTACAATTTCGGTAGAAATTAATAGTTTTGGGTCAAATACTATTTCTGTGTTTGATATTCATTTAAATCATGTAAATAATTTTTCAACAACCAAATAAGCTGCGTTTTCTAGAATTATAGAACCCACAAACTCAATATTCTAGACCAGTATCTGATCATACTCTCATGCCGTCTTGCTCATGTATAATGTAGACTAGAATGCTCCCAATTTTTTTTGGGGGGGGGGGGTGGAGTGCAAGTTTTATATACTGGAAAAAAAATAACTTACACAATTAGATTATAATCATTAATTGGTAACCTGGTAAACTAAATGAGTAATTGTATGTGTTATTACATCTATCAGGGGCTAAATTGCATCAATAGTATTACAAAAAAAAAAAAAGCTTTTTACGGTTAGTATATTTAACTTTAGTTATAACTAAATACAAAATGCTTTTGCTTAGGAATTTTAATCGCAGAGTGATCAATTCCTACCATAGTTGCAAAAGAACTCTAATGACTTGCTATTTTATAATGAAAACTTAATATTGGTTTATATTTTCAAGTTTATTTAATCTCCACACGAAAAATACAAACACTACTTGACGTAAGGTTTTTCTCATCAGACACATTTTTACCGAATCAGCTCACTAAGAACACATGGTGGGAAATATGTTTCCACTAAAATGCTGGAAAACTTCTTAATTTCCATGTGAAGACGCTATTATTTAGATTTTTTCATTGATATTCAGTAGGAAATATCCACTTAATATTTTTCAATGAGAAAATCAGTGAAAAATAGAAATTTTTTAGCAGTGAGATGAGTTTTCTTACCAAATGCAGAAATGCTTGAAAGTAACTACAAGTTGGAATTCCTAAACTTCCCGACAGCATAGGAAGCAACGTACTGACACAGATTAAGAAAACTTATATAATAAATTAACTTATAATCAATTTATTAATTTAAAAAAATGTAACTTAATATCGTGGAAGCGATCAATACGGGGAAAAAAATATGTAGAAGACTGACAACATTGGTTTTTGCTGCAAATGGAATTGATATCAATTAATTAAAAATTAGTAAACAGTAATAATAGGGCAAAGGGATTATAATTTTTATACCATATAGTTTAAGAGTAATTGGGATTAATGTCAACCATTCTCGGTAATGAGAATAAGATTCATATATCCCTAATTTTTAGGGATTTCTGAAAGGAAGCATCCAATTTTGTTTGATATCAAGAGCTAATTTTATTTCTGATTTAATTTATATACATCGATAATATAAAAAATATATATAATGGGCTGGACAATTTGATTATTCGTTACTCAATTAATAAAAATTGTGCAAGCAAGTCACTTTTTGTTTTAGTATGCGAAAAATCACTTTATTTTTATTATTCACTAAACTTAGGTGATATTTCTGGCCACTTAACTGACTTAGCTACATTTTATGGTTGTCAAATCACAAAACATTGAAAAATCCTCATTGTAAATGGTATAAGGATATTTAATCCACTTACCACTTAAACTGGTCGAGTATATAACAAAAGCTTTTTCCTTTTACCCAATATCGATGGTAATTGAATCGAGTCAGTGGATCAGATATCCTTATACCGGTTATTTATGAGCATTTTTAATATTTTAATTTATAATTTTTGCAATGATAAAATATTCACGTCCCTTATGTGAACCAAAATATCGTTTAATGTGACTTTGTGTACGAAAAGACAAAATTAGAGTGACTTTTCTATCACAAATTTTTTTTTAAAAAAAAATCTTACACAATTTTTATTAATTGAGTGATCATTTATAATCAGCTCTATGTTTAACCATATTATAGAAGGTCATTTGTCTTATTTTCTTAATTTCTAATTTTATACTTATTGAAGACTATTAATTATATATAATTCTTTTATAAATGACCTAATATTATAAAAGATCTTTTTATATTGTTTAGTGTATAAAACTAAAATCCTTCCCTTTTTCATGCTAATTCTCAGCTTCCCAATACATTATCTATAGATTATGGTAGAGACACAAGAGGGAATCTTACATTAATACTGTTATTGTTTCAATGTACAAGAAATGATATCATATTATAAATATCATTATTTTATCATAAGATCCGTTTATTCCTCACAAAATTAGAAACAAAACTATAAAAGATTATATTTGGACTATACGGCAAGTTACAAGTATGTACTCAAACACAAGTGACGTTTTAAATAAATGATTTATTTTGAAAGAAGGTACTATAATATAGTTTATTTGTTCATAATAGTTTTCGGGCTAGTTTGTATGTACCTTATCACGATCTAAGCCATATCAGACATCACTAATTTATCTTTTGTACCACGCTATTATCAAGTTCAAATTAAAAGCTGACGTATTATGTGAACTAGTGTTATGACTTAAAAAACTCTTAATTTTTCTCCCTCCTTCTGATATGAGATTCACTTAAGATTTCGTGTGCACCGCTTCTTCAAAACCTTGCAAGCCTAGAAAGTCTGTCACTTCTTCTCTTTGATTCCCCCATCCGCTTCGTACGCACGCCCTCCGTCATTGTTTCCAAATACCTTGACTTCGGTTATTTGTTATATCACACCCACATAGGTACTAAGTAACTCGAGAATTAAGCAAATTAAATAAAAAAATCCCCTCATATTTTTTTTATCTTTATTGAAATTTGAATCCTAATCTCTCGTCATTTTCAACCTGCATCATTTGACCGGCAACTAAGTAGTTATCATATGTATATAGTTTGATTTTCGTGTTCTTTATATTAAAGTTTATGAGTTTTCATAATAAACGTTGACAAGACCCATATATAGTGCAAATGTCTAGTGAATTAAAGTTTTCTTTGAACTCATTCTATTGCTCAAAATTAAATACAGTCATAATAAGGATTTGTTCCGGGGTTGAGGTCATGTGAGAGGAAGGGGCACCTCAACGAAATTGATGGCCTAAAATCAAACCTTTATAAGAGGCCTTAAATTTATTTACTAAATTTTATATATTTTTATTCTAATTCTGTCTCTTTTTTTTTTGTAAAGATGGTATATGGACCATCTTGTACCTATCTTGAGTAATATTCAGTACATGCTATCTTCCACCATTAGAGATATTTAGTAACTCTATCCACTCAAATTTAAATAAAAAATTGTATGAAAAACATATATTGGCGGTAACTACAATATATCTATAAATTCTCATAATATAATAATCTCGATTTTGTACCACTAAGTAGTTTTCAAAACAATTTCATACATTTATAATAATTCGGATCTATTATGAAGTAAAACAAAATGGTTAATCCATTATTTATAAGAAATAATCAACTCTACAAGAGACTTCATCTTTTTAAAATTAACAAAAATTTGTTTATTTTTATATATTGCATAATGTTTATTACTCTCTAATTCGTGTGAAGATGTTTGACTGAGCACGAAATTAAGAGAAAATGAAAGATTTTAAAAAATTATCCTCCAAGTTATAAAAAATTTATAGCTATAAATCATCTCATTAACGTTTAACAAAAAGTTTAAAATTAGATTTTTATTAAATATGAAATTGTGTCTTTCTTTCTGGAACTGACTAAAAAGAAAAGAATATTACATAAATGAGAATGAAAAAAGTATAAAATTTAAATTATTTATTTTAATAACCTACCATATTTCAAGAAAAGAAATAGAAAATGTGGTCTCTTTTATTCATAATTTTATAATATATAAAATAAAATTTTGGGGCCTTCAATTTGGGGACCTAAAGCAATTGCTTTATTGGCTTCCCCCTAAAGCCGGCCCTGGTGAGAGTGCTAATGAAACATGGAACGTTAATGTAAAGATTGGAATATTTTGAGCAGAAAGGAGCCGGAATGTTAGTTTATGACTTTATTCTCTTATAATAGTAGTGTACGTACTAGTTTGCATGTATTTTGTTACGATTCAAGTTCATGATACGTATTGTCTATATTTTGTCCCAATAGGCCTTAACAATTTGTCTTTTTGGGTTACACCATTAACGAGCTGAAAGGCGCGTGTATCATATTAACTTGTATTATACCTTATAAAACTTTTCATTTTTGTCTCCTATTTTGATATTGAATTCGCCTAAGTTGTCATGTGCACCCTTCTTCAGAAGCTTGCTAGCCTAAAAACCTACTAAGTCTTTTTTTTTACTTGCCCTTGTTTGTCCGCCCTCCGTCATAGGCGTCACATACACTCCTCTTTGAAACTTCAGCGCTAAGATTTTCCCCACAGCCTAACTGAGGGAACGTTCGGCTCTAATACTGCATTTGTCACGACTCGACCAACATGACATATACTATTCATTTTGGCCCAATTGATCTCACAAATTTGTCACTTTTGCTATGCTATCATTGAGTCCAAATAGTGTGTACCATGTGACTCTATAGAATGACTCTATAGAATGAAGACCATAACCATCATGGTTGGCATTACATCATTCAACTATTGTGGTGACCGCAACATCTTCACTAGAATTATATCACCTAATTCTATAGAATGAAGACCACGACCATCTCGGCGGGCATTACATCATTCAACTGGAGTAAAGAATGCAACACCTTTGCTGGAATTATATCACGAGACTCTATTGAATGAAGAGCAAGACCATCTTGGCTGGCATTACATCATTCAACTGGAGTGAAGACCACACACCTTCGCTGTAATTATATCACATGATTCTATAGAATGAAAACCACGACCATCCTGGCTCGCATTACATCATTCGACTCGAGTGAAGACCACAGAACCTTCATAGGAATTATAGCACCTGACTCTATAAAATGAAGACCACCTCCATCTTGGAGAGCATTACATCATTTAATTGGAGTGAAGATCGCAACACCTTCACTGAAATTACATTACCTAACTCTATATTATAAAGACCACCACCATCTTGGCAGACATTACATCTGACCACTATACTGAAGATCACCGCACCTTCGCTGAAATTATATCATGTGACTCTATAGAATGAAGACCATAACCATCCAGGTTGGCATTACATCATTCAACTATTGTGGTGACCGCAGCATCTTCACTAGAATTATATCACAAATTTTTCACTTTAAGTTCCTCCCTTACTCTAATGTGGGATTTGCCTAAGATGTCATGTGTACCCCTGCTTTAGAACATTGTCAGTCTAGAAGCATGTCAATCTTTCTCTTTATCCCTCCCCCCTCGTTGGCCTACCCTTCTTCATGGGTGTCAGATATCTTAACTTCAATTATCTGCTATGACACACTCATATATTATTGGAGATTTTATTCTAGTCTAACTATAATAGTTTAGTCTATTTATGGTACAATTGTAATCATGATAAATGTAGTTTTTGTAGTCCTATTGGAATAGAGTTACCGTTTAAGACTAAGAGAAGGAGAACCTTACTTCTATATAAGGAGGTCATTATGATGAATACAAAGTAGAAAGAATTCTCCTATTATTCCTGTCTCTCTAAATTCTCGTCCCTCTCTCGATTATAACATGATATTAGAGCCACGTTAGAAAGAATGCCAAAATCATTGAATAATGGCAGGTGACGATAAAGAACCGCCGATAACGGCAAAGGAATTGTCGGTGAAGAAAACAAAACCCAAATAACAATCTCTCCCTACGACATTACGTCAAATGATAACCCTGGAATTGTGGTGAAACAAGTCCAATTGAAGGGCAAAATTATAAAGAATGGGCTAGATCCATGAGGACAGCCCTAAGAGCAAGAAAGAAGTTTGGCTTCGTCGACGGTACAATTAAGAAATCAGACGAAGAGTCGTCAGACTCTCGGATGCAACAACTAAAGGCGAAACTAGCGAAGTGCAAGCAAAAAGGAAGGACCATAGCAGATTACTCTCGAAAACTCACTAAATTGTGGGAGGAATTGGCGATTTACGAATAAATATCACTTGTACGTGCGAAATGTGCACTTGCAATCTAGGAACGGTCCTAAAAGTCAAAAGAGAAGAAGAAAAAATGCATCTTTTCCTAATGGAATTGGATAAGGGAACATATGGAACAGTGAAATCGAATATACTGGCCCAGGAACCGTTGTCATCATTGAACAAGGTCTATTCGAAGTTGATGCAAGAAGAGCGTGTGAGAGAAATCACACAAAAAATAGAGGACCGGAGTGAAACCATAGCTTTTGTCGTACAAGGGAGAAACCTTACCGTGACCGAGGTGGAAAAAAATGATGGTGTATTCTGCACACATTGCAAGAGATCTGGACACGCTGTGGACGGATGTTTTCGACTCATTGGTTATCCGAATTGGTGATCGGGAAATAAAAAAGGAGAAGAAAAAATTGGAGGAAGAGGACGAGGACAACAACAACATAAGAGTGGATGAGGATCCGATCGTGGTAAAGGCAACTATCGGGCTAACGCCGTAGTTGCCAAAGAAGGAACTCAGACGGAGACAGGAACGGTGAACACAGGCGGCACGGGACTTCACAATTTAGAGAGACAAGAAAAATGGAAGAATTATTTCTACTTTGTATTCATCATAATGAGTTCCTTATATAGAAGTAATGTTCTCATTCTCCTAGTCTTATAAGATAACCCTATTCCAATAGGACTACATATCCTATATTTACCATAATTATAATTGTATCATAAATAGACTAAACTATTATAATTAGATTAGAATAGAGTCCTCAATATACGTGTATCAAATAACTCCACCAATAAAAAGTTAAGCAAGTGAAAATTAAAAAATAATCGCCTAATATTTTTATCCTTATCGAAATTTGAATCCTAGTCTCTCGTGATTTTCAACCACGTCATTTGACCGGCCATTAGGTGGTTATCATATGTATATAGTTTGATTTTTGATGTTATTTTATATTAAATTTTATGCGTTTTCAGAAAAAATGCTGACAAGACCCATATGTCTAGTGAATTATAGCTAGGGGTGAGCAGGTCCGCGTACCCTAACATTTTTTAACTACCCGGACCCTACCCGGCTAAAGATCGGTTCCTAAATTTACTACACGGAAGCTACCCGTAGCAATCATTACCCGGAACCTACCCGGACCCTGCGGTTCCGAGTAGGTTCCCGGATACCCTGTAAATAAAAAAATACAGATTAAGCAACAATTTTTTAGCTTATGAGAATCAAAAAGAGTTCTAAAATAATTTCATCCAGTAGTTTTTTAGCCTGCAATCGGAGTTTTTAGTACCCTTATAAGAAGTTTTAGAAAAATTATTCATTGTAGAAAAGCTAATTCTGTAACCAAAACCTAAAATTGCAAGCCAAATTTGACGCTCAATTAATTGAACGTGTTGATTTCAAAATAAATTTGGAAATATCTGAATTAAACTTATTTCCGTGTTCATAAGTTCTTCGATACAAAAGAAAAGTTTTATTATACTAATAAATGCCTAAATTTCATCTTCACAACTACAAAAATATACACAAATTTTAAAAATAGATTTACATTTCAAATCAAAAAGTAATATAGATTGAAGATGATTATCGTCTGAAATAGAACAGAAGCATAGGATATTAAAAAGAAATTGAAGAGTTAGAAATGAACCCATATGCATTTTATGAACGACGTGAACACAACCAAGGGAGAGAAAGAGGCAAAGGTGAAGCTTCAACGACGACAACAATGAAAGTACCTGAGAGAAAGCTTCAACGACGACGACGATGAAGCTCGGTGGTGTACCTAAAACGCCATTGTTATTGAGAGAATTTTGGGTGTTTTCTCTTAGGGCACAAAGAGCATTCTAGAATAAAGGGGTGAAAAAGCTGAAATATTTGCGTCTTGGGGTGGGGAAAATCAATGTGCATGCGTGCAACAAACAAATTTGGAGAAAGTTAAAAGTAGTCCAAATGTTTCTCAAAAAAGTAAAAATATTTAATATTTTATAGGTTCCGGGTATCGGTTCCGGGTCCGGGTACCCTGTCTCTATTTGCCGGAATCGGACCCGACATTGATCAGTTCCTAATTTTACTACCTGGATCCTATTCGTTAGTGTCGATTTCGGTCGGGTATCTGGGTACCCTGTACCTGTGCTCACCCTTAATTATAGCATTCTTTCAACTCATTCCTTTGCTCAAAATTAAAGTTATACAATAAGGAATTGTTTTGGAGTTAAGGTCACGTGAGAGTGCTAATGGAAACATGGAACATTAATGTAAAGATTGGAATATTTTGAGAAAAAAAGGGGTGGTATGTTAGTGTAATTAGGGTGTGTTTGGTATTTAAAAAAATAAGTGACTTCTTACTTATCTCTTAATATTTAATAAGTAAACTAAAAATATCATCTCAACATCATTTATTTGTAATATACAAAAATACTACGGGATAGGGCGGGGGGTCGGGTTTGGGTTGGTCACCGAGTGGCGTTGTGATGGGGTGGAAGTTGAGAGTGTTTGATGAGGAGAAAACAAATCACTTATGGAACTTGTTTCCCAAATTTCACTGAGGAAGGTCAGTATCCAGCCGAGCCTCTTTTGTTCCAACAAATTTGAATTTGAAACTCAAAATGCTTGTTATAGTTATAATTTAGTTAATAGTTAATATTCAAGCGTATTTTTAATACATTTTGATCAACTAAACATAAAAAAATTAAAAATATTCTCTATGACACCAAACACACTCTTAATTAACCAAAAATGTAAATCACACGAAAATTATAATAAGGATCTGTTTGGAGTTGAGGTCACGTGAGAGGAATATTTTGAGCCAAAAAGGGGTGGATGTTAGTGTAATTAATAATTAACCAAAAAACAAGTGGTGAGATAGTTGGGATATATTCCTCCACCATTAATCAAAAAATTTGGATTCGAGCCCTAAATATGAAAAAAATCATGTTAGGAGTGCTGTCCCAAATGGGCTTTGCAACGCACGGTCCAAATTTAATCGGACACCAAGTGGGAAACAACAAAAAATAACCAAAAATTAATGTAGATCACAAAAAGAAGAATTTTTTTTTTTTTTAAATAATCAATTTACCGACACAAAAATTAGATGGCACTATCTCTAGCTGACAAGGTTTGTCATTGATAAATGAACAAATGGGTCAACATGTTCATTCACTAGCCTACCTTTAAGCCTAACGGCAGTGAAGTGAATTTAAACATATGGACCCAATTTCAAGAATTAATAGTAATAGTATTTTGATTGAAGTCTTAATGAAATGTCACTATTTTTTGTTCTTTCATTTTCACTCATTATTCAATCATAATATATAGGTGTTGTCAAAGAATAATATGTGAAGAAACAGACATGAATTATATTGCAATGCAATACATAGTCCAAAAATGTCCTGTGTTATTGGACCTGTAATGTTCCACCTTGTATCAAAGTGTAATTGGAGATTTAAATTTTAATGGGTTTTAAGTTATTCATTCTTTTGGGAGATTTAACACTTAACAACTCTAAAGAGTATTTGACGGTCACTTAACCAAAAATATTGGGCGACAACTATAATTTTGACTCTTTTTAATATGTTTTTCAACCCACCGCGGTTCTCTTCTCCAACAATCCTTCAATAACCCATGAAGTCCTTTTGTAGCTGGAAATATTAGCACCTGTACAAAACATATATTTATCATATTTTATATTATATAATTATGGTAGAATTGAGATATTTATTATAGAAGGATTCAACATTGTACACCTATATATATTTTGTATTAATGAGAAAGACTTCCAAGGGAGATTAATACATTCTTACATGGTATCAAGAGCCCACAACTAAAACCCTAAAAAAAATTCCTCTACAGTCGTAACCCCCCCTCAATCGGTCGGAATTTTACAATTTTTTTCTCTTCCCTTTCACGAATTTCTGTGATTTCGTTGAACCACCACGTCTCCTCCCACCTCTCCTAATGCTTATGCTTCCCCCTCAAATGTAGTTGATAACCCCCCCCCCTCTTCAACACCCTCCTTCCATCCTGCTTTCACCGTCACAAATATCAAGAATTTCATCCCGATAATTCTTGATGAGGAAGACGGTCAATATTCCTCATGGGTTGAACTCTTCAACATCCACGCTTGTGCGTACAAC
Organism: Anisodus acutangulus; assembly: GCA_029783415.1. Taxonomy (NCBI): domain Eukaryota; kingdom Viridiplantae; phylum Streptophyta; class Magnoliopsida; order Solanales; family Solanaceae; genus Anisodus; species Anisodus acutangulus. The sequence continues at coordinate 53,304,650 of CM056494.1, forward strand.
GTACTTGACCATATCGACGACTCTATTCCTCGCCCTTCAGACGTTGCAGACTCGACATGGCGTTAAGGTTTGCAATTGTTAGCTTCCGCATGAGTGCCTTGTTATTTCGATCTCAACAAGTTGTATCAGAGCCAACGGTCCAGCCACCGATTCAATGGGTTGAAGACAGACTTAAGGCGACCGGTTCAAATCAAGCTGCAACAATGTCACGATAATAAAGATTTTATCCAGTGTATTACATGTGAAGATGAATTTTCAATCATATTTTCAATATTCATGCTGCTGCATCTTTAAAAATAAAGTAAAATATTTTAAAACCAATTTTTAACCACAATATTTTTAATCATGACAATGAGCAATGATGAAGACTATGTAAAGAAGAATCAAGATTAATTTGTCAGAAAATTCAGGTCAAGGAAAGATTTATTATGATTTGTCCTGAATTTCTTACCTTATTTGAATTATAATTATGTTTTACTTCCTTTTTATTAACAAAAGGGGATTTCATAAAATAAAGTTAAGGAAAGGATATAACAGTGCATAAGGAAGATCTAAACAATGTTTTTCTGGAAAAGTACATGAGGTCACTGACCTTTAACCACCACTTCTTAAAGAAGGGACATAAATCCCGTCGTTATAAGTGTATTTATAGCGACCAAAAAATTTTCTAAATGTTAAAGCTAATTTTCAATCCAACATTAACAGCAACATACCTAGGGTAATCCACAAAGTCGTTAAATTTTTTACAAAACTATGTCCTTTAAAATTTGCCAAATAATGTGGCAGTTTCTTCATTGGATAGACTCAAAACCCAGAGAAAAGAACGTTCTTCTTCACTAGATTCTCAAAAATAGGGCACAACGAGAAAGGTTAGATATTTGAGTTTAATTGATTTGTTCAAACCAACATAGGGTTTATTTATGTTATCTTTGCACGGGCAATACTCTATCTTTATTTGCATTTAAGTTTAATTGATGAAATTCTAATATAATGGGTTTCCTTCAATATATAGAGTAAATTGATTTCTCAAGGAATTTGGATATTGTGCTTTTTGTATGATCTTTGGAAAAACTTGGTTTAAACAATTTATGATCCTTTACGTAACCGGGTATGGATAGACCAGAAAGAAAACTTTGAATTGAATGGGTTTCCTGATGGAGGTGAGCACATTGGAAAGAACTTTGCATCCATTGAAGAGTTGAAACATAATGGTGAACTGGGATGAGAAGACCTCTATCAAGGGTTCAAATGTAAGGTTCCTTTTGTTTAAACCTTTTCCATTTTTTGTGGATCAATAGATTGTAAAGCATTGAATGTTAGCTACTTGGCCAAAAAAAATATATTTATTATTGAAGTGTGTGATAATCTGATCTAAAAGCTTAAGCTGTTAGATAGAACACACTTTTAGTATTTGATGATATTCTCAACACGCTCTCTCACGTGCTGACCTGATTTTTTCATGGTCCAAGCACGTGAAAATTCTTTTTGAGAATGGGTGGCGGTGAGGTTCGATCCCAGGACCTTTGGTCTGCTCTGATACCATATTGAAGTGTGTGACCACCTGATCTATAAGTTTAAGCTGTTATATAGAACACACTTTTAATATTTGATGATATTCTCAACATTTATTATTGAACATGTTGAATAAAAGGAAAAATTAACTTGAATTAGAAGAAAAAAAGCCTCAGTTCTCTATTTTCTATTGAACAGTCAAATATTGAAAAATTACACAAATGATATAATTGAATTTTAAGGCATCTGGTTAAATGATTACAATATTAGCGAATAATAAGAGTTTTGTAGGACATAATACAATTTTAGTGTGAGGAAGAATAGATTGAACAAAGTGGCTACAAATAAAGAGAAACGGGTATATAATTTTGTACAGAAGGAAGAATAACTATTATTTTAAGAAAACCAAGGCCTTGTTTTTGTCAAGATATCGTAAGGTTATATCCCAAGAAAAGGAGAAATATGTGTTGATCCTTCCTCGTTTTTCTTTTTCCTGTAGCTTAGTGCTAGGTTCAATGAATCAGCTTCTGTCATATTTCTTAGTCTGTTTGGTTGACAATTGAATCTGAAAAGATTACATAATGTAGTTTAACTTGTACAAATCATACGTAAAAGTTGCCAATGTTGTATTCTTTATCAATGACGCTAAATTTTGTGCTTCTAATACATAGATAGCCCTTAAACTTGACATGTTAACTTAGTTAGTGACCAGACAGACATCTCAACTTGGTAAAAACGTGTCTCTTAAACACTCAAGTCAACAAATCCAAGGGAGTGAGATTTACTTGCTGGTGATGTATCAAAAACGAATAGGATAGAGACACGTGTCATGAGTAAAAAAGAATTCTCGTCCCACCCCACTCCAGTCAACTTCCTTTTGATCATATTCTTCGTTCCCGTGAAGAACCAACCAAACTTTACCTTCATTCTTCATTATTGCTTCTGCAATTCACAGAAAGCTATTAGCTATAGCAATGAATGAGTATTTATTCTTCTTCTCTATGTTTTTCTCTCTCCTTCAAATACTTAAGGCATGGAACAGCATAGGATTGCTTTTGTTTTGTTTTAACTGGTAGATGAAGACCTAAAGTAAAGAGCTTTTGGTCTTTTTTTATAGTTATATGTCACTGCATTTTTTACTAACTAGGAGAGCAATGCAAATATTAAAGATCAAGGGTATTTCTTTAATTGAAATGTAGAAAACGGAATTTACAAAATCCTTTGGTCGAGTGCTCCTAAGCCTGGATTTTGACATTTTAAAGTTGGATCTGTTTATTATACCTACAAAGCTTTCGAATGATAATTTGGCCTTTATTTAGTTCATTGTGTGGTAAAAAAAAATACGAAGAAGTTCGCGGGATAAAAGGGAATGCATATTGTTTTTTGATAAAAACAGGACTTCATATGAGATTAATCTTCTGTTGTGTTGTTTAGATATGGAGAAGAGAGTTATGCCAGAGCTTTTCTTGTAACAACAATATCAGTGAATAGGAGGGTAAAGTTTGTGTTACAAAATATTTTTACTCCTAGAAGAGTTCACTCAACAGCTTTAAAACAGCAGACTCACGCGCCCATAATGAACAAAGTGTAACTTACAAATTGTGCCAAGTTTAAGGGGCTATCTATTAGGCTGGAAAAATGGTCGAATACTATTAAGATCTCTGAATGAAAAAGAAGTGAAGGTAGATTCATGCTCCTATATTACATTCTTTAATTGCTTGTTTTTAGTTCTGTATGTCTGTCTTATAATCCCTTGATGCTCCTATATTACATTCTTTAATTGCTTGTTTCCAGGAGATTGTCTTTTATTTTGTGATTTGTTCCTACTTCTGCGGCTCTCTTATCAACTCTAGTAGTATGGAGCTTTTCTAGGTATTGGTTATATCTTCAGCTTTGCCCCTTTTCACTTTCAGGGGAAAAAATAAATAAGATACTTGAAATTCTATATATCAGATTGATGTATGATGGAAATCTTGAAGAGAAAAATCAACTGACTTTGAAATATGCAAATTTTTTGGCAAATTTTAGTTTAGTTTTTAGTTTGCCTCTGACTTATATGTATCGGTTAAATGGTACTATAGTAGCTTTTGGGTGGCCTTTATTGGTAACTTTGTGCTTCTTTGGTTGGGCTGCTTGGCGCTGAATACACTAGTTGTGCTGCTTTACTCTTTGGGCAAACTGAATATGCTGTTATTCTGTGCTATCTGTATTTTCTATGATCGTTTAAAGTGCTAGCCTCGCATCTCAGAAGTTGATGTTCAGGGCAGGCCTTTTGCTATTGTTGCTTGCAACACCTTTTGTTGCTGCTTAACATTTTTCACCAAACTGTTTTACCACGTCAGATTCTTTAAATTGTTCTACAGAGATCAACGTCATTTCCATCTCCAAATGATTATGGAGCTATTACCTTCTCCTCAAATACTTTTGAACTTTCGTTTGATGTAAATAGCTCCAGTTATTTGTTAAGCATGATGCTTTGAGATGTATATTCCTTCAGGTCTGCTGCAAAGTTGGCAACGAAAAATTTGGCTTTGGTCTCGATGATGCTCAAGAGGCATTGACTAATGACTATTGCACTGTTACTACAAATTACACAAGAAATACAGGGTAATTTAACCTGAAGTCACATTAACTTTTCAACTATGAGCTCACAATCCGCTATATTTTCAATTCATGGTGCAACGTGCTTACCAGTAGACTTCCCATTTTAAATCAGCCTCTGCTTACCGGTACTCTTTTCTTTTAGTTGTTTATGATTTTATTACTTCTTCCGTCAATTTAAGTGTCTTAGTTTGACTTGACACGGAATTTAAGAAACAAAGTTAATTTTTTGAATCTTGTGGTTTTAAATTAAAGATGTGTGGGTCTTTTAAGTCTTATGGTCTTAAACTTGTCTTGGAATTGAAAAACTTACTAAATATAGAAAGAATCACTCTTTTTGAGACAAATAAAAAAGGAAAGACACTTAAATTGGGATGGAGGGAGTATTATATGTAATATCGTGATATATTCCTACCTCACAGAAGTGGAAACAGCCTCTTGCAGAATGTGAGGTAAGGTTGCATATAATAGACCCTTGTGGTCCGACCCTTCTCCGGACCCCACGCATAGCGGGAGTTTAGTGCACCGGGCTGCCATTTTTTTTTTGTTCCTACTCACAGACTTCCACACGTTACTACTTCATGAAATAGAATGAAAACAAACATTAATCACTACTATATAGATAGTCAACAATACTCTAATTAGGCTAGAATGTATAGTTAGTGCAGAGGCATGAAGTATGAAAAGAAGCTACATTAGAAACTCTATAAATTAATGCTTGTGGGACCATTAAAATTTATTAATTAAAAGAGATATTAATTAATTAATAAATTAATAGTTATTAATTTATATATTAATTAATACTTTATCAATTTATAGATAAATTTATAATGAAATACTCAATTTACAAACACCCTTTAATCTTCCACTTCATTATTGTTCAATGTACTATATCAAATGAAGCACCCTTCAATCTCCCACTTTATTATGCTTCTTGTGTTCAATGTACTACTTTATGAATATTAAAAAATATTTCCTATATAAACACAAGATCAAATCATGCTAACACAAACAAATCATACACACAACATGGCTTCTCATCTTAAAGGTGTGAAAAAATCAACAATGAATGACGAAATTCGAAGAGCATTATGCACTCATGTATTATGTAGTATATAAGAAATTATTAATTTATATTTTACATGGGGTCTATATGAGTAATCAAAAATGTATTATCTTATAATTTTAGCGAATTATTAATTTAGCACATTATTCCCGAGTCGGGACCGACCAAAAATATTATCTAAGAGAGTTTATTAAATAATCGAGTACCAATTTCCTCAGCAATTATTCTCCATTAATTTATTTTTCTAATTGAAAAACCTTTTGTGGTAAATGAATATATGCATCTACATGTCCTTATATACTAGTGCCTTTTTGTGTATAATTATTTATTCTCCTAGACCAATTGGTGGTAATATTAAACAGAATGAGTTTGAGGCTGCATTGTTTTTCTCCTTCCCATTTCAGCCAAGAGACAGCCAGTTTGATGTTCAGTAAACTAACATGAATTTGTTTTGTTAGAAGTTGAAGAATTTGAACTCAGAAGAACCTTCCTTGGAGAATGTGCCGAGCAAGTTGAAGCACAATAGGTTTTTTATTTTACATACGTTACAATTCTACTATTTCTGTTTTTTAAGAGTTGATTAGAATTATATCATACAATTTGGATGGATATATTTTCTGGAATTGTATTCCTTTACTTTTTTGTAATTGACAATAATTTTTTATATTAACATTGATTAGTTGGTGTATTTTCGAATTCTGATGTGTTTATACATGTGTGTGAAAGAATACGAAATGATGATTATTATTCAATAACAACAGGGAAGATATAAATTATCCAATTATATTTATTAAATTTTATGTTAGCGAAGGGAAATGTTGTCGTTAAAACTCTTTAACGACAGGATTGTCAAATAGTTAAATGATCATTAGCGTAGGGAAATTTGACAATCGCGAAATAAAGGATCTTTACTGATTGGATCTCAAATCCGGTTGTCAGCATTTAACGACAAGGCTTTTAGCGACCAGTGACGACTGGAATGTTTCCGGTCGTAATTGACTTATAGTGATCAGATTTGGACTTTTAATGACTAAATTTTCCTTCGCTAAAGACCATTTTTCTTGTAGCGGGTGTATCTAAACGATACAACCCCAAAAATATTATTTTGAAGATATCTTAAAATAAAAGTAGGGGGAATATTTTAAAAACTCGTTTCCCCTGCTTCTGCTTCCTCCTCCGAGTTTGTATGGGCAGCAAGTTCATGTGCCACTTGGTTCACCTCCCTGAACACATGCTGAATTGGTGGATTCTCCAAAGCTGCCACTAAAAATCTGCAGTCATTAAGCATATGATTGTAAGGGCAGTGGAGTACTGATTCTTTTATGAGTTTAATTAATACCTAGGAGTCTAATTCCACTATCAAGGGGAGTGAGATTTTTTGTGAAAGCAAGTTTCAGGCCTTGGCATAGGCCATTTAATTCTGCCTCAAAGGCAGAGTGGACATATACTTTGGATGAAAACCATTCTATCAAGTGTCCATTGTTGTCTCTGATGATGCCTCCAACTCCTCCTTGTTTGTTTGCTTGGCTGTATGATCTATCAGAGTTTAGTTTGAAAGTGTTTGGTGGTGATTTCTCCCATATTAGAGGGATCTTGTGAATGGTGGGAGATATTTGGGGGTTAATGTTGCCTAGGTGATAGTATTCCAAAGATTGGTTTAGGATGGATGTGGTGGAAGTGTTGTGATGACTTTTTTCAAATATGTTTCTGTTGCGGTTGGTTCAAATGTTCCATAGAACTATGGGGGCGACAATGTCCACAGTAACTGATAGATTATTGAATGAAATGGAGGTGGTAGGGAGGGAGCACAATTTTTTAATCTAACCATTGAGGGGTTCAGATGTAGGAGCATCTAACCCTAGTGAATCCCAGACTTGAGAGCTTTTGGGACATCTAAGGAAGATGTGATCCAATCTTTTGGTATAGTTTTCTTTATCATCTGATTTATCGCCATCAAGATTTGCAATTGTTAGTTTCCACGTGACTATCATGTTATTTCGATCTCAACACAAATAAAAAAATAAAAAGATTCATATATAAAATGCATGAATAACTTTAAAGGGAACAACCAATTATAACCTTGGACTTAGCCTCGTAACTCATCTTCAAAAGGACTTATAGTTACCTTACAAAGTGGATATCTTTATTTCATAAGATCAGATCCTTTCTGGAAAAAAGGACTAATATTCTGATTTTTATTCCTTCTGTTTCACATTTATGATCTCCAAATTTTGACAGGAAATTACTTTCTTGTACTCCTATTTGTTGTCACTACAAAAAAAAAAGTCTATTATGGACTAATAAAGCGGTTCCTTAAAGTTTGATATATGTATTCCAATCCCTAATATCAATAGCGATTAGAAAGAAATACCTGTTGCTATAGGCATCGCTGCTAAAGATCAATAACAAGAAGACGTGTTTTTTTATTCACTCAAGGAAAAAGAATTTCATTTAATCCTTTAAAATAGAAATTTCTTGTTTTACATTGGTTTATTTTATTTATTTTCATCATCAATAAGCTCTCAATTATTATTATTATTATTATTATTATTATTATTATTATTATTATTATTATTATTATTATTATTGTTGTTGTTGTTGTTGTTGTAGTAGTAGTAGTATTATTAACAAGTGCTGCAATTACTAAAACAATAACAAATAAGACCACAAAGTCAAGCACCCAAAAAGGTGAAAAGGGAAAAGGGATGTTAAGAATTGACAGCTTGAGAAGATGCTGTTAATATAGTGATAAGGTTTAACAAAAATCATAGCAAAACAATCATGTATGAGAAAGGAATATATTGAGGGACATATTTTCTCATTGACACATATAATCTAGACTTACTTTATTATCATGTGTTTCATAATCTTCTGAGTTTTGTAATGCCCTACTTATATTGGCTTGTTCTTCATTAGTAGTGGAGTACAACAACAACATACCAGTCAAATCCCACAATGTGGGATCTGGGGAGTGTAGAGTGTACACAGACCTTATCTCTACCTTGGTAGGTAGAGCAGTTGTTCCGAGAGACCCTCAGCTCAAGACAAAACACAAGCCCAAACAAAGTAAGACACACAGTGCGTAAGTCATGACAGCGAACTGAAAAAGAAAGAAGCAAAAGGAAGCAATAGCTAATGCAACTAAATAAGACAAACAAAATACACATAGCAGCATAAATCAAACGACAAGGGACTATAAGGCAATATTGTGTCTACTAGTATGATAGATTAAGCGAGCCTGCAATAATAATACTACAACTACACATTTATAAGCGTAGGTAGGACTATGTTGGACTACCTACTATCATTCTACCCTAATACGTGTCATCCATAACCCCCTATCTAAGGTCATGTCCTCAGTGAGTTGCACTTGCGTCATATCCCTTCTAATCACCTCTCCCCAATACTTCTTCGGCCTACCTCTACCCCTCATGTACCCGTCCATAGCCAACCTTTCACACCTCCGCACTGGGGCATTTGTTTCTCTCCTATGCACGTGCCCGAACCATCTCAACCTAGCTTCTCGCATCTTATCCTCCACCGAGGCCACTCTCACTCTGTCCCTGATATCATCATTTCTAATTATATCCCTCCTTGTATTCCCACACATCCATCTTAGCATCCTCATCTCCGCAACTTTCATCTTTTGGGTGTGCGAAGTCTTGACCGGCCAACGTTCCGCCCCATACAACATGGTCGGTCTAACCACCACCCTATAGAACTTGCCTTTAAGTTTTGGTGGCATCTTTTTATCGCACAATACTCCAGATGCGAGCCTCCATTTCATCCACTCTGCCCCAATACGATGTGTGACATCGTCATCAATCTCTCAATTCTCTTGGATAATAGACCCGAGGTACTTGAAACTCCCTTTCTTTAGAATGACCTGGGTACCAAGCCTCACCTCCACGTCTGTCTCAAGGTCGTTCCCGTCGCTGAACTTGCACTTCAAGTATTCTGTCTTGGTCCTCCTACTCAGCCTGAACCCTTTAGACTCCAGAGTAGTTAATAGTAAATATGATAGGTTGTGTAAGTATCCTTCCATGATCTTAACAAGAGGTCTTACATTTTAAACTTCGAGAAAGGAGTCGTCTTCGCTACGGAGCGATGTACCCTTCCCCTTCTCCCCCAAAAATTGGAACTTTTACAAGCCCAGATTAGTAGGAATCAAAACGAATATTGAACACCGGGTAAAAAAAGTTTATTATGTCCCCAAAATAGAATACATGGAAAATGGCAACAATTGGATGAGATATATAGAGTCCATTTCTTTGCATTATATTCTATTATTCCAATACCTTTGTGGTGACTACGAAATATTCTAATCAAAATAGTCAAAAATAAACTCATGAAGAATTGGTAACATAAATCCTTCTCAAAATATTCCCTATTCTACAAGGATTTGAAACACTTCCCAAGAAATGATGCAAAGTGATCCTTCCCTAACAAGCAAAAATGAAATATTCTCAAAGAAGACTTGACCATATATGAGGGAAAAAACAAGTTAAATAAAAGAAGAACAAAAGTTAAGAACATTTTCCTCAATCATACCCCACAAAACATGACTTAAAGCAGTAAGTTCCCACCCTTCTTTTATACCACATTCATCTCAATTTAAGTGTCTTATATTCCTTTTTATCTGTCCCAAAAAAAGTATTTTTTTATATTTAGTAAGTTTTCTAATTTCAATATCCTACGTGTCAAATCTAAGACCACGGGATTTAAAAGACGACACACATCTTTAATATAAGATCACAAAATTCAAAAATTCCCCTTTATTTCTTACGTTCTGTGTTCAGTCAAACTAAAATACTTCAATTGAGACAAAGGGAGTAGGTCCGTTTATTTGACTTAGGTTAGGTATAGGATCCTCTCATCCTATAACTAGCAAAAAGACCCAGTAAATTGGAGACATACTGAATCTTTCTAAAGACTTTAAGAAGTGAACCTCAAAGAAAAGGCCCTACATATATTTTATGAAAACAACTAACTGAACATTATGCGCAGATTTTTCGCAATTATTCTCCTTCTCACTGCCTACTTTCTTTATTTTTAACTTTTATTGTCCTGGCAAAAAAGGTGAAGTGCTTAACTTGTCGAGTTCTTTCACGGCATTGCAACATGTTATACGGTCAAACTCCTCTATAATTGTCATTTGCTATAACATTATTTTACTATAACGGATTAATTTTCTCCAAAGCTGATTTTTCATTTTATATTTTACTTCTCTATAACAGTATTCTACTTATAACAACAATATCATTCATTATAGCGATACACTCTTTATAAAATTATCTCTCTATAACAGTCAAACTCAAATATTGTGTAATAATATTTGTAAAAAATATATTATATATAAAAAAAAATATATCAAAATATTTATGACAATCATCAAAGGGAAGATTTAATTCCTTTTTGCTGAAAGTTTGGACAAAAGTTTTCGTCAATTCAAGCGTTATATTATCACTAAGAGATTGAAGTTTACAAAACAACCTACAATGTAGAAATATCATTCTCCATTATTGGAGAAATACCGAAATTCTACCTACATATGAAAATCCCAAAATTAATAGTGAAAATTTAGAACTTGATGAGGATGTTGGTAGTGTGTCATCACTTATAACCCAAAGCTCATCTCATAACACCAATCAAGTAATGAATGTTACCACTTATACGGAGTTTGACGCAACTCTTCCAATCCTTGAAACTTATATTGATGAAGAGATTATTGCACAAGTGATTGAAGTGGAAGAACAAGAAACAACATATACAAAAGGTGACAACAAAAGTGTTGATGAAGAACCTCAACCTATTGCTACTTGGGGTGAGATAGAAGAGTCAACATCTCTTAGACCACCTTCGAGGGAAAGTTATTGAATTCTCTTTTGCTGAAAGTTTAGACAAAATTCTTCATCAACTCAAACGTTATATTATTGCTAACATACTATAATTTACGAAACAACCTACAATTGTAAAATTCTTACATCAAACTTGTAATTATATTTAAATTCTCAATTAATATTAAATGCATATATTTCTTAAATTTCAATTCTTTATCGGTATGGTACTAGTCATGAATTTATTTGTAATATATTAGTCATTTTAATTTTTAATTAATGAGATGAAAATCAATTGAAATTTTAAAATTAACAAGTATATTATTTTCATTTATAACATAAAAAGTACGAAAAAATAAATAATTTTTTATATACTTTCGTCTTTAACGGCTAAATGGAAATCAAACATGAAATGTCAGTATACATATCTAACATCACCTCACTATAGCGGCCATGAAATTCTCAGACAAACATTGTTACTACAAAGAGGTTTGACTGTAGAATAAAACGTGAGGTCTAACATTTCATGTCAATTGACACCTGCACGTAAGTATTATGGTTGTTTCATCAAGCTTTTATAACTTTGTTAAACGATTTGGGTAAGCAACTCCTTCAAAAATGTTGCAGGCTTCATGGCCTTAAGTTAAATTCATTTTAATAATTCTCCCTATCGGTAATAGTATGCGAATTCTAGACATACTTGCATGACGGACAAATATACCTATTTTGATTCATGCAATTCAGTCTATCTAAATATCATATCAATTTATTTAAAATTTTAAAGTTGGAGTGGAAATCGTGTTAGGTTTAAATAAATGGGGGAAAAAGTGAACATTTTAAGTATTTCCAAATTTCAAATGCAACTTCAAGTTATATTTGAAATTTTCATTGACCAAACGCTGATTTTCAAATAAAGTCGGATCCTAAAACTTGACAAGAGTCCAGAGTTATTAAGCCTATATTGACCCAAATTCAACAAGCCTATTTGACACCCCTACATTAACATACTATTCCCGCATCATTCTTAACGAACCAAGTTCATCCACAAAACAAAGGACAATGATGAACTAGTGCAAAAGCAGCTCTAAAACAGGTAATCCACAGCCACGTATAAAACAACAGGCATCAACCCGGAAACACAATAGACTTATGATTGCACATACCCACAATTCTTAATACATTGTCATAACTATTTTTTAGAGTTCTAGCAAGCAAAATTCAGAATGAATTCTGTACAACAAACTCTATGCGTAAGAGCCACTTGCTAGATATATAAGTAGTAACCTAAAAGTGCAACTCCGTAAGCACTCACTTCAGCGATTAAATCCATAAGACTCCGCAAGTTCTGGACAGGTGAAAACCAAACCCTTGTCACATTCACAAAGGTACCAAACCGCACATTCTCAGAAAAGTAACAGATACGTCTACTATTCGCTTACTATCGCTAAAGCAAAACATTGTTTTTCATAGAAGCAACAAACAAAAGGACACCTTCACTCCAGGCAGATACTCTCCTGTTGTTGCTTTACGGTGATCAATTCCATTGGTTTAGGTGGTACCTGCCAAAGAGAGCACCAACAGAAAAATCTTAAAACGAAAAAACAATGAAACAGGAAACTCCACTCAGTAACATGCACAGCTCCCCAAATAAATTCTAATTAATGAGACAAAAATATGCACAATTGCACAAACATGAAACGTATAATTCCTTTAGACTTTTAGGCACTGCGTAGAACTGAAATATGCACCACTATTTAGGCATTTCACCCGTTAACGGGTCCCATATCCATGTATATTACGTATGACTGCTCTTGTCCGAGGGCATGGGGTACCAGGACATAAAGTGTTTCTTATTCTTAGATACCTTAAGTGATTACAATAGAATATCCACATCTTCCAAAAAAAATAACAAAAGAATATATCCTCACCATATATCTTCAACCAACTGCCTTTTACCAAGCCAGATCCACTATTACACATTTTGAAAGAACAAATTCATCGATAAATCATTACTCCATCTATCCTATACAATATTGTTCGACTTTTCCTCGTTTTTAGTTCAAGTTATTATTAGGAGAGGTATCAATCTAATAAAATGATAGTGAAAGTAACAGCACACAAGAATACGATCATTTGAATCAAAACACAGACAGATTATAGTTCTCAAATACTATACATATCAACACAATCAAAATTTACCAGATCCCAAATCTGAATTTTGGAAATTCGACATTGACTAGACATCAGTGAATGGCGGCAAAAATCTAGATGTCTATGGTTGAAACAGGGTAATAGGAACACTGAATTCTTCCAGAACCATATTTGGTTTAAGTTTATCTATTTTATGGTATACTTGTATACTGGGATTTCCCTTCCATTAATAACATTATTTGGCTTGTAAAAAAAGAGAAGCAATAACAAACCTTGGATTTTGCGGAAGCTGATTAAGACTTGGACTAAAATCCTCGACACCAACCGATAGTAGACATTGGTGTGAGAAACAATATAACATGGAGGTCTAAAATTTGCTAAACCAAGAAGAGGATCGCCTATGATACCACGTAAACAAAATGGACCTTAAGCCTAACCCAACCCAAAAGCTAGGTCAGAAGTTAAGGATTGTCTAAGATCAAGTATGCAGACAACACCACCTTCCCTCATCAAATGTGGCAACCTAATATAAATTGCTACTAGTTTGGACCCAAAGAAAAAACATTTTTTCAAAGATTGTGTTGAAGCCTGGCTGACCAAAATGTAACTCAACTATTGGAAATCAACAAAGAAAAATTCTTAACAGAAGGGGTAGGATATTACGAATGAAGCATCGACAAGCAATCAGTAGCACCTGTTTTTTAGATAAAGGCAAAGAACATACCTTGCACTGAAGACTAGTTATAGTGGACCTTAACAAAGTATCCCCTACGATCAACCTCAATTTCCTGACAAATTCATCCCTATTTATCTTCTTGCCCTGCCAAATGTCAGAATACGTCAGTGACGTCAATAACCAAAGAGGGGGAAAATATCAAACTTCAGTAACTCGGGCACAAATTCGAGAGATGAAATATTCAGCAACTATTACTTTTCTCTAATAAATACGACCTTTAACAGATGCAACTATATATACCTTGAACAACTCATAATTGCTATTAATAAGGTCCATATCCTCTTGACGCACTTTCTTTGAAATTGCTGCAAACAACATGGGGAATGGCATCCAAGGGGACTTAGGAGTCCTTGCAGCCTTTTTTGAGGCCAACCCTAGTGAATTCTGATAGCAATCATTTCCCTATAGAGGAACATAAAGTAATTGTTAGCTGAAAGGAACTCCACCAAATTAATAAAAAAAGGACCACTAAAATGACAAACATTGTTGAAGAAGCAGAATCGTCATACTAGCATGACATCCACGCATGACATCCACTCTCTCTCCCTAATATGGTTCAAAAGTCAGGCTTGCTGGATGAGGCTAGTAGTCCAAAATTTGAAAAAAGAAAAACACAAAAAGGGATTTACCCCAACACTCACCCTATAATATACCTATTCCTAACAACATAACTGTCTTGAGTATCGGGAAGCTCGGTTTAGAAACCAACTACTTCAGTATCAGCTAATTTTGGAACCGCGTTGAAGGTCTAAAGAAATGGAAAACACCATGCAGAAGGCAAGTTCGAATATATTGTCAACATAAAGAGTTCTTCACGCATGTGCATTGAAATAACAATCTTTTCCAGCAGCTAATGCAGATGCTCGGTTGCAGCATTTATTCTGTAGTTCCATGCGCAAAACACATTCTTAAGTACCCAAGGTAGCACTACAGAAATGCCTATGGTATCAATTGACCCTATGGAACTATCGTGCGATTGAGAAATAGAAACCTCAATGACGTTTAGGGAGATGATTTGATGTGCTAATATTTGCAAAAACATGTCCGGATGAGAATTTCTGCCCTAAACATTAGCTCATTTTGCCGATAAATTAATGAAATGGTCTTCGAGCTGGAAGAACCCCTCTCTGTAGCTCGATTCCTCTCAAAGTTCATAAAAATCCTAGTTTTACTGCCTCATCTGGCCAAACAATTTCACACTTGTTTCATATCCAAAAACAGTCCTCCAACTTCCCCATCTTTTGTTCAATGAACACCAAAAAATAAAATCTGCCAAGTCCAACACATTTATAGATTATAGACTTTAGTCAGTAGGAAGTGTATCTGCTGGTACCTGATCCACAGGGCCCTGACAACTACTGACAGCAGAGACATCAATTGGACTCTTGTTTCCAACGAGATATCCTGTAAAGACAAACATAGTGAAGATAATTTAACTGCTACCTTATTTTGTAAGACAGACAATATCTATCAAGTATTCCCCAAATTTAAAATGCAAAAGAAAAAGGCCAATGATTTTATCTGTACAACACGATACGGAAAAAGATGAAAAATTGCAGTTATAGGACGGCAGACCCAAAAAAAGGAAGAAGAAACTGGATATGCATCCCAACATGGCAAGTCTAAGTTAGAACAGGACCCTGAAAATAGAACATCCTATAACTCATTAGCATGATATGGAGAGCAGAGGCCAGGGACTTAATTGCCTTCAAACTTTTAAAAATAAAATTCTCCTCCAACATTGATCAAATTTGCAGTCCCTTCCAAAATTTTAAAACATTTGGAGAAGTCACGTCACCTCATCTTCCAATTACATACATTACCCAACACAGAGTGATTAACACATTAAGAATCACTCTCGATATAAAACTCAGTAAAACATGAAGAAAAGTAAATAGCACATGAAATATAAAAAAAAACATGACGTTATTAAGGTTCATTCTAGTGATCGTCTAACCAGAATTAACATGACACAAAATAACAAATGCAAATGATTTAACACTGATAAACATCATAGAATAATAAGCATAATCATATTAAAATTGTTTATACTTCATCTCCGCTATCTTTGTGAAACGGGGATGGATTTGTTGATTTAGAAGTTGGAAGGGGGTTTGAATATTCAAATAAAGTTGGGACCATATTTTGCTTCCTTTTCTGCAAAAATGAGAAATATGTCCCTCGTTCAACAGCCAATAAATTGTTGGACTGTGAAAGAGATGGGTTCATGAACATTTAACTCAAGGTAGCCAAGGGGAACAACTTCCCATTGACTTGTGCAAACAGTAACCAAAAAGGTAGGAAGTAAATAGCCACCTTCGGCATCAGGAGAGAACTTGAAACTGACGATGTATTCCGCAAAGATATGAGTACTCATATTCATATTCCAGACTACATAACACTTCGGATTTTCAAGGTTATCAACACCATTATCGAAATCCTCACTACTGGGATGGAACTGCTTAGATCCAGGACAAACCAGTTCCATGTTCCCCATTATTACACGGCACAATATCATGTATCGTACACCATTTTCGTCAACATCAGAATACTCTGCACTGTAAAGAAAATGAAAGCAGTAGCAACATCAATAAACTTCATAATGAGAACAAACAAATTGACAAAAAAGAAAATGCGATAATGACATCAATAAACTTCATATGAGAACAAACAAATTGACAAAAAAGAAAATGCGATAATGACATCAATAAACTTCATATAACAAACAAATTGACAAAAAAGAAAATGCGATAATGACACAGGTCGACCACAAAAGGCTTTAAAGTTCAAAGCATCAAAAAAGAAGCGACCAATATAGCGAATTCCTTTAAGGATCAAAGGACATCTCACAAACATCACAAGACGACTAGAACAAGTGAAATGTCAAAGACAAAACAATGAGGACACAAAAGACCAGCACAGAGTATCAACAGTGTACATGAAATTCCACCACAACCCCTATGAAACTACATAAACATAGTTACATCAACACATACCACACGTCATTATTTGCATCTTTTACAAGCCAGGTATGTACATTTGACAAGCACTAAGGAATCAACTAACAGGTAGCTTCAACGGAGAATAATGTGAAAGATCGTTAAAGCTATGACTTGGCCAATCAAGTATTCTAAACCGGTATACCAAAAACATGTATCTTCTTGATACACGCAGTCCGCTTTACCAGAAAAACTATAGGGAAGTTTCAGATTACCCCCACCTTGAGGTTTGAATGTTGTCACTACCCCACTGTTTCCAGGAAAAAGATCACAGCTGTCATATCATTTAAAACTTATAAATTCTACCAAACCCAAAATCATTATTTCTAAAATGCACCTGTAATGTCCTGTTGCAACTTTGGCCTTGTTTGCACAAGAATTCAGTTGACTGAAAAACAAGAGAAAACAACACTACCTGGTCTCAGTACAGTTGGCAGGAAAAAGATGAACACCAACGCCGTATTTGGACTTGGTTTTGGATGGATCATAATTAGCAAGCCCATACTTCATAATACTCGAAAGCATTCCTTTAGAAGAAGGAAGCCAAGCATAACTAAGAGGAGCATCCCCACGCTGCTTCCTCGTAATTTCCACTTGCTTTTGAAAGAGTTCCTTTCGAACTTCCACGAAAGTACTTGAAATACGCTGCAATTCAATTATATTTGCACTAGCAGGTGAACTGATACCCTTGAGAAACATCTCACCCACAGCATCATGGTCCAGATGTTCCCACATAAAGTTATAGCTGCCGACAGCATTTTCCACAGAGCCATCCTTGGCTTTCGTAGCTGACATGCTGACACAATTATCACCAACTTTTGCATTGCAATTTTTTGCTGCAGGTTTGTGATAATAGTTTACTTGTTCAACCATAGCATTGGACTCTCCGCTAGATTCCTTCAAACTTGATACATTTGCTCCATTAATTTCAATCTCCAGCCGCATCTCCAGATCATTGGATCCCTCTGTCTCAGAATCTACGTCTGTGCAGTCATTCTCTTCACAGTGACAACACTCATGCAGTTCATCACGACTAGCAAAGACTTCCGGGAAAAAACACTTGCCCGCTTCATCAATCCATGCAATAGGTTGCTGCAGACCTGACTTCAGGTCCAACAGCATCATATGGAAGAAATCGATCACATAGTTTTTACCATTGAATGCCACCTCTGTCGCTGATTTCTTTATCCGGAGATCTTGCTTAGCCAGTGACACAATATCCTCAGGGAAATCAGTCCATTGACCCTTCTGATAGTACATCAAACGTTGTGGAAGCCCAGTTTTCCTGAAATTGAGATAATATCTAAGCAGGGATTTTCTTTGGTGAGATGATCCGCCACCACACCTGATTTTTGAACCATTTAGCTTCCTCCGCTTTCCAAGCGAGTGGATCGATGAATCCAGCGAGGATCGAACTGGCAATATCATGTGGGTAGCCCCAAAGAGATGGGTCCCGCATCGAGCTGCCCGCTTTCTCTTCAAGTCAACAACAATGTTTCGGCTTCTATCCAATACCTTTCCGAATTTTGATTCCATTTCTTCCTACAGGATCAATCCCTATCCACTGGTTTAAAGACAAAGGTTCAAATATAACAGTTATATGCAACTCAGTCTTGGTTCTGCCTCAGAGAGACCACACCCATGCCATTGTAAAAGTTGATAGACCTGATAAAATCAAGAACAGGAAAAGATGTTAATAGGCTGCTCATCACCATTTCCAGATCACCACAAGTTCAATCATCAAATAAAAATCCACTAGGACACACACATATCCACGCTGCCAGTCCACCATATAAAAGCTGACAATCTGGTGATGAATGAGTACATGTATGAGCTGAAACTACTCTACAATATTAATACTTCAGTCACTCGCCTAATATTTTTATCCATGATCACAAAGGATTGCAAGTTGTAATCTTTCAATGAAAAGTTTCTAGCATTAGTCTAGCTGGGCAACAATCCAGCACTTTAAACAGAAAGAAGCATCTACATAGAGCAAAAATTTTATCCACCTTGCAAATTTTGTGAAGAACCACCGGAATGTAACACCAAAGACTACAGAGAGGAGCAAGAGAACTACAGAATAAACCGTAACACGAGACGTCCAGGGTTTTATAAGCATTAAGCTGAAAAGCATAATGCTTTATCAACGGACGTTCAAGCTTAAGATAAGAGCTTGAGAATGCTAATCTGGATTCAGTAGGACTCGATTCATCTTGTTATCTTAACAGTAAAGTCGAGATCCAATGTTTTGAGCTATAAGTTGCACGTGTATGAATAAGTAAGAAACTAAAAACATGAAAAGAAGTGAGATAAGATTACCAGTCATGAACTTATCGTAGCACGCCCAAAAATGCATCCAAGAACAGTGCTCAATTGATATCTAAATCAACAATAAAAGCTAAAGAAACTACGCCCCTAATAAATATGAACTCCACTGCACAATAAGTAAACAGATGTTAGTTGCAGATAATGTACAAAAAGTTCATAAGTTAGACATCTAAGTAAAATCAGTAATTTAGAAATAAATATCAATTGCTTGCCGAATCATGTGAATTGCGTGAAAGTAGGATACTCCAAATTCGGGGGGGTCAGAGAGTTATAGAAAACATTCTTGGTGGGAAAAAATGTGGATGAAGGGTCCCACTGAATTGAATTGGGTCCATGAATCTAAGAAATGGTGAGAATTCTTGATCTCTCTCAATTTGGAAATCCCATATTTGAATTAATGTCCGCTCATTGATTCCTCCTAAATTGCATTGATTTATCCTAAAGATTGCATTTCAATTGGAATCCGATTATTCATCATCCTGATTTTTTTATTTTCAACGCCAGTTTAGAGAGAGTATACCAACTTCGAGAACGTGAATTCTCATTCACTAGTTTGGTCGACGAATTCCATGTGTAAATAGATCTCTCACCTTTACCACTTCATCAAAAAAAAAATCACCTTTACCATGATTAAACATGATATATTTACCAACAGTAAGACATGATATGTACTAACAGCCACATACATACATACATATATATATACACACACACACAAACGTGTATTACATACAAGTATTGTATATGAAATTGCCATGAGAGTACTTCCAAAAACCTGAATTGTAACATATCTCCACCAACAGGCACTACGCAAAGCGTTTATTTTTAAAAAATAATTTGTCATGCATAATTTCTAATACCTTTGTTTATGGGGAAAAATAGGTAAGAACTTTATGTTTTAACACATTGGATTCATTTCCATTCTACATGTCTTTGACGTGGAGTTTTGGCATGTGATAAAAGAAACCATACTTTACAAATAAGAATCCAATAGGTATGTGCATCAAATATACTCTACTGGAATAACCCAAACTGCAAATCAACACACCAAATGATTTTACAGCAACATCTCTACTCCCAAGAGAAGACGTTAAGAAAATCGCAATCCTAATACTAAATTTTAAAGTCTGGTGAGGACAGCCTAGTGGTAGAATGCTATGTGAAGAAATAGAATGAAGTAGACATAGAAAAGGACATAATGATCATACACTAAAGTTGCATATGTATAAATAAGTTCTAAAAAAAGAAAACTAAAAACACGAAAGGAAATGAGATAACAATTACATGTGATGAACTCATCACAACAAGCTCGAAAACGCATCCAAGAGCAGCTCTCAATTGATCTCCTAATCAACAATAATAGCTAAAGAAACTGAACACCCCGAATGATGTAAACTCCACCCCAACGGTAAGTAAAACAGATTTTAATTTCCAGATAACGTACAAAAAAATCACAAGGTATAAAACATCTGAACAAATTCAGCAATTTACAATTACAAATACCCTAATTTTTTCTTATTTCCAACGCCAGTTAGATATTCCAATTTCAGGAACGTGGATCATCATTACCAGTTTTTTCGACAAATTTCATGTGTTCAATAACACAATTACAACAAAATGAATTGAGATAAGAGAGCTTTTCACCTTTAACAAGATAAAACACAATATATTTAGTAACAAAAACAACATAAATATATTACTTAGTCCCCACACACACAAACAAACAATATACATTTTATACATGTATCGTATATGAAATAGCCATTAGAGTACTTAAAAACCTGAATTGTTATTATTTCCAACTCCAGTTAGATATTCCAATTTCGGGAACGTGAATCATCATTCACCAGGTTTTTCCGATAAATTCCAAGTGTTCAATAACACAATTACAGCTACATGAACAAAATAAGAGAGCTTTCACCTTTACCACGATAAAACATGATATATTTACTAACAATAAACATGATATATACTAAATTCCCCACACAAAAAACAACATACATCATAATTTACATGCATCAGTCACCAGTTTTATCGACATATTCCAAGTGTTCAATAACACAATTACAACTACATGAACAAAATAAGAGAGCTTACACCTTTACAACAATAAAATATGACATATTTACTAACAAAAATAGCATCGTATATATTAAAATCCACGCGCTCACATAAATAACACAATTACAGCTACATGAAGAAAATAAGAAAGCGTTCACCACGATAAAACATGCTATATTTATTTACTAACGAAAACATCATCATATATATTAAAATCCACAACACAATTACAGCTACATGAACAAATAATAGAGCTTTCACATATACCACGATAAAACATAACATACTAACAATTAAACATGATATATCCTAACACAAACACACACACACATAAATAAATAAATAAACAATATACATGATACTTTTTATACATGTATCGTATATCAAATATCCATGAAAGTAGTTCAAAAAATACCTGAATTGTTACGCAGATCAAAGATCGACGGGTACGATGAAAGATTGAAGAGAAGTCGACGAATGAGATATTTTTGCCTCCTTCTTCTCAAGCGAGTGAGTGGTTGGTGGTTGTCAAACCCTAACTCGGCCCAAATCTTTTTTACAAGGTCTTCTCTTCCTTGTATGCAAAGAGATCAATAATATTGAGTGGACGAATATGCCCTCAAACGGACCGACTATAATATTTTGGGTATTAAAGAAGGGTAATGTATCGGGTCAATGAATCGGGTCCTTTAGGCAAGTCTTTTTACCAGTTCTCTCTTTTTTGTATCCGAAGAGAACAGAATATTGAGTGGACGAATATGCCCTTAGAAGCTATAAATGACCGACTATATAATATTTTCGGTTATTTTATATACTTCTCCGTTCACTTTTACTTATTCACTATATTAAAAATATATATTTGTATTTTTGTTTGTCCACTTTAACATATTAAGAAAAAAATGAAAGAAAATATCATTTTAACCTTAACATTAATTAATCATTTCCAAAAAAAAAAAAATGAAATTATACATCTGCGCCAGTTAGAAGATGTGAGAGGTTGACGGTCGTAGGAATTAGGAAAGATAGAGATAGGTCAAAGAAGTACTGGGAGAGGTGATTCGACAGGATATGTCCCAACTTCAATTGACTGAGGACGTGACCTCATATGGAAAATTTTGGCGATCGAGGATTAAGGTAGAAGGGTAGTAAGTATTTGAGTTTTATCGCGTTGTGTGTGAGAGAGGCGAAGGGATAGCCTTTTCATCTACTTTTCTCCTTTCTTAGTTGTATTATTTTGGTATCGCGTCGATCATTAGCTTTATGTGTGTATCGTTATGTTGTACCATTTGTTTTATTTTGATGTCTTATTTTTCATGTGATCCTGCATTGACTACGTTTCTTTTGAGCTAAGGGTCTATCGAAAACAATCTCTTTATCCCGTAGAGGTAAGGTCTGCATATATCATATCCTTCCCATATCTCATTTATGGGATTACACTGGATATGTTATTATTATTATGTTGTTGAAATTATACATCTATTAATATGGGCAATATGGAAAATATATATTTCTTTTATTAATTTTTAAATGCGTATAAAATCAAATATAGACAAGTAAAAAATGAAACGAGATAATAATAAACAAGGAAATGTTGGTAATAAGTCAAGTTAATACTATAGTGCAATGAATGGGTCTTTGGGTCTTAGATCAAAATATTGAGTGGGCGAATATGCCCTTAGGAGGTATACAAAGGACCGACTATAATATATTCGGGTTATTTTGTGTATTAAAAAGGGTAATGTCTGAGAGATCGGAATTACTATCTCTAGAAATAGTCTGTCATAAGTCGGAAGCTGGATATCAAATAAAAAAAAAGAAGGGTAATGTAATAAGTTGGGTCAATGGTACAGTGCAATGAATCAGGTCCTTTTAGGCCCGAAGTACAGGCCCGAGCCCGAAGTTTGACGGTTACTCTCAACGGGTGATATGGATGAGCATGGTGCTGAATGATTTAACGTGGGTCCCATGCTTTGTGTGTTTCAAAGGATAAGACCGGTGCTTATTCATCAAGTAGTACTTTTTATTCATCCTACCTCAAATTTATGTAACTCAAGTTTTTCTTTGATTTTAATCTTTTTGCATATCTTTAAATATATTAATTTATACTCTTTCTGAATAAAAAAGAGTGTTACTTATCTATTTGCATACTTCTTAAAAAATATTAACTCTTAATTATGTAACTAAACTATCTTTTATTAAATAATTTTTAAAATTTGGTAACTTAACACTTATTAAGCGCAAATCTGAAAAAATATGATTAATTTTTTCTTGATTAGTTAAGTGGACACTCCAAGAGAAAATGTTACATGGGCATTCTTTTTAATCTCGAGGGAGTAATACTTTGGACATATTTTTTCAAATATATAAACCTTAAAATTTCTAAGTTAGAATTTATGATCAAAGGTAACAAATTTAACTCTAGAGATTAGAACTAAATCACATAAATTGAGATAAAAAATTAAAATATACTTTTAAGTACGTGGTGGATGGGGAAAGGGCAAATGGACTTTGGAAAAAACACACACACACTTAGTAGGTATTTGGCAATGAAAGGTCAAATATTTCACTTTATTTGAAATTTTGAAGTTGAAAATAAAGATGAATTGCTTAGTTATAGTTTTTGCAAATAATATTTGGTTGTTTGAATGTACTGAAAGTGAAAAAAACATTTTAGATGTTCTCCAAATTCCAAATAAAGTCGTATTTAATTTTTTTATAGACAAATGTTGATTTTCAAATAAAGTGAAAAAAAAATCAGGAAAAAGTGAAAAATTCTCATAGCCAAATAAGTGATATTCTCAATATCGTATATTATTAGTGCAACAATAACAAACTCAATATAATTTCACATGTGAGATCTAGACAGGATAAAGTGTACGTAAATGTTAAACAGATCCATATACATGTGATATACACTGAATATATAGCAGTATATATCACATATATATGGCTAGCAAAGCAGTGGGCTTTCAGCCAGTCCAAAGGAGCAAAGCAGTGGGCTTGGACTTTCGGCCAGATTCAGTGAAATTCCAGTAGGCTTTCGGCCAAACAGGGAAGCAGCCCTCCTTAGTGTTTTAGTGTATATTGGAGAATCCTATTCCTAATCTATTCCTAAAATCTTATTCTACCATAACTCTAACTATACAATTATGGTAGGTGTATAACTCTAATTATGATAATCATTATACTACAATATTACATTAATATATACTCCTAATATACACTAAAACACTAAGGAGGGCTGCTTCCCTGTTTGGCCGAAAGCCTACTGGAATTTCACTGACCGCCGAAAGCCCAAGCCCACTGCTTTGCTCCTTTGGACTGGCTGAAAGCCCACTGCTTTGCTAGCCATATATATGTGATATATACTGCTATATATTCAGTGTATATCACATATATATGGCTCTGTTTAACAGTAAACCTTATTCCTACCCTCATAGGGTAGGAAATTTGTTTCAGATAGTGATGATTTGCAAAAATAGCAGTAAATAAGTGCAAATATTATATGGTAAATAGGCTTTTATTAGGAATTTTAAACATTTAGGTTGCCATAATTTTACTATAACTTGATTAATTATGGAAATGAACTATGATTTGCTCCAACTTGGAGAATGGTGGATCTTATTTCCCCTTCGTCGTTCTTTCGCTTTAAGTGGTGCTCACCTTATTACTTCTTTAGAGTAAATACAAAGGGGTGAGAAATGAAAAAGACAATTAAATATTGATAGACGAGTAATTAGTTATGATGAAATAGGTATTCTTTTGAGTAAATATTTTTAAAATAGACAAAAATGGGTAATTATTTTACCTTGGATAGGTATATAAAACTTAATTTCCCCTTAGGCTTAAACCGACATTGTTGATAAATGGTGACACAATCACTTTTATTCAGTTTTCATTTGGTCTTCAGATCGTATATTTGGGTCCTGACTAATTTAGATTCGCGTCGCGTAATAATCATTTAAGGAAAAAGCGATCTTTAATACAAAAAATCATACTCAAAATTCAAATTCGGAACATGATTAAAGGTGATTGAATAATTTTCATCCCGTCAAATCGCCTACTCTTATTATACTTTGTGAAGGTAAAATGGTGTAATGGTGATCCACTACGCAACAAACGTCTCTAACATTTAGCATACAATAGGTGCTTTATTCATATTTCCTTTAATTAACTATACCGAAATTAAAAGTTACATAAGTTTCATATATTG
Source organism: Anisodus acutangulus (assembly GCA_029783415.1). Taxonomy (NCBI): domain Eukaryota; kingdom Viridiplantae; phylum Streptophyta; class Magnoliopsida; order Solanales; family Solanaceae; genus Anisodus; species Anisodus acutangulus. The sequence goes on from CM056494.1 coordinate 53,330,157, forward strand.
AATACAACATTATAAGTTCATACAAGAACTAATGACCGGGGAAAATGAATATCTCTACAATAACGTTAAGTCAGAATGTGTAAATACAATCCTTTTTAAAACTCAAAGATGTTTAATATTACGCATAAAAATTCAACTTTGTGATTTTTCACTTTTAAAATAGTATAGACATATTACATATTAGTACAATGAACCAAACATTTATCAATAAAAGTATATACATTAAACAATTCCGTAATTGTTAATCTCAATATTACAATCCCATTATTATTAAATTCGAGATAACTTGTTGCCCAACCAAATAACCTATACGGGAAATTGTTTTAAATTGCTATTGTATTATCAAAATTGCTCAATTTTATTCTATGTTGTATTTTGATTCTTTCATACCTTGTTGAATTAGCAAATTAAAGTTCAATTACAACGTTAAATAGTGAACTTCGTGTATCAAATACTTTGAATTTTTCTTCTAAAATTTATTCCTTTTATTTAGCTATAGTTTAACACTATATTCAAGTTGAATTATTGTTGGATACTCAAGGACATAGCACGATTTATTCCTAACACGATAAAAATGAGAATTTAGGATAAAACTATACCCAAAGAACGATGGATACAAAATTATTCAGCTTCAAGTAATACATAAACAAAATTGGCGCGTTCAATTGATGTAGATAAACGTTTTGATTGTCATCACTTTTAATTAATTTTTACAATTCGAATTTGACGTATTCATTTGATACTCACTAATAATACTAAAAGTTGTAGCGATGTGATAATTGAAATGAATCTCTTAATTCTTTTTGAATTCAAACTTTTGAAATGGAGTATTTTTTTTTGGTAGAAAGCATTGTACCTCTTAAAATAGGATTTTCTAATGAAAATGAACACTTCACGATGGGTGAGACCAATTTTATTTTTTCCGATACCATTGCGAATTCGAGGCAAGTGATTTTTTTAAAAATTTAATTTTTGTACACATCGACATGTAACTATTCTCATAAAATTTAAAATCTTGAAAATAAGATAAGTTACTTACCATAACGTATAAATATGACATGAAATTATAAAATTATTTATATTGAAGTGTATATAATTAAACTCTTTATTTTCTTACACTGGATGGGGCTAGACATAAGAAAAAATGGCAGCTCGGTGTACTAAGCTTTTGCTATGCCCCGGGGAAGGGCCGGATCACAAGAGTCTATTGTACATAGTCTTACCTCACATTTTTGCAAGAGGATGTTTTCACGACTTGAACCTATGACCTTCTGGTCACATGACATCAACTTTACTAGTTACTCCAAGGCTCCCCTTGGCCAGACATAGTGAAAGAAATAATCCCCTTGATTGTTTTCATTGATTGAATAGATATATATACAAGTTACAAAATAGGAGAATCCTATTCCTAATCTATTCCTAAAACCTTATTCTACCATAACTCTAACTATACAATTATGGTAGGTGTATAACTCTAATTATGGTAATCATTGTACTACAATATTACATTAATATATACTCCTAATATACACTAAAACACTAAGGAGGGTCAGCTTCTGTTTGGCCGAAAGCTCACTGGAATTTCACTGACCGCCGAAAGCCCAAGCCCACCGCTTTGCTCGCTTTGGACCATTGAAAGCCCACTGCTTTGCTAGCCATTTATATGTGATATATACTGCTATATATTCAGTGTATATCACATGTATATGGCTCTGTTTAACACACCCCCGCAGTCATAGCGGGCGGTTTCCGAACGCTAAGATTGTCCCTAAAATCTTCAAAGAGAACCGCTGGTAGACCCTTTGTAAAGATGTCTGCAATTTGATAACGAGACGGGACATGGCATACACGAACTTGACCCTTTGCAACCTTTTCACGGACAAAATGAATGTCCATTTCGATATGCTTAGTGCGTTGGTGCTAAACTGGATTACCTGACAGGTAGATGGCACTAATGTTATCGCAGTATACCAAGGTTGCCTTCTGAATGGGACAATGAAGCTCCAAAAGCAAATTACGTAGCCAACATGATTCGGAGACCACATTCGCCACCCCTCGATATTCTGCCTCGGCACTTGAGCGTGATAAAGTTGCTCGACGTTTGGTGACCAGGAGACCAAGTTGTTGCCAAGGAACATACAAGAGCTTAAGTCGACCGTCTGGTGTCGGGACACCCACCCCAATCAGCATCCGTGTAAGAGACAAGTGTGGATGTAGAGGACGGATACAAGTGCAACCCATAGTCTAGTGTCGCCGAATATACCGGATAATGCGTTTGATTGCATTCATGTGCTCAACTCTGGGATCATGCATGAATAAACACACCGGCCGAATCGCATACGTAATATCCGGTGCGGTGAAGGTAAGATCTTGGAGGGCCCTCGCAAGCTGCGATAGCGGGTCGGGTCCTCGTATGGTGCACTCTGTGGCACTTAGCTTTGGGTTTGCATCTCATCGGGCGTGGAAGTGGACTTACAGGATGACATCCCAGCCTCTCTCTATGATCTCAAAGATACTCCGCTGAGACGTAAACAAGCCACCTGAATGACGTTTGGCGGCAATCCCCAAAAATAACTCAACGGCCCTAAGTCCTTCATAGCAAATTCAGAATCGAGCATGGCCATGATAGATCGACGCAAAGCATCGGAGGAGGCGGTCAAGATGATATCATCCACATATAACGAATGTAGGCCAATGACGAACCACTGCGGTAGATGAACAAAGAATTGTCGGACTCGCGTGTGAACCCAATAGTCGAAACAAAATCAAGAAATCGTGTATACCTGGCACGTGGAGACTGCTTAAGCCCATATAAGGACTTTTTCAACAAACAGACATGATGAGGGCGGCTGGGATCCCTGAAACCCAACGGCTGATGCATATAGACTGTTTCCTTGAGATCTCCATGTAGAAAAGCATTCTTGACATCTAAGCGATGAATTGGCCAAGTCTTTGAAAGGGCCAAGCTAAGTACCGTGCGAATGGTAGCCGGTTTGACCACCGGACTAAATGTCTCACCACAATCAATACCAACCTGCTGAGTCTTACCATCACCAACAAGTCGCGCCTTATGCCGAGCAAAGGACCATCTGAATTCTCCTTGTGAGCAAAAATCCACATAGACACGATAATATTAATACCATATGGATCGGGCACCAACTCCCACGCCTTATTATCAATAAGAGCATTATATTCATCACCATAGCAATTTTCCAATTAGGGTCATTTAATGCGGACACAGGATTGCGGGCAAGGGGGATTTAGAGACATCGAATGTAAATTAAAATGTCTTTAGGCGTAAAAATACCCCGGCCGACTACGAGTGACCTGGTCTATGACTCGAAGAAGAATTAGTGGAATTTTGGGAATTTTACGGGCTCGACGGACCGCCAAGAAGCGATGGCCTGCCGCCCAAATCGAAATAATTTGGACTCCTGGACGAGTTCAGAGCCAGCTGGACCGCCCGATTCTTTGGAACTGCCATTCGATGTTTGGAAAAAGAGTGTGGCAGATCTTGTTGGGCGTGAGCGATGGGTGCTTGAGGATTTTGGGTACGGAGATGTCAGAAAAATTCGAATAATATACGGGATATTTGGTCATCCAAAAATTATACGACTTAGGTTCGGGAGTATGAACTTTTTTAAATGGGAATTGAGTTTCATCAAAAATGACATGGCGATTGATTATGATTTTCTTGGAGGATAAATCAAAACACTTATAACCACGATGATTCGACGGATAACCCAAAAACACACACGGAGTAGACTGAGCCTGAAGTTTGTTAATTGTGGTGGATGGGAATAACGGATAACACAAGCACCCAAAGATCCGAAGATGAGAATAAGACGGGTTTTTATTATATAAGATTTTGAGAGGGGAAGAATATGTCAGACCTTTAGACGAAATTATGTTAAGAAGGTAAGTGGCCATTTGTAGAGCATGATGCCAAAAATACGGAGGTATGGAGGCATGGATTAGGAGAGTTCGGACAATGTTATTTATGGAACGAATTTTGCGTTCGGCTTTCCCATTTGTGAAGATGTATGAGGACAGGAAAACCGAAAATTTATCCCATGAGTAGCACAAAATTCTCGAAACTCCTTATTGTCATACTCCTTCCCATTATCACATTGAATATTTTTTATTTCTCTTTCGAATTGAGTACGAATGAACGCTCTAAATTTTATGAAGACGGAAAACACTTGTGATTTATTCGCAATTGGAAACGTCCACAAAAATCTAGAATAATCATCTAAGAAGAGAACATAATATCGATGACCCATTGAACTAAGAACAGGAGATGTCCATAAGTCGCTATGAATAATGTCAAATGGCATAGAAGTATGAGAATTGGAGTCTACAAATGGCAACTTAACAATTTTTCCTAATGAACAAGATCGACAAATTGGAGTACGACTCGTACTTACAAGAAATAAAGCTATTTTTATCTAAAGCGATAAAATAGAAGATCCGGATGACCTAAACGAGCATGCCACATGGCAGAGAGAGATGGTCGCAAAAGGCGATGGCAAGGCCGACTCGATGGATCAAACCGGGCATGATAGGATATAGATCCCCTACTATCACACCTCATGAGATGACTCACGCCTTGAAATCCTTCACAGAGAAACCAAAGGATCAAATTCAATGTAAATGTAATTGTCATTTGTGAATTTTCGGACGCACACTAAATTTTTAATCAATTTAGGAGCATGTAAAGTATTTTTCAAGAGGAGTGGTGGATTGGGAGGAGACAACGTTCGACCATACCCTAGAATTGGAATTGAACTGCCATTACCAACAATTATTCCCCGAGGGGTGCTCAAATTGTAATAAGATGAGAGAGTACCTGATTCGGAAGTCATGTGAGTAGTGGCCCCGGTGTCCATGTACCAATTTGGGTCTGGTTGAGTTAATCCCAACGTGTGCATCGCGGCCTCGATATCGGTCTGAGTGGGGCCTGCTGCATGATGTGCTTGCGGAGGACGGGGCCCAAGGACTCCTGGCCGTCGGCCGAACATTCCGGTCATTTGTGGGGCCGTTCTTTGGGCCATCGCCGATGGGCCGCCAATGCTGGGTATTGGCCTGGCTGGATCGCCAACCCACCCACCGTGGCGTAAATCGCCGAGGGTGCGGGTGCCATCGCCATCGCCCCACCGGGCCCACGGTGGTGGTGGCCCATTGTACTCGAATGGGACCCATCGCCGCTTGTTGCTCGCCAAATCGCCACCATAACCACCTCGTTTGCCCCTCGCGTTTTTGTTATTTTTGCGATTATTCTTGCCGCCACCATTATTATGGTTTTGGCCCGACTATTAACAAAACCCAAGAACTAGGAGAGGATGCCACCATGACAATCGGGCTTGCTCGGTAGTCGCTTTTTAGCCAAACCGGCTTCTTCCAACGTCGCGATGGAGCGGGCTTGATGAAAGTCGGGAAGAGGGTTGCTTTGGCGAAGGAGAGTTCCAACACCATTATAGGCCTCCAAAGGCAACCAATCAGAAACTAGACGATTATTTGTCACCGGTGCTCCAACATTACGAGTTGATCCGCCAATTCCTTTAGTTTCTTGCAATATGCGTAAACGTTTCGGAAATACGTCCATTCGAACGAGAGAGAATTCCTGCTCGAGTGTGACGATACGGAAATGTTGGTTGTCTTGGAATATGTCACGCAATCTATTCCATGCAGCCATCGCCGTGGTATCGGGCTCCATAATCGTCTGTAGAAGGTCCACTGAAATAGTGGCGTATATCCACCGAAGAACGGTAGCATCAAGTGTAATCCACACCTCAGGGTTCTCCGCAGGAAGGGGTCTAGCGGGAGGAATTATGTGATGAAGAACTTGATAAGAGATAGCGTGAATTTTAAACAACTCCGCCCACGTTGCATATTGAACGTTTTCCATCTCAATGACAACAGGGACACTGAGCTTGATATTGGAAACCGTGAGGGCAGGGTGAAAATTGTTCTTAGACATATTTGAAAGAACAAAGAAGGAGGATAAATTTAAGAGAGGTTTTTGAGAGCGGAAGACGAGATATTTGGAGAGAAAAAAAACCCGAGGGAGGGGGGGGGTTCTCGGCCAAAGAGGCAAAAGTTTGAGAGAAGAAAACTTTTGGTTTAGACCTAGTCTCTTGATACCATGAAAGAAATAATCCCCTTGATTATTTTCATTGATTGAATAGATATATATACAAGTTACAAAATAGGAGAATCCTATTCCTAATCTATTCCTAAAACCTTATTCTACCATAACTCTAACTATACAATTATGGTAGGTGTATAACTCTAATTATGGTAATCATTATATTACAATATTACATTAATATATACTCCTAATATACACTAAAACACTAAGGAGGGCTGCTTCCCTGTTTGGCCGAAAGCCTACTGGAATTTCACTGAATCTGGCCGAAAGCCCAAGCCCACTGCTTTGCTCCTTTGGACTGGCTGAAAGCCCACTGCTTTGCTAGCCATATATATATGTGATATATACTGCTATATATTCAGTGTATATCACATGTATATGGCTCTGTTTAACACATAGTTTTTACAAAATCGAAATTCTTTTTTTGTTTGAATTTTCTGAATATGAATTTCTTTTTCTTTTTTAACTTTAGATTTCGGATTGAATTTGGGATTTTGAGTATCGGATGTCGAAAATCCGTATTTTTATACATTATTTTTATCCCTAACGACTATAGATAAACTATTATATTTAATACAAAACTAAATACCCTACTAAATTAGCCAATATACCATATTGCTAATGAATAGAGGCTAATGAATAGTGGGAAACTGAGATGCATCTAATCGTATCTTTTATTGTCACTTGGAGCTATGACACTAGGTCCTTAATGAAGCATACTAATTGATGTTTAAATCGCATAGAGTTAATAATGACCGAATGATGTACTTGTATATGAACTATTAATGTCGTATTCTATCTAGACGTGATATTACTTTGTTTATATTAGAATTTTCCTTGATAATCGTTCAATGAACATTTTATTTGAATGTTGTTATAAGAATAAAAAATTATTAACATAATTTCACATGAACCTTATTAGAATGTTCAGTTTTATAAGAAGAAGAAACTCAATTTATAGGCTTAAAATCGAGAATCTGAAATAATCAAATTAAAATGAACTTAAGAAAACCGATCCAATTCAAACATATTTGGACTGAATTTGAACGGTAGTTTCTTGACTTTGAAAATCTAAAATCTAAAAATTGTAATCAGCCCTTTGTTCTTCTTTAATAATTAACCCTTTTCTCTTTTCATCTTCTTTCCCTCATACTTGGTAATTAATATTTTACTTGTGTTCAGTGTTTCAGTAGTTTATAGGTAACTTATTATATTATATTCTGTTGTTAGTTTAAATATAATATTTATTTTATATTTTAATTGAATTTTATTACATCATATTATTAAATCTATCATTATATAACTATTCTTTATAATAGCTTTATCGTGTATCTATTTTTCTTATACGTTTATCATTAAGATTATTAATATGTGTCATTAGATAACAACAAAAAATAATACAATATATATTCAAATATTATTATTCATAAAAATAATAGAGTACAATACAAAACACACTAAAATATATACATCGTGAAAAAAATATAATAGTAGCAAGTAGCAACCAATCCAAACAAAGTGTTAGGGGTTTTAAATTTTAATAAGACCTTCATCTCATTCTGCAGAGGTCGCAAGGAAGAAAGTGTGAATGTGGGAAAAAAAAAGAAGGGGAAATCGTCAGCTTTGAAAGATGGTGAAGCACTTGTCGACTCTCTCCGTTCTGCTTACACTGCAACTCCTACTAACCTCAAGGTATAACATCCGAATTTGTATACTTTAATACTCATATAGTACATATAAGTAGTACTTACTTTTACTCTAAAACAGATTATTGATATATATGTCCTGTTTGCGATTTTCACTGCCGTAATTCAGGTAATATAGATATTATATTCTTTTTGTTATAAATACATTTGTCTAATTGTATATACTTGTGGTCAATGTTGTTGATGCTACTGCTATAGCTTTGTGCATTGGTCAATTTATGTTGTTGCTACTTTATTTACAACAACAACATACCTAGTGTGATCCCACAAGTGCAGTTTGGGGAGGGTAGTGTATGCGTAAACCTTGACCTTACCTTGTGGAGGGTAGAGAGTCTGTCTCCGATAGACCCTAGCCTCAACAACAACAACACAACAACATACCTAGTGTAATCCCACAAGTGGGCTCTTTGGAGGGTAGAATGTACGAAGACCTTACTCCTACCTAGTGGAGGGTACATAGTATGTTTTCGATAAAACCTTGGCTCAAACAAAGAAAAAGAAAGCATTTTAAAGTAGTTTTGAAAAAAGAAAATATGAAAGTGAAAGAAGTCATGACAAATAATAAGGAAAACATTGCATAACATTCTGAAAGAAACGAACAGTAACAATAACTAAATAATACGATAACCGAAGGTTGTTGCTACGTTATTTGTTTTGGTTAATTTGGCTGACCCACGCTATCGTGCGTGGTTAACGTTGGAGTTATTCGATTCTTTGTTTTTGTGTGCTTAATTCGAGGGAAATGCAATTCTTAGTGAGACCATTTTTATGCGTTTCCATGAACAACAACAACATACCCAGTATAATCCCACAAGTTGGGTATGGGGAGGGTGGTGTGCATGCAGTCTTACCTTTACCTCGTGGAGGTAGAGAGGTAAAGGTAGAGAGTAATAATAATAACTCGATAAGGGAAACTAGAAAACGCTCGATTACCTACTAACCTTCTACCCTAATCCATGACCTCTATATTCTCCTATCTGATGCCGGGGATAGGATTTTTATTCATTTCCATGCTGAGGATTAATGAGTTCAGGGCAGGCCATTGCACGGCTTAACTAGATTTAGGTTTAATCGGCATTTGAAAGTCTTGAATCATGGTAGAGATTGCTAATGATGTGCATGTAATTCCTAGTGATGAGTTCACACCCTAGATTGTGATGATGGTGCAATAGAACCCACAAGGAATAACAGTTGGACAAATAAGGTTAATTATGGATGTCTAGATTGCTTGTTATCGACTTGACTTAGGAATTAATTTTTCATTATCTTGTTGTAACTTAACTTTTGAAGGGAGCCTTGACGTAATTGGTAAAATTGTTGTCATGTGACCAGGAGGTCATGAGTTCAAGCCGTGGAAACAACCTCTTGCTGAAATGCAGCGTAAGACTGCGTAGAATAGACCCTTGTGGTCCGGCCCTTACCCGAGCCCCGCGCATAGCGGAGCTTAATGCACCGGGCTGCCTTGCCCATGTTGTAACTTTTCTGCATTGTCGAGCATTCTTGCAATTGTAAACAGTTAATTTTGCTTAAAGTATTAGTTTGTATAAACAAATTAGCCAAATCATTAGTTAGTAATCTTTCTTGTACTGTAGAAGCAGCCTTCTTGCTAAAGTCATTGTCTTAGCAAAGCAATTGTGGAACCAAGGGAAATATTCTAAACTGTTATTTCTTCGATGGAACTCCTTAACCAAAACAGGCCCCAGATTATCGGTGTCTGATGGACTCTCCATACACCACCATTAATATCTTCATCTTAGGTGTACGCCGATGGGGCCCGTTATTGCTTCCGAAGTAACTCCTGCTCTGTGCTCACATCAGACAGTGTGGTCACTCACACTTGTCCAGTCCCTTATTTGAAATTCTGTGCTGGATCTTGGCAGCAAAGCAGCTTTTAAGGTTATTGCAGCAATCTAGTCTAGAGTTGATGTGTCCTGAGAAGTCTATGCTAAAATAAATGTACGACTTTTTTCCTCATTAATGGTCTGTAAAATGGCGTTCCTTCATGATTTATGGCCTTAAATTCATCAGAATTCACAACTTCTCCTGGTTGGGACTTAATGAGCAGCCCATCTATTGTCTGGGCGAGTTAATATGAACTAGAAAAGCACTTGGGCATCAGTCAAGGTCGGGCTGTGATGTACAAAGAAATCATCTACCTTGCGCTTACACTGGAGAGTGGAGACGTGCCTTCCTGTAGTAAGACAAAATGATGTCCTCGGTGATTATTTTAGCACTCGCTTTGGAATGTTATCTTTTGTCTATTCATCATACCCTCCACCACCTTTACTCTTGCACAACCTTTCACCCTTACAATGTGGATGGTCTCACTAGTACCGTTACATTCATCACAAGCCATTGCACTCATTACAATGGTGCTGCATGTGATGGATCATGGATAGACCGATGTTTTTCTGGTATAATGTTTCAGTTGAAACAGCAAGAACAATTTATTAAAGCACCTGATTTAGATCCTTCCCTTGTTTAAATTAGCGAAGTAGCTACCTTCTTCTCTTCCTATTGCCCCCCCCCCCCCCCCACACACACACACACAAAGTCATGACCTCCACCTTCACAATCTGGCTACATATGCCTGGCAACAATTCAATTCCAACCCCCCTCCTTCCACATGGTTAAATTATCTCGAGCCCAACAAGAATGCCAACACAATTATCTCTGCTTCCTTTCATGCACTCTAATCCAACCCCCATCAGTCCCCATACGGCTAGGTCGTATCTCTTACCTTCTCCCACTCTGTCTATTTTCATTGCAATTATCTCTCTTTTTTAGTGATAATAAGGGTGGGACAAATTACATCTGTTATCTGCCAAAGAACTGTTACCTATCAAAAATCTAGAGCAGTAGCCGAAATGTCAAGATTGCCCTCTTGATACAGTCTAGTGCCTACCCCACCTACCCACTCACAGAGCACCAATTACAATAAATCAAAAGAATCTTTACCTCCAGATAGCTAAAATAGTTCTTCGAAATTTTAAATTAAGAAAGGAGGACTTCCTTTTCCACCCTTTTCATAAAAAGAGTGGCATCTTTTTCATTTTTTATTTCTTAAGAATTTTGACATAATAGTTTTTTTGTTTCCAAGCAAACGCTGAGTTCTTCTTTCATGTGAATCACCACCTCTTTTTCTCTATACCATCATTCCCAGTTCTAGCCCCTGAAAGTGGTGTGCGATTAGGTCACATTTACGACTTAAAATAACTCTTCTTTGGGAAGGCCAAAGATAACATGCCATTTTCAGAACAGAGCAGTTTGCCTGTGTATAGATTGTTGTAAAAATGTTGTACAAAACACAGAAATAGTAGGAAATTATTGAAAGCTTGAGGTGTGTCAAAGACATTGTCTTTAACGATAATTCACCCGGTATAAGTGTATCACAGGATTCAACAAACTCTTCTAGTGTTAAACTAACACTAGAAGCCAGAAGCTAACAAAGATTTTACAAAAGTAGTCCAGCACTAAAAAAAATATTAGAAGTAGTTTTTGCTCTTATGCTTTATCTTGAGCCGATGTCTTTCGGAAACAACCTTTCTACCGGGTCAATTATCCTTGAGGACAGTGTCTTTGACACGCCTCAAGCTTTCAATAATTTCCTTTCAACATTTTTACAACATCTCTGCTACTTCATGCCTGTGTGGAGAGCCTTTCAGCAATTTTATTGCTTGCCCAGTTGCCCCTATAGAATGAAGAGTTGATTCTGTTTCTGAAATTAAGATATCAAACTCACTTGTTTATCCAAAATGGGGATTGTTGACAACTGTTTTTCACTTTATCAGGTGGTTTACATGGCTATTGTTGGATCCTTCCCATTCAATTCTTTTCTCTCTGAGGTACTCTCTTGTATAGGCACTGCAGTCCTTTCTGGTGAGCTAATTGTTCTCTGCCATACACTTCATCTCAGGAAAATGTTGAGTTCAACTGATTGATTGGTATCTTTTGTCGCAGTTTGTCTCCGCAGTAAACAAAGAAAACAAGGAATTCAAGGTAAGGTTTCTCAGTTTCTCTTGAGGAAAATCTTCTCTCATATGGTTTTACAGTTCATTATTCCATCTACTTTTACTTGAAATGCGAGGAGAAACTTTAGTTTTCACATTAGCAAATGAGTGTATGACGTGTTGTTCTCATCTTGAGCTTCTAATAACAATGCTCATGTTTCCTCATAGAAGTGGATAATTTTGAAGCGAAAAGAGAGAAAAGAGGAGCTAGTGGCAATGTTGCTTTATTTTTTTTGAGTTGTTACTTATGGCAAAATATGTCATTTATTCTCGATGCGTTATATTTCGCCACTAATGCAGGATTTATCTCCAGAACGTGCTTATGCAGACTTTATTCTCTGCAATTTAGTGCTCCATTTGGTGATCATGAATTTTCTTGGACAGATTGATGTTCCTTGTCTCGAGAGAATGTTGCTTTTCCAAAATTTCATTTCTGTAAGGATACTGAGGCAATGAATGAGGACTTATTAGCACTTCATTGTGAAAGTTTTGTCTGCCCTTTTCGATCTTTCATTTATTGTTCTCGTAGGATTTCTTTTTGCGCTCCTCATTTTTAATCATTTAGTTCTCCAAGTTAATAGTTTCTTGCATTATTGGTTCTATAATGGTAATTTCTCAGGTCCTTTTATAATCCATCTTTTAGGTGTGTGTATTTGATTTTCAGTAACATTTTTTTTTGGTTTGGTTTTGGGTTTTTGATTTTGTAGATATAGAAATTGCATTTGGATATGATTCAGTGCGTTCTCTTTGACCTGCTTTGGAAATTTGTTCCTTTTTTTTTGGGATTGTAAGTTTTCTTCTTCCTTAATACTGTAAAGAATCAAAATTTACAGTAATAGGACTTACAATGGAGCAGTATACAAACTAAACTGAATTAGCTGACCATTGCCTTGAGTAATAGGACTTTCAGGGCATTTTCTCCTTTGAGTATAGTATCCGTCAACAGATGGACATTCTTTTACCGGTCTTCCCCTATCGTGAATGAGAACTCGTTTTTATTTCAAACTTAGAAGAAGATACTCATACTACTGAAGTATGAAGTGGGTTCTTATATTGCGATGAGAGTTGTTCCAATGAGAAACATGCGTCCAAACACAGAGTAATCTCACAAGTGAGGTTTGGAGAGGGTAGTGTTAAACAGAGCCATATACATGTGATATACACTGAATATACAACAGTGTATATCGCAGTGGACTTTTCAGCCAGTCCAAAGGAGCAAAGCAGTGGGCTTGGGCTTTCGGCCAGGTCTGAATTTCCAGTAGGCTTTCGGCCAAGTAGGAAAGCAGCCCACCTTAATGTGTTAGTGTATATATGGTATATATAGTTGTAGTATATTGTAAGGAAAAGGATACCTTAATTAGTGTTATACACTTACCATAATTGTATAGTTAGAATTATGGTAGAATAAGGATTTAGAAGTAGAATAGGAAAAGGATTTTTCCTATTATAGAAATATGTAACTTGTATATATAGCCTTTCAATTAATGAAAATAATCAAGGGGATTATTTCTTTCATGGTATCAAGAGACTAGGTCTAAACAAAAGTTTTCTTCTCTCAAACTTTTGCCTCCTCTTTGGCCGAGAACCCCCTCCAGTCGGGTTTTCTCTCCAAATATCTCGCCTTCCGCTCTCAAAACCTCTCTTAAATTTATCATCCTTCTTTGTTCTTTCAAATATGTCTAAGAACAATTTTCACCACCGCCTCACGGTTTCCAATATCAAGCTCGGTGTCCCTATTGTCCTTGAGATGGAAAACGTTCAATATGCAATGTGGCGGAGTTGTTTAAAATTCACGCTATCTCTTATCAAGTTCTTCATCACATAATTCCTCCCGCTAGACCCCTTCCTGCGGAGGATCCCGAGGTATGGATTACACTTGATGCTACCGTTCTTCGGTGGATATACGCCACTATTTCATGGACCTTCTATGCACGATTATGGAGCCCGATACCACGGCTATGGCCGCATGGAATAGATTGCGTGACATATTCCAAGACAACCAACATTCCGTATCGTCCACACTCGAAAGGTGAATTCTCTCTCGCTCGAATGGACGTATTTCAACGCTTTCGCATATTGCAAGAAACTAAAGGAATTGGCGGATCAACTCCGTAACGTTGGCGCACCAAGAACAAATAATCGCCTAGTTCTACGGTTGGTTCTTGCCGGTCTTTGAGGCCTATAATGGTGTTGGCACTCTCCTTCGCCAAAGCAACCCTCTTCCCGACTTTCATCAAGCCCGCTCCATGCTTACGTTGGAAGAAGCCGGTTTGGCTAAAAAGCGACGGAGCAAGTCCAGCTTGTCATGATGGCGTCTCTCCTAATCCGTCGATTTTGTTAATAATCGGGCCAAAATCATAATAATGGTGACGGCAAGAATAATCGTAAGAATAATAACAAAACCGCGGGGCAAACGCGGTGGTAATGGTGGAGGTTCTTAGTCAAGAAACCTCGGTGGGTCCCATCCAATGAACGATGGCTCACCACCCCCATGGGCCCGGTGGGGCCCATGGCGATGGAGTAGTGGCGATGGACCGTGGGCGCATGCCCATACCGGCGGCAGGAAATTCCGGCGCCTGTGGCCAACAATCCATGCCCAATGCCCGGTGGCGGCCCATCGCCAGCGATGGCCCAACGGCAGCGATGGTAGCGATTCTGGGCCAGGTCCAAAGACGACCAGGGAGTTCTTGGGGCCCGACCTCCGCAAGCCCATCATGCGAGCCCTACTCGCAGCCGATATCGAGGCCGCGATGCACACGTTGGGATTAACTCAACCGGACCAAAATTGGTACATGAACACCAGGCCACTACTCACATGACTTCGACTCGGTACTCTCTCATCTTATTCCAATTTGAGCACCCCTGGGGATAATCATTGGTAATGGCGGTTCTATTCCAATTCTAGGGTATGGTCAGAAAACGTTGTCTCCCCCCAATCCACCACTCCTCTTGAAAAATACTTTACATGCTCCTAAATTGATTAAAAATTTAGTGTCTGTCCGAAAGTTCACAAATGACAATTCTGTTTCTGTTGAATTTGATCCTTTCGGTTTCTCTGTGAAGGATTTCAAGACGGGGAGTCATCTCATGAGGTGTGATAGTAGGGGGGATCTATATCCTATCATGCCCCGTTTCAGTCCATCAAGTCCAGCCTTGCCATCAGCTTTTGCAGCCATCTCTCCTTCCATGTGGCATGCTCGTTTGGGTCATCCGGGATCTTCTATTTTATCAGTGTTAGATAAAAATAGCTTTATTTCTTGTAAGGGTACGAGTCGTACTCCAATTTGTCAGTCTTGTTCATTAGGAAAAATTGTTAAGTTGCCATTTGTAGACTCCAATTCTCATACTTCTATGCCATTAGACATTATTCATAGCGACTTATGGACATCTCCTGTTCTTAGTTCAATGGGTCATCGATATTATATTCTCTTCTTAGATGATTATTCTAGATTTTTGTGGACGTTTCCAATTGCGAATAAATCACAAGTGTTTTCCGTCTTCATAAAATTTAGAGCGTTCGTTCATACCCAATTCGAAAGAGAAATAAAAAATATTCAATGTGATAATGGGAAGGAGTATGACAATAGAGAGTTTCGAGAATTTTGTGCTACTCATGGGATAAATTTTCGGTTTTCATGTCCTCATACATCTTCACAAAATGGGAAAGCCGAACGCAAAATTCGTTTCATAAATAACATCGTCCGAACTCTCCTAATCCATGCCTCCATACCTCCGTATTTTTGGCATCATGCTCTACAAATTGCCACTTACCTTCTTAACATAATTCCGTCTAAAGGTCTGACATATTCTTCCCCTCTCAAAATCTTATATAATAAAAACCCGTCTTATTCTCATCTTCGGATTTTTTGGTGCTTGTGTTATCCGTTATTCCCATCCACCACAATTAACAAACTTCAGGCTCGTTCTACTCCGTGTGTATTTTTGGGTTATCCGTCGAATCATCGTGGTTATAAGTGTTTTGATTTATCATCCAAGAAAATCATTATAAATCGTCATGTCATTTTTGATGAAACCCAATTCCTTTTACGAAAGTTCATACTCCCGAGCCTAAGTCGTATAATTTTTTGGATGACCAAATATCCCCGTATAGTATTCGGAATTTTTTGGACAACTCCCGTGCCCAAAATCCTCAAGCGGGCCCACCGCCTACCGGTCCCACGATGTCGCCGACATGTCGTTCCAAATTATTGGGCGATCCAGCCACCTCGAACCGGTCCAGAAACCCACCCCACCTCGAAGTGCTCGTAATCGATTCGACCATGCCGATTTGGGCCAAGGCCCATCACGCCGCCACCCGTCCCCGAGCCCAGAAAATTCCCAAAATTCCATCACTTCTTTCTCGAGTCATAGACCGGTCACTCGTAGTCAGCGAGATATTTTTACACCTAAACGACATTTTAATTTACATTCTGATGTCTCTAAATCCTCCTTGCCCCGCAATCCTGTGTCCGCATTAAATGACCCTAATTGGAAAATTGCTATGACTGATGAATATAATGCTCTTATTGATAATAAGACGTGGGAGTTGGTGCCGGCCCATATGGTATTAATATTATCGTCTATGTGGATTTTTGCTCATAAGGAGAATTCGGATGGGTCATTTGCTCGACATAAGGCGCGACTTGTTGGTGATGGTAAGACTCAAGAAAGTTGGAATTGATTGTGGTGAGACGTTTAGTCCGGTGGTCAAACCGGCTACCATTCGTGACCGCTTAGCTTGGCTCTTTCAAAGACTTGGCCAATCCATCGGTTGGATGTCAAGAATGTCTTTCTACATGGTGACCTCGAAGGAACAGCCTATATGCATCGGCCGTTGGGTTTCAGGGATCCCAACCGCCCTCATCATGTCCTGCATTGAAGAAATCATTATATGGGCTTAAGCGGTCTCCACGCCTGGTATACACGATTTGCTCACTTTGTGTCAACTATTGGGTTCACTCACGCAGTCGAGATAATTCTTTGTTCATCTATCGCCGTGGTTCGTCATTGGCCTATATTACATTGTATGTGGATGATATCATCTTGATCGCCTCCTCCGATGCTGCGCCTCTATCATGGCCATGCTCGGGCCTGAGTTTGCTATGAAAGACTTAGGACCTTTGAGTTATTTTTTGGGGATTGCCACAAACGTCATTCAGGTGGCTTGTTTTGTCTCAACAAAAATATGTCACGAGATCATAGAGAGTGGGATGTCATCCTCGTAAGTCCACTTCCACGCCGCTGATGCAAACTCAAGCTTCAGTGCAAAGAGGTGCACCATATGAGGACGACCCGCTATCACGCCTTTGCAGGGGGCCCTCCAGTATCTTACCTTTACCAGACCGGATATTACGTATGCAGTTCAGTAGGTATGTTTATTCATGCATGATCCCAGGGTTGAGCACATGAATGCAGTCAAACGCATTATCCGGTATATTCAGGGGACACTAGACTATGGGTTGCACTTGTATCCGTCATCTACATCCACACTTGTCTCTTACACGGATGCTGATTGTGTCAATTAATTTTGATCCGTTTGAATTTTCTGTAACGGACCTATGTACCGGAAAACTCCTAACGAGATGCAATAGTGAAGGGGACCCCTATCCGTTCTTATCCACATCCGTTGTTAGTGTCAGCCCTCCCACATCTCTAACTGCCCAAGTCACTCCCCCCACAGCCTTAACAACAATCGAAGTCTACTTGGCACAATAGACTTGGACATCCCGGAGCTCCTGTTTTTAATTTTCTTCAGACCATTAATTTAATTCGTTGTTCTAGTGGGAAACCGGCCCAACAATGTTTGTCTTGCCCTCTAGGCAAACACGTTCGCCTTTCTTTTCAGACTTCTTTAAGTGTTACGTTCTATCCGTTTGATATTGTTCATACAGATTTATGGACATCTCGTGTTGTTAGTTCGCTGGATCATAAATTTTATCTTGTGTTGTTAGATGACTTTTCACATTTTATATGGATTTACCCTCTAAAGTTCAAATCTGAAGTCTATACCAAGTTTCTTGAGTTTCATAACTTTATCAAAACACAATTTGAAAAATTCATAAAATCATTCTAATGTGATAACGGTCGAGAGTTTAATAATTCCGCGTTTCATAATATAATGGCATGGTCTTCCGTTTCTCTTGTCCCCACACCTTACCCCAAAATGGAAAAGCCGAACGGATCATCTGTACTATCAACAACATGGTTCGTACATTTCTTTTCCATGCCTCTATCCCCCATCGTTCTGGGTCTATGCAGTCAAAATGTTGAATATATCCTTAATATTTTACCTACCATTACTCTTCACACCAAAATTCTCTACCGTCGGATCCCCTCATATGACACCTTAGAATTTTCGGTTGCCTGTGCTATCCGAACCTTGCCTCCACTGCCCCTCATAAATTAGCACCTCGTACCACCCCGTGTGTCTTCGTAGGTATTCCTTCTAATCATAGGGGATATCTGTGTATGACTTGTTCACTCGTAAAATTCACGTCTTTCGCCACGTCACGTTTGATGAGACCATATTTCCGTTTTCGAACATTCAAAAATTCTGAAAACCAGACTATACCTTCTTTGATGAGTCTAACATTTCCACCGTCATCCTCAGAGAACTGTGCCAATCAGCCACCACCAAATCAAATTCGCCACTCACTGCCACATCACCGTCGATTTCCACCACCGCCGGCAATCGGCCCTCCATCTATGTACCGTCACCCACTGCCACCACCACAATGTCACCTCCGGCATCTCTGCCACCCACTGCCGCAACCATCGACTTCCCTACGTCTCCGCCACCCTCATGTTCTCCGTCACCACAAACTCTGATTGCCACCACTACCGGCGTGCAGCCTAGTAGCTCGGTATCACCACCGATCATCATCCCCACCGGTGTGTCGCCTCCACTAACTCAACACAACCCCGCTACCAATCTAGCCACCGGTAACCCACATCGTCCAACAATACTCTCACCACCAACACACCCATCCAGTCTCAACCCACCACCGACACCATATCCCACTTCGTCGACCCCAACAGGTCTCAGTCTACCCAGATCGGTGACAACACCCAACCTATTGTCACACCCAGAAATCAGCTACCCCGCCTCTGTACCCAACTCACAGACTGTTCCGACCCATTACCTGAACCCGGATCCACCCCGGTGGGGATGGACCTGATATTACTTATGTTGTTCAACATGTATGCTTATTCATGCATGCCCCCATGGAGCCTCATTTTACTGCCCTTAAACGTATCATTCGATACGTTAAAGGTACACTTGATTATGGATTACATCTCTACCCCTCAGCACCGACCAGAGTGTTGTCATATACGGATGTTGATTGGGGCAGACTGTCCAGACACGCGACGATCCACCTCAGGCTATTGTGTGTTCTTGGGGGATAATCTCATAACTTGGTCTGCCAAAAGACAAGCTATATTATCCCGTTCGAGTGCAGAAGCGGAGTACAAAGGTGTTGCTAACGTTGTTACTGAGATCTGTTAGCCCCGAAACCTTATTTTTGAGCTTCAATGTCCATTGCGTAAGGCATCTTTGGTTTATTGTGATAACATATCAACCATCTATCTATCCCATAATTCGGTTCAGCATCAACGAACCAAGTATATTGAGATGGACATCCACTTTGTTCGTGAGAAGGTTGCTCTCGGTCATGTCAGAGTATTACATGTACATTCCTCTTATCAGTACACTGATATATTCACAAAAGGCCTTCCTAGACAACTCTTACTTGACTTTAGATCCAGTCTCAGCGTCCGACCTCCTCCCGCTCAGACTGAGGGGGTGTATTAGCACGTATATGTACGATATATTTACCATATGTTGTGGTGTATAATTATGGTAGAATTGAGATCCTTATTATAGAAGGATTCAACATTGCACACTTATATATATTTGTACTAATGAGAAAAGCTCTCCAAGGGAGATTAGTACAATTCTACAATCTGGAGGATTGGATCAGAAGGACCAAGATTGATCTCAGATTCGAGTCAGTAGAGTTTCATTTCTCGAGTTTGCGGTCCAACCTTACTAAATTGAATGATATTATATCCAACTGGAGTATGCCATAATATCTATATCGAGAACATGTTATATCAAAATATATGACTATTAGATTAATAGACTGGCATTGATTCATCCAAAAATAACTTGGGTTGAGATAAGTTTGATAAGATGAGCTAAACAATGAGTAACGACCTACCCCATCCAACTATAACCAAATTAATTTCATTACTTTTATAATTTGTTTAATTATCAAATCAAACTAATTATAATTTCTTTTATTGTTTCTATATATAACGTACCACAAAAATATTAGAGAATATTTTTGCAAGTTTTATACGTGTCAATTTAAGCCAAAACAATTCAACTTTTATATAGATTGATTTATCGGATCAAAATGGACTGAGATAATAAAAAATTAATTGCATCCTTAGTCAATTATATCCAATATTTCAAATTATTCAATTGATAGTTAGGGTGTATTTGGTATGAATGAAAATGTTTTCCTAGAAAATGTTTTCTTGGAAAATAAGTGAGCTTCTAACCTGTTTTCTAGTGTTTGGTAAGTAAGTAAAAGAAAACATCATTCTAAGAGCATTTATATATCTAACAAAAATACTACGGGGTGGGGAGCGGGGATTTCGGAAAAGACTTACCCTAGCTCCACCAACCCAACCCCAAGCACCCACCCTCCACCATCGACCCCACCGAACCAAATCCCACCCCCACCCAAACCACCCTCGAACACACTTCATCTTGCCTCACTCCTACCCCACACACCACCCCTACCCCATTTCCACCCCACACCACCATTCCACCCAACCCTTCCCCCTCCCCAATTTTCTATTTTATATCTTATTTTACTTTTATAAAAAGTAAATTTTTTTTACCTTCACCCTGCCCCCTTGCCCCCCCCCAACCAACCACAACCCACCCACATCAAATTTAACCACACAATTTTTTTATTTTGTTATAAAAAATTTATAAAGGTAAATTAAAATATATGAATTAGAAATTCGTGAGCTGGGGGAGGGGGGTGTAAAAACAAAAAAAATTACAATCTCTTTTTTTTTTTTTAAATAATTTTTTTGGAGGGGTGTTGGGGTTCGGGGGCCGCGGGATGGTGTAGAAAACAAAAAAAGAATTTAAAACTCTGTTTTAAGAAAATTATTTTTTGGATGGGTGGTGGGGTTGGGGTCGCCGCATGTGTGTGTGGGGGTGAGGGGGAGGTGTAAAAACATAAAAAGAAATTTTAAAATTATTATTTAAAACAAAATTAATTTTTTTAGGGGGGGGGGGTGTGGGTGGGGGGGGGGGTTGGGTCATGGGGGTGGGAGGTGTAAAAAAAGAAAAATAACTTTTAAAAATATTTTTTGAAATTAAATTAATTTTTTTTGAAGGGTGGTGGGGGTTGGTCGGGGGTGGGTGCACATGGGGGTGGTGGGGGAGGGGTTTAGAAAACTAAAAAAAATTTAAATTTTTTTTAAAAAAAAATTTGGGGGTGGGGAGGGTGGGGTGGGGGGTGCATAGGATGATGGTAGTAGTTGAGGTTTTGTGGGTTGGGTGGTGATGGGTAGTTAGTTGAATGACACTTGTGAGACTTGTTTTCCTACTTTCATTAGGAAAGTCATTTTTTCTCATTTGTAAGGAACTTGTTTTCCTAAAGAAAATATTTTCAAAATTTTTTGATCAACCAAACATGAAAAAATTGAATGCATATTTTTCAGAAAATGTTTTCCTTCGTACCGAACACACCCTTAATATTGACAAATTTCAGGGAAAAGCTTATTTGCTGCTCTTCTTCTCCTTCATTCTCCCTTTTTTCTCAATGCAGTTACTACAATCATAAATCTGACGGGAAAAAAGCTAAAATAGCGAGCAAAGAAGCTTCTCATATGCAACAACTTCAACAATTTTTATGAATTTCAACTAAAAGCTCATAATATTATTCCACGTTCGTGAACTTAGATACACATGAGAAAATGAAGACAAAATAAACAGCAACCAAATACAACAGAGAATTTATTTCCATTCACTATTTATAGTTTATAACTACACATGATAACTAAAAGATATACAAAGAAATAGATATGTTATGTATAGGCTATATTCAGATTTAAACTTTGGGATTGTTACGTTTAATTTAAAACAAAATTTGAAAATTTTAGATAACCGGAACAAACTTTAGACTAAAATATCAAAAATATGAATTGTTAGGCTTAACTTTAGACAAAAATCTCACAAGTTTGGGACTAAGATATAATTTCAGACAAATTCATCTATTACTTAACTATTTCATTACCACAAATATCAGCAGCAAATATAAATTCAACACTGAGACAAGTGAAAATATCACATTTGACACTTGACAAAACAAATATATTACATCTGATTTTGATCTTTTCTGCTCTCGTTGAGAGTCGAACTCAAGACCTCCCGCTTACTAAACGGGTGCTCTAACCAACTGAGCTACGAGAGCTGTTGCATTTGTTATTTCACATCTACTATCTGGTAGAAACCTATAGAGAGAATGATTGATTGCTTGAATGCCGAGCCATCTACTCGCGAATTGAATTCGACGTTTTAGTGGTCTTACAATGAAACAGAGATGCATATCATACATATATGCATTTTGTGTAAATGCTTTTTATACAATCAAATGTAGTTTAATTTATTATAACTTGTAATTTTTTCAATTTTTATTAGGTTGTCAGTTGCATTTATCATAAAGATTTGTGTATTGTCGTCACTTATTAATAGTGGAGCTAGGAGATCGAGTTAACAAAAAAGTATGGTTGCAGCTGTTCAAGCATTGATCGTTCTAGCGGCAAAAGCCCTTTGAATAATGTAATCTTCCTTATTTGTGACTTGATTGTGATACATATTTTATACTTTTAGTTAGAGACGAATTCAGGATTTTAACAAGATGAGTTCGATTAATCCTTCATTTACGCAAATATCCACACCCATATGCTCGAAGTGGGTGTGGGTGGGGGGCTCAAATTCTCGAGATCTTCAGCCTAGAATGGAATGGATTGATATATCACGCCTCTATTTTTTTTAAATGTTAAAGATATGCAATAAATTTATCTTAACTTTAGTTACTCAATATCTGTACTGTTGTGATGTTATAAGAACCCTGCGGAATTCGTTGAAATGTACATATACTATCCCGAACACTATAATTATACAAAAAAAGAAGATAAGAATTATCTTTACTTCATATATGAAGCATAACAAAAAAGGTGTGTTAACTTGCCGTACGTCTAGATTTCATGACCAGATTAATGGAACAAGTAAAGGGAACGGTTGGTTTTACGTGAGACTTTGATTATTTTTTGTTGACAACTGAATTCATTGTTTTTTTGTAACATTTATGGATTGTGTGTACATATGATAATGACCCTAAATTTACTTCAAATGCTGCATTCATGAATTCTACATGAGTTTGGGCTCTTTGTCATAACTATGTTCACGTACAAAATGAATTTAAATAATTTAAACTTAATGAGTTCTTTGTACTGAACTTTTACTTTTAAAATTATAGGTTCAAATATAGTATTTATTATAATTTTATAGATTTTTATATATAAATCTATGTCCGATATCGAAAAAAATTGGATTTGGATGAACCCGCCGCCGAGTGCTGTGTACGCCCTTGTTCACGGTGCATTAATTTTTTGAGACACACCAAAATCAGTTTAATTTTTATTCACTAATCGTATAATTTTCTTTTACACTTTCATATATGTTAAATTTTGAAATTAAGGTATATACATTGAGAATTAAACAAATTTCACACTATTGATGAATTTCATTTTACTACAGTAGGAGTATCATTTAAATAATTACCTAGTGAAATATTTTGCGCAATGGATGAAAATATGATTAACATAGGCGACGTGATACCAAATAAGTAAGATTAATAATATATTGTCATGCTGGTACGATTATTCTAAGGTCCAATTATCACCTTGGAGATTTTTAATCTTGCTTGAGATTTGTTTGCTACAACAACAACATATCCAGAAAAATTTATAACGTGGGGTCTAAAAATGATAGAATATACACAGATCTTACCCCCACCTTGATAGATGCGGTTGTTTCCGATAGGATAAATAGAGATTTGTTTGCTAGTTAAAAAAAACTTCAAGTATTAAAAAACTTAAATTATTAAATATTGAATTAAAACATGACTAAATGAAATAATAACAAACAACACGAGTCCCAAACAACTAAACATCACAAAACTAAAGAAAAAATATACATCTAAAATTTCAAAGGAATGTTCCTCTTTTAGAATTAAGGTAATACAAGATACTCCTTTTCCTGTTTGACTGAAAGATATCATAAAATCTTAAATCTTACTAATATTTAAACACATTTTAAGCTTTAGATATTGTGAAAATTATATTAAAGTAATATTATTATTTAAAACATGATTAAACATTTTGAGATATACCACAAGGAGAAAAAATCATAAAAAATCGGATATAAAGATTAAAGAGTATGAATTATAATTGTTGAAATAGTTGAGCTTGAAAACAAATGCAAACTATTTTTTTATTATAACTGTTTCATTTAAATAATTTGGAGCTCGTATTTTATTATTATTATTATTATTATTTTCAAATATCTCATAACAGAAAATTCAACCTCCTTTCACCGCGTAAAACGTGTTCAGACTAACCCCCTAATTTCCCTTTAATTACTTTTTGAACCCCAAAAATTCCTCTTTCTTTACCAACAACACCCCCCCCCCCCCCCCCAAAAAAAAGTAAATAAAATGTTCTTTCTTCTTCCAGCAGTAAAAGCTTCATATGAACATCCTTAATAGCCACCATTAAGTTTCACATTCTCTTCATAATAAATTGCCTAATAAACTCTTAATAATAAATTGCCTAATAAACTCTTAATAATAACTACATACACATATGGTAAAAGAATTCCATCAAATCTTTATTTCCTATTTTCTTGAAATTCTTAAGCAACCAAAAAAGGAAAAAAGAATTTCCTTCCTAACTTAACATATATATACACACACACACAAAGTTCTTGAAACCTTTGAATACTTTAGATATTGTGTTCTTTTTTGGGGTGTCATATTGCCGGCTGCTATGTGCTATATTGGAAGGTGTCAAAAATTGAGTTTTTAAATCATTTTCTTTGTAAAGTTTGAATCTTTCTCGTGTGGGGTTCTTCTTTTTTACAATTCTGAGGCTGGTAACTGATAACTTAAGTACTTTTTTTTCCTACTGATAATACCAAGTTATAAAGACTCAATTTTTTCTTACTAGCATTATTTAGGTATCACTCAGATCATTATTCCTATGTGTCTATCACTCCATTTATTTTATATTTAGATATTTTGGTGTCTTATTTTTCTTGCAATCTTGTGTTGACTACCTTCTTTTTGAGCCGAAGGTCTATCGGAAGTAGCTTCTCTGCCCCACAAAGGTAGAGTTAAGGTTTGCGTCCTATTCTTCCCATACCGACTTTGTGTGATTACACTGGGTATTTTGTTGTTGTACAGACTCAATTTTTTGAATATTTGAGACTTAAGGAGAAACATTTAAGAGAGAAAGAGATAGGAAAATAGTGATGGGGTATTGTCTTTATATCCAGCTCGCAACCACAGGGGCCCGCCCCGAGAGGCAAGAGTGGGCTCAACGGTCAGCCTCCATTCGAATTATGTTAGGGGGTTTACTTTGTAAAGTTTGAATCTTTATCACTTGGGGTTCGTTTTTTTTCAATTCTGAGGTAGGTAACTGTTAATTGAAGAACTTTTTTTGGCTACTGATAATATCAAGTCATAAAGACTTAATTTTTTGAATATTTGAGACTTAAGGAGAAACATTAAGCACTCGTTTGGTATGAGGGATAAGGGATATTTAATCTCGGGATTAAATTTGAGTTGAGTTTATCTCATGTTTGGTTGGAACAAAATCGCGGTATAATTAATCCCGAGATTGTAGTGTTATTTTTATCCCTGTGGAATCGCAACCAAACGACCCCTAAGAGGGAAATAGTGATGGGGTTCTTTTTTTTTTTTTTTTTAATTCTGAGGTTGGTAACTGCTAACTAGTACTTATTGTTCAAAAAGACTCAATCTTTATGATATTTGAGACTTAAGGAGAAAAATTGAGAGAGGAAGAGAGAGGAAAATGGTGATGGGGTATTTGTTTTAATGTAGATTATTAATTATTTAATTAAGAATAGTTAATTTTGTTGGATAATTAAAGACCAAGTCTAATTGTAACATTTTCATGGTACCCCATGTTGTAATTTTTGTGATGTTTGAATACATGTATCTTTGTGCTGCTGCATGTTGTTGTGAATCTTGAATTATTTATTAGCATTTGCTTTGAATGTTTCTTTACACGCCTTTAGTAGGCAGATTTTTTAGTATATTTTAAGATTTGTTTGGAATTGTTTATATAGTTCTGGACAAGGAGTGGAGGTCACATATCTCTCCACTTATGCATATCATCATAGTTCATATGTATATCAATTGTTGATTGTATTTTTAAGAATCATATGAATGTCTATTTGAACTTGCATTCTTTCTTTTAGTTTCTGAAAAAGCTCTGGACTTTCTTGGATATGGTGTAGGAAAATCTTGATCCTTTGTTCTTTCTGTATACCATTAAGAATATAGGTACTTTTTTCTGTGTGATTGTGGTTGTATTTTATACCTTTTCTTTGTGTTTTGGAATTCTATGTTGTTCGGACTCTTCAAAAATACAGATCGGTGTGTGTTGGACCCTCCAAAAGTAGTGCATTTTTGGAGGGTCCGACAGTCGTGCGACAACATTTTTGGAGTGTCTGAGCAACGTCTTTTTGGATAAAAGATCCAATCTTTAATGAATTGAAAAGATAGAATGGCTTGGGGAATAGAGGAAGAGGAAGAGAGTTGTGTCATAATTTTTCTTTTTTCATGTTCTATTGACATGCAAGAGATCTTTAAATCT
Source organism: Anisodus acutangulus (assembly GCA_029783415.1). Classification (NCBI taxonomy): domain Eukaryota; kingdom Viridiplantae; phylum Streptophyta; class Magnoliopsida; order Solanales; family Solanaceae; genus Anisodus; species Anisodus acutangulus. The sequence goes on from CM056494.1 coordinate 53,357,018, forward strand.
TTTGGCCCTTCCCAACTCTTCTTTTTGCTGTTTCTGGTGATATGTTAATTCACTACAATAAATCTGGAACTAGCTACGAACTCCGCTGTTAATCCGTAGCTAAATTGCTCATAGCTAACATAATTATTTGACAATCCGTTGCTAAATAGGATTAACGATGGATTTTGTTGTTTAACTACATAATATGTCTGTTGCTAATTCATGTTTTTAAGTAGTGATTGTGAAGACTTACAGCTAACTAAATTTTCTGTTTACTTCATTGGCATTGTGCAGTTTCAGGTTCTGGTGAAATCTTGTTTGCTCTATTTTTAGCGACAAATGGCTGGAAGATCTTTCAAACCTCCTTCAGACTCACAACAAGGTAAGCCTCCGGGCGTGACCTTTGCAAGGAGAACTAACTCGGGTCGATATGTGAACTTATCTAGGGACTCCCTGGATAGTGAGATTAGCGGTATTGAGTTTGCGAACTATATGGTGCATATGCCTCTGACACCTGATAATCAACCTTTCGATCCATCCATTTCACAAAGGGTTGAAGAGCAATATGTGTCAAATTCCTTGTTTAGTGGTGGATATAATAGTGCCACTCGTGCACATTTGATGGATAAGGTGATTGACTCAAAAGCCAACCATCCTCAGATGGCTGGTACTAAAGGGTCTTCATGTGCTATACAAGGTTGTGATGGAAAGGTCATGAGTGATGGGAGGGGTGAAGATATCCTTCCTTGTGAATGTGATTTTAAAATTTGTCCTGATTGTTATATTGATGCTGTCAAAACTGGAGATGGGATTTGTCCTGGTTGTAAAGAGCCTTACAAGAGCACGGATTTGGCTGAGAATTCTGTGGATCCTTCTAGACAACCTTTGTCGTTGCCTTCGAACGTTGGGATGTCTAAAAATGAAAGGATGTTATCGGTGATGAGATCAGCTAATAAGTCGGCCATAATAAGGAGCGAGTCAGGGTTGATGAGGAGTCAAACTGGGGATTTTGATCATAACAGATGGTTATTTGAGACAAAAGGAACATATGGATATGGGAATGCTATATGGCCGCAGGATGAGGGATTTGGGAATGATAAAGATGATGATATTGGTGAGCATTCTGAACTTCTCAACAAGCCTTGGAGGCCACTTACACGTAAACTGAAGATACCTGCTGCAGTTCTCAGCCCATACCGGTAATTTTTTTGTTCCAAGTAGTTTCAACAACTAAATTTTTGGTCTTCTCTGATACGTTTAATTTAAGCACTAATATTAGATGTATGACTTTAAATCCAATGGCATAGAGCCTGATTCTTTTAACTTGTTTGGCTCTGCACACCATTGCCCCTTCACTCAATCACTGAGGCTAAATCAGATTTATGTACCGATATTTCCTTTCTGACAAAAATCAAGTACCAAAACAGTCAGAATATTTCCTTACTGCAGATCCTTTTAGTAGAGTTTGATCAATCTAGAATAACTTGTAGGGGACTTTATCGTTTACCTTGTCAACTTCTGTTAATATGCTTTTTGTAGTCCAAATGTGATATCACCATCTAATGATATGACCCATCATGGACCTTTTTTAGTATGTCAAAGCTTAGTTTCTTAAGGCTTACCGTGTTTGAAAGACAATATCCAATGATTTTGTGTTTTTGGATACACTTGAATACTCCTGTGACGTGGTTGACATCGTATGATTATCCAATGGCTAGTGTTTGTTTACTAGGTGTATGGTTGTCTTATTAATACCATGTTGAAGAACCTTGATGTCTTCTTCGTTCATGTGTTTATATTTCGACATATACAGTTTTAGATTGTGGAATATGTTTATCTTGTTTTTGTTATTTTCAAGATGTTTGAGAAACTGTCTTTGACATATCTATCATTTTACAGGCTTTTGATTTTAATTCGTGTCGTTGTACTTGGACTGTTTCTTCAATGGAGGATCAGTCATCCCAACAATGATGCTATTTGGCTTTGGTTTATGTCCATAATCTGTGAAATTTGGTTTGCAATTTCATGGCTACTCGACCAACTTCCAAAGTTATGCCCAATCAATCGTGCTACCGATCTCAATGTATTAAAAGAAAAGTTCGAAACTCCGACCCCAACAAATCCCAGTGGAAAATCTGATCTTCCAGGAATGGATATATTTGTTTCTACAGCGGATCCAGAGAAAGAACCGCCGCTAGTTACAGCAAACACAATACTATCTATTCTTGCTGCTGATTATCCTGTGGAAAAACTTTCTTGCTATGTTTCTGATGACGGAGGCGCTCTTTTGACTTTTGAAGCAATGGCAGAAGCTGCGAGTTTTGCCAACATGTGGGTCCCTTTTTGTCGTAAACATGATATTGAGCCTAGGAACCCGGAGAGTTACTTCAGCTTGAAGAAAGACCCTTACAAGAACAAGGTACGTCAAGATTTCGTCAAGGACCGTAGACGGGTAAAACGTGAATATGATGAATTTAAGGTTCGTATCAATGGCCTTCCTGATTCTATTCGTCGCCGTTCTGATGCCTATAATGCTCGAGAGGAAATTAAAGCTTTGAAGCTTCAGAGAGAGAGAGCTGGAGACGAACCTTTGGAACCTATCAAGATAACTAAGGCCACTTGGATGACAGATGGAACTCACTGGCCCGGAACTTGGATGGTAGCTGCTCCCGAGCACTCTCGGGGTGATCATGCGGGAATCATACAGGTATTGATCATGCATGTTTGAGCATCTAATAATTGCATCCTCCCATTTTTTTAAGAGATAATTACATTTTGGACCGGTCTAAAACATAATAGTCGGCAAATGTTTATGTTTTGTATATTAAGTATAGATATAACATACATACAATATACACAAATATACATACGATATACATAAATATACCTATTATTACATACAATATACATATAATATACATAATCAGTTGTATACATTTTGTATATTTTGGCTGGTGCCCGTAATTAATCTTGGCCAATGAGCCAAAAATAAAAAAGCCCTTTGTTTTACAGCACGGATAAAGGTTTTTTGGGGTGTCGTCAATTTTGTTACTTGAATGTGTTTTACCTACAAGTATTAGACTGCTTTGACATTTTGGTTTACTTATGAACTGTAGGTGATGTTAAAACCTCCAAGTGACGAACCGTTGCATGGTATGACTGCTGATGGAAGTATGATTGATTTAGCAGAAGTTGATACTCGGCTCCCTATGCTGGTGTATATGTCTCGTGAGAAACGTCCCGGCTATGATCACAACAAGAAGGCTGGAGCCATGAATGCATTGGTCCGAGCGTCAGCTATCATGTCCAATGGCCCTTTTATTCTAAACCTTGATTGTGATCACTACATCTACAACTCGGAGGCAATAAGGGAGGGCATGTGTTTTATGATGGACCGGGGTGGGGATCGTATTTGTTATGTCCAGTTTCCTCAGCGGTTCGAGGGGATTGATCCCTCTGATCGGTATGCCAATCACAATACTGTTTTCTTTGACGTGAATATGCGGGCCCTGGACGGGCTTCAAGGCCCGGTTTACGTGGGCACCGGTTGCCTCTTCCGCAGGACTGCTCTTTACGGGTTTGACCCGCCACGAGCAAAGGACCGCCACCCTGGTTGCTGCAGCTGTTTCTTTGGGCGGCGCAAGAGTAAGGCCACTGTTGCTGACGAAAAAAGGGCACTCAGAATGGGAGACATTGACGGTGATGAAATGGATCTTGCAGCATTTCCTAAAAGATTCGGGAACTCTAGTGTTCTCATTGATTCAATCCCAGTAGCCGAATTCCAAGGCAGACCGCTCGCTGATCACCCTGCTGTAAAGCATGGACGACCTCCTGGTGCACTAACTATTCCAAGAGAACTTCTCGATGCTTCTACTGTTGCTGAAGCGGTCAGTGTCATATCGTGTTGGTACGAAGACAAAACCGAATGGGGCAATCGAGTTGGATGGATTTACGGGTCCGTTACTGAAGATGTGGTAACGGGGTACCGGATGCATAATAGGGGTTGGAGATCGATATATTGTGTGACGAAAAGAGATGCATTCCGTGGCACTGCACCTATCAATCTAACTGACAGGCTTCACCAAGTCCTACGATGGGCTACTGGTTCCGTTGAGATATTTTTCTCGCGTAATAACGCCTTTCTTGCTAGTCCGAAGATGAAGATTTTACAACGAATTGCTTATCTCAATGTCGGGATCTACCCGTTCACTTCGATATTCCTTATCGTCTATTGCTTCCTCCCGGCACTCTCACTTTTCTCTGGTCAATTCATCGTGCAAAGCCTTAATATCACCTTTCTCGTGTATCTCCTTGTCATCTCATTAACTCTCTGCATGCTAGCTATCCTCGAGATCAAGTGGTCGGGGATCGCTTTAGAAGAATGGTGGAGAAACGAGCAATTTTGGTTAATTGGAGGCACGAGTGCACATCTTGCTGCTGTGCTTCAAGGGCTACTAAAAGTTGTTGCTGGCATTGAAATTTCGTTCACTCTGACGTCTAAATCTTCAGGTGATGAAAATGACGATGCGTTTGCGGATCTCTATGTCATTAAATGGACGTCCTTGATGATTCCACCTATTACAATCATGATGGTTAACTTGGTCGCGATAGCAGTTGGTTTTAGCCGGACTATATATAGCACGATACCACAATGGAGCCGTTTGCTAGGTGGCGTTTTCTTCAGTTTTTGGGTGTTGGCTCATTTATATCCGTTCGCGAAAGGACTGATGGGACGACGAGGAAGGACGCCAACCATCGTGTTCGTTTGGTCCGGGCTTATCGCCATCACCATTTCTCTTCTTTGGGTTGCAATTAATCCCCCTCAAGGTGCCACTGAAATTGGAGGTTCATTTCAGTTCCCTTAAAACTTCTCCACTGGCCTAGTAACAAAACTATAGCCTACTACACAATCAATTCAAAAAACGTCTTTTAGTTCTCTTTTCTTGATTTGTATTCTTGATATGTGAGGAAAGTGGACAAGGGGATTGATTGCTATGTGGAGTATTTATTGTTTTGACTCAATGTTCATAGGTAAGGCTGCGTACAGTAGACCCTTGTGGTCCGGCCCTTCCCCGGATCCGGCGCATAGCGGGAGTTTAGTGCATCAGACTACTTTTTTACTGAATGTTCATAGGGAAGAATACCACATCTTATAATACATTCTTTGTAATCAGAGCCTCAAAATACAGTAGTGAAATTGATTCTTTTGATTATCCTTTGTGTAAGTACTTTTTTGTCTCTGTAAGTTTTCAATTTTTGCTGATAGTTCTATGAGGAATTTTTACATGATCAGAATTTTATCATTTCTTTTGACTGAGTAAAATGTTATCATGTTCGGGAGTCATCTGTTCAGTATTACTAAACTGTTGGAACAAATTTCCTTTTTTTTTCTTTCTGATTTGTGACCTACTCTACAACCTTTTCAAAGCTTAGCAGTTAGTACCATGATTGCCTATTGAAAAAGAATTAGCCACTTATTACTTCTTTTTTTCTTCGAATCCACCTTTATTGTCTAAATTATGGAGTGTTAATAAGTTAAATACTTTTATTAATGTAAAAAAAACTCCTATATTCAAGATGTATATAATTACTGCGCTATTACTAAATCTTTCAATCTTTTCACAATTATAGTTCACCGCCCGCTCCTTGAAAAGACGGCGGCTAAAGAGCTTCCCTTATTATTAAAAAAGGTTTGAAATCCAAACTAATGTTTTCACAAAATTCGGGTAACTTCATATCATTCCCGGGCAGTCACAATGGCTCCTGATGAAGGCAAACCCTACTCATCATAACATTATCCAATCTATTATGATGTTACGAATTTAAAGATCTCAAAATAGAAGAATGAACTCTTTTGCTCACCCCTATCTCTAAAGGGGATTAAAGGCGGTTCCGACAGTACTCTTATGATTAAGGTTCTTATCAAGCGATTTATATAAACCTTAAAAGACAAATAATATGGATAAAAGAGTATTATAAATGTGGCATAAAGCTTGATTTTTGATCATCTTTACAATGTTACCGAGGGGCCTCATTACAAACTCATCAAGAACAAGAGATCTGAGGTCATTTCAAATGCATCGGAGACCATGGATACTCATTTGAAACTTTAGTCCCACCAAATGCAAATGCGAGAAAGAGAGAAGTGATATTAACATAAGAATGTGAATCGATTCATGCAAAAGTTGCCAATTTAACTTTCTAATAAACAGGTAAATTCTCGCAGGGTTTCATAATTCAATTAAATCCATGTGAAACATGACTAATCATTGCCAATAAACACTTCCCCACCTATAAAGAAAAACAAGAAGCTACACTATCTATTTTCTAGAAAACAACATCGATTTATGATTTATGCATCAGAAAAAAGAAAAAAAAACTAATCCTCAATCGTCGAAACAAATATGCAGTAATGCAGAAGAAATATCCCTAGGGAAGGGGAAATTGAGAAGTACTAAAAGTTGAAATATAGACAAATCGTATCATCACTTGGATAATATTTTTCTATCTAACAAGAGGCTCAATCAAATACAACCAAAATCCACAATAATCGTACAAACATCTATGGAACATAGCAAAGAAACTTGGCTTCAGCTCTTGTCACCTTACTCAGTACTACAGTGGAAACTCGACTCAAGGGTGCTGCAAGCGAGCAAAGAAGCACTTGTAACTAAAGCAAAAACCCCATGGATTATCAATTGTATAGGAAATAATATTGTTTTCAGTGTAGCAAACTCATGAACAATATTAGTAAATACAAATTTGAGAAAAATAGGAACACCCTCCCTGCTGGAAAACAACTACTGCGACGATCACATTCTCTACATATCGTCCACGTTTCTCGACCATAAAAGATTGGTCCAACAGAGAAACGATGGACAACGTTGGGAATAATACAGATCCTGATACAAAAAAAGTGAGTGTTTTCGCGAATTATAAACTACTCAATATGGAAATTAAAACCCTTTCTATTACAAAGTTTGTTAGGTTAAACTCCTAATCATAAATCCACATTAATGCAGCTAGAACTTCATTGACCACCCTGTTGGGGCTCGGTTTGTGAAGGATGAGTAGTTCTAGGATCATCTTCGCCTGGAACTTCCCCGAGTCTCTCCTGCAAAATCAAATCCAACGACTCATAGCATTAAAAAAGAGTCATATAACAACTACGACCAATCCCAAACAAGCTTGGGTCGGCCAAATGAATCTTCACAGGCCAATTCTCATTCTTTTATATAAAATTCGTAATACGATTTTATAAAAGCAAGACAAAAAGAAGAGAAATTTGAAGAAAAAAAAACTTCAACAATTAAAGGGTGAGACAAAACTTCTTAAAGAATTGCAGGGACCTCCCTCCAGGTTTGGTTCGTAATGCTAAGCATATGTTTACCTCCCTTGTTTTAATTTTTTTGTCATAATTTTTTAAACCTATTTATAATTAATGTAAAAATATTGTGTTTGATTTGCCCTTTTTAATATATCCTTTTGTTTAATTAATTTTGTAAACATCCTTTTTTTTCTTAAATTTGTTTAGAATAAAAAAAACAAAGGCAATTATTGTGGTGTTCTTAACAGAGAAGGATCAGAAACGGGTGATGAGTAGAAAATTGATCGAAATTGTGACAGGCAGCTATCATAGAAGTATCAAAAAAATTCCTTTCTAGAATTCGTATCCGGTCAGACACCACATAAATTGGGACTGTGGGAGTATTAAAAATGATAAATCAGTCAGAATCACATTTTTTTACATCATTATAAATAAGATAAAAGTATTGTTATAAAGAAATCAAAATAAGTGAGGTATATGTTAAATTGTAATTACAAGGAGGTTAGTATTATGAAGTCAAACCTGGAGGGAGGTTACTGAAATTGTCCCTTTTTATAAAGCTCATAATACGAATTCATAAAAGCAAGACAGAAAGAAGAGAAGTTGGAAAACAGACTTACTTCAACAACTAGAGGGTGATAGACACACACAAAGTTTTAAGAAATTGAGGAATTTACTTTAGAACTCTAAAGCACATGCACGCCGAGTAAACATTATATTACAGTTCGTTGGTTCTGCAGCTAATAAGAACATTTATCCTTTTGACCTTGCACCCTTGAGTTTCTGATTCATGCTATTATTGATGGATTTGTAATGACTATTACTCTGCCCTGAAGAATATTTATACTTTGATCTTTCATCCTTAACTATTTACTCTGTCCTGAACTTCAGTATTATTTATAGGTAAATTGCATTTTTGGTCCTCCAGTTAATGGTAAATTCTGACTTTTGTCCCTATGATATCTGATTAAGCACATTCAATTAATTGAATTGTGCACTTTTGATCCCTTTGCTTGTGAATATTCATAAATTTACTGTAATTATTAGCCGTTCCACCACTTAAATATTCATGTGATATGTTACATTTGTATTATTACTCAATATTTTACGGTAATATAGTTTCTATAAATAGTCAAATATAACACATTTTCTACGTGAAGGGACCAAAAACACACATTTCAATTAATTGAAGGTTAGAAATGTTGAGTCATTTATCACAAGGACTAAAAACAGAACTTACCAATAAACTTAGGACCAAAAATACGATTATTCAAAAAAAAAATTGTCTATTGGGTGAACTGAAGAAAGGTAGAGAGAAATACCTTAAGAGATGCATTCTGAGCACGAAGTTGCTCATACTCACTCCTGATACGATTCACTTCAGCTCTAAGAGAGGCATTTTCTTCCTTTAAAACTTCAGCACGCTGCGCAAGTTCATCACACTCTGCCTGGTGGCTCCCAAAGACAAAGTGGAGTCAGGGTTGAACGACATTGACAAAGAAAAACCACTGAAGGATAATTTATACCTGCTTTCTTAACCTAGATCGACGAGCTGATTCCCTGTTGGACTGCTTTCTTTTCTGCCTCTTAAGCTCCCTTTCATCCTGAACTCGATTGCAAAATAAAAGTTCATTGGCAATGCATTAATCTATCCAGAACAGAAGAAACTCTAAAGGGTGTGTTTGGTATGGACCCGCAAGGGTGCCTCAGTTGGTTGAGCATGATTCGAAACCCCCTGCCTACGACAACAGGGATTTGCCTTCTTGGTCGAGCTCGTCGCACGGGGCTTGCCTAGTGCGGGTTATCTCTCCTGTGTGGTTTGCGGGCTATTACACAAGAGCGGAGTTTATCCTATACGCACCCGAAGGGTAGCGGCTGCGGGTTCCCTTGTCATAAAAAAGGGTGTTTGGTATGGATGATAATATTTTCCAGAAAATGTTTTCCAATTTTCTCATGTTTGGTTGGTCAAAAATTTAGAAAAATATTTTTTAAGGAAACCACCTATCTACCTCCCAAAGTAGGGTAAGGTCGGCATACACTCTACGCTCCCCAAACCCCACTTATGGGATTACACTGCGTTTGCTGCTGTTGTTTTTGTTGTATTTTTTAGGAAAACATGTTCCTTAAAAATAAGAAAAATGACATCCCCAATAGAAATAGGGAACACGAGTTCCATAGTGGCAATCCATATTAATCATCTCCTCTCCACCCTCCAACACATCCTATTCCCACCCAACCCCCCATAGCCCCCACCACCCTCACACCCCGCCCTACCACAATAGTATTTCCCTAGATTATATACAAACGTTTTTCAGATAATTTTTTTTGTGTATTTACCAAACACCAGAAAATAAGTAAAGAATCCACTTATTGTCTAAGAAAACATTTTCCGCGAAAAGCATTTTCCTTCATACCAAACACACCTTAAGTTAAAAGAGACACATCCTCACTTAAAAAGGAAGGAAAGCTGAACATTAATTTGAAAACGCTGCAGAAAAATCAGATGATCTCCTAATATGTGCAGTCCCTTTCAAAACATACAAGACCGGTAAGTGCTCAACAATATGTGAATGGCAAGGGCTACACCTTATTAGAAGCCCGTTACTCCACAATTTAGACAAAAATGGAATTGTGATGCTGGGATCTTGGGTAGAGACGGGTAAAGTTTTAATACTAAGGCTTTTGCTTTTGTTCAAGACATAATGGCTGAAGCAAAATAGTAGAATTCATGAAGATCTTGGCCCATGGAGTTCTCTTCCAACTCCGTACGCTAACTATGTCAAACCATCCTAGGCAAATATATGTTCATTAACATTAAGCCATTAATGATAACGTCTATACAGTGTGAATAAAATGATCCCACAAGTGTGCTTTGATGCCTATATTGAACATTTAGTTCATAGTCTCTCATGCACCCAGAAGTCCAGAACACATGCTCTTTAGGTGTGTTTCATTTTGATATACATCACAAAATATCTACATATGTGAATCCAGCTGCAAAAATACTTGCTTTTACAATTCAACGTAGAGAATCTGATTCACCAAGTGCTAAATAGGGGTGTCAAATGGGCGGGTTGGGCTGGATTTGGGTGGGTCGACTGGGCTGAGTTAATAAATGGGCTAAAATTGGATAAAAAGTGGGTCATAACCCCCCCCCCCCAAAAAAAAATTACTAAGTTTTAACTTTTTTGTTTGTTCTTTTATAATTTTTTAAGTACATAAAACTATTTTTATTCTTTATTATGACTATATATAACATATCAAATAAGAAAATGTCTTTTTGAAATATTCTAACAAGGTTTCTATGGTTCTATGGTCAATTTGGGCTACATATCAGCCCACTTTTTAGATGGGCTGAAATGGGTTGGGCTAAAATAGGTTGAGCTAACAAATGGGCAGGTCATTGACCCGCCCAAACTTGAGCGGGTTGGGCGGGTCATGTTTTGGGCTAATTTTGCCACCCTAGTGCTAAATCACAATAATGAATAGAAATTTCTTAACACATGGAGTCACAAAAAGGGTACCTGAATCCACATCTGTGATTGGACGCTATCTCGTGATCCAGCAGTAACCAACCCTCCAGCAACTGAAACAGGTACCTGTCCACGCATTGCAGGAATAGACGATGACGTGGCAGCACCCCAGTAGTCCATACCAATATTCAAGTTGGTTGTGGGGCCAGGAATACCTCCGGGCCCCGAAGCTGACATGATTGCCATAGTTTGGTTAATCATTGAATGAGCGCTGGTCCCGCCATTCTGAGAACCATGTGCAGCATTGCCATTTTGAGATGCGTCAGCTGTAGCAAAGACATCATAGTACTTTTCCATCAACTAAATTTATCGCCAAAATAGTTACCAGATATTCAAAGCAAATTCATATCACCACACCTGAATCTTGCCTGTCTCCTGAATTCATAGGTGACTCCTAACAAAATCAAGAAGACAAACAATCAGATGTACCAAATAGAAAGGTATTGTTCACATAAATACTGGCTCCACTGACCAATGGACATACTGAAATAAAAATGAGTTTGCTTTTTCCCGTAATAACAACAACAACATTCCCGTAATATATATATATATATATATATATATATAATGATAAAAAATGATCCCTTATATTTGAGGGTAGGTTCAAAATAATCTTTTAAGTATGCACTCAACAGTTTTGGTCCTTTAAGTTTGCCAAAAGTTAACACTTTAGTCTCCGTCAAATATTTACTGAACTCCGTCGGTTAGATTTGATGGGAACTACGGGAAAAAAAGGAAATTAGCGGGAACTCACATTAGAGGTACAATTTTGTGGTTTCTATTATATTTTATTTATTTATAGAGTCTGGTTAACTTCTAAGGTGTAATTTTTGCTACTTTTTATTATATTTTTAGTGTCTAGTGCAGTTGTTTGTGTTGCATATTTTTTTTTTGATTAGGTAAATAGTTTTATTCACAAAAAAAGGGAAACCCCCGTATACAAGTAGTATACCAAAAGAGAGAGAACCTGCATCAAAAATATGGATCTCAACAACCCAGACCGCATGGGTACACCAAAACGAAACTATAGAGAATAAACTATATTGCAGCTTTACATAGTCTTGGGCAACCCCTTCAAAGGTTCTCCTATTCCTCTCTTTCCAAATAATCCACATGATGGGTAGAGGAGCTACATTCCACGCCCTTGAATTCCTTTTCCTTCTCCAAAATACCAGCTTTGCAACGCCTCCTTTACTGCGCCTGGCATCACACCCACTTCAGTCCAAACCAGTGTAGGACCATCGACCACAACCGCGAAGCCACTTTACAATGCAAAATCAGATGACTAACATCTCCCCTGCACCTTTGCACATGAAGCACCAACTAACATAAGTGATCCTCCTCTTCCTCAGATTTTCCGCAGTCAAAATCACCTCCCTAGCTGTCAGCCACACGAAGAAACTAACCTTCCTAGGTACCCTGGGAACCCAAATAGAACAGGAAGGAAATGTAGTTTCCTCTCTTCTCAGTAACTTCTCATAAAAGGATTTGCCAGTGAACACACCATCACTGCTCTCTCCCCATCTCCGAACGGCGGGAGTAGCCTGCAAAAATCATGGAATTCCCGTATCTCCCTATCCTGTAAATTCCTCCTAAACCTCAAATCCCAGTGTGCTTCCCCCTCATGAACCATATGAATCTGATGGACCGTTATCTCCTTCTGGCTCAAAACTCTATGAGACTTTCTTGGTGTTTGTGGCTAAATCTTTCTTTTTCACTGTTTCCGTTAGATTTGACAAAGTTCGGTAAATATTTGACGGAGACTAAAAGTGTTAACTTTTGGCAAACTTAAAAGGACCAAAATTGTTCAGTGCATACTTAAGGGACTATTTTGAACCTACCCTCAAACATAAGGGACCATTTTTGTCATCTTCTAGTGTGGATATGCAGGCACATAACTATGACTTTGTTGAAAATTGTATAAAGCACAGACAAGTCTGAAGCCAATCTTTAAGATGGAAAGTATATTTTATAAATATTATACTTTCCATAAACAGGAAATAAGAAACTACCTTCAACCATATAATTATTGAAATAAACCAAACTAAAATATAAAATACCCACATTTTGAGAATGAGCGTCACTTCCTTCACTTGACCCTTCACTTCCACTCTCGGCGCTGCAAGTCCAACATTGGCAAAGGTCTTAAGCCTCATGAACTAAAACTTAAGCATAAATGCATTCTCACGTGAATAAAAAATCTAATTATTAGCAACAAACATATTTAATCCATCTGATACTGCGAAATAATTATATATTCTTGGACAGCAAGTATCTTGCCCAGAAAAAGCTAAAGACATATTGGTGGACTGTTCGGAGGGAAAGGAATCTGAGACTCTTTGAAGACGAGGATAGTCCAATTGAGAAGATTCAGATGAACTCCCTTTCGTTATTTCATTTTTGGTGTAAAGAAGATTTCGCATTGAATAGGCTCTAACTATAAACCAGTCACACCCACATCTTTCTTTATGATCACGTGAATCATTCAGTTGAGATAGCACCATACCTTTTAGAATAGCCTCCATTTGCAGATGCTCCAGATGTCTTACCAGGTCCGTTATTCTTCCTGGTGATCATATTCAAACTACCCAAGCTTCCCTTAGATCTCTTAATCGGCAATTTCTCCTTTCCCTCAGATGACTTACCATCCACTTCGACATTACCAGGGTTGCTAACCTGCACGAGAAAAAATGAAGGAAGCAGTATAAGAACTGAAACTTAAAGCATGGATTAGAGAAATGACAAAAATGTTCCCTAGGTTCAAAATAGTCCCTTGAGTATCACTTGAGCAGTTTTTGGTCCTTTAAGTTTGCCAAAAGTTCATTAGCATGTTCATACTGCTTTAATTTCTTGTCTGGGTCTGACCGTTTCTATTGCTCTGCTTGGCTTGCTTTGCGTGTGATTATGCGTTGTCTTGAGCCGAGGGTCTCCCGGAAACAGCCGCTCTACCTACTAAGGTAGAGGTAAGGTCTGCGTACACTCTACCTTCCCAGACCCACGTTGTGGGATTTCACTGGGTATGTTGTTGTTGTTGTAAGTTTGCCAAAAGTGAACACTTTTGGTCTCCGACGGATATTTACCAAACTTTGATTGTTAGACTTCGTAATTTATGTTATTTTTTGTCTATTTCAAGAGTCTGGTGCTACATTTTTTGAGGTGTAATTTCTGCTAACTATTGGTCTTTTTTTTTTGTGTAAGGTAATTCCAGAAATTGCTGGTATTTCTGGCTAAAGTTTTTTTTCCCACAGTTCCAATTAAATTTAACAATCAAAATTTGGTAAATATCTGACCGAGACCAAACGTGTTCACTTTTGGCAAACTTAAAGGACCAAAACCGCTCAAGTAATACTCAAGGGACTATTCTGAACCTACTGCCAAAGTCGTCGCATGGATTACGTGGACATAGTTGTTTAACATATTCAGCATAGGTACTCACTGAAGCCTCAACAACGCCATTTGGAGACGGCATTGCAAACGGACTGAAGGGGTAAGATCCCTGATCAATTTAGAAATTATCCGTTTCTAGTTAGCAAAATCTAAATTGAGATGCACAGAGTAAGACAGTTCACTCAGGCAACAAGATTATACCGGAGGCATAGATGGATGAGCATATATACCACCATGGGGATACATTGCAACGTATGGATGTGGTGGAGTACCATATGGTGGCGGCATAAATTGCTGAAAAAACAGCCAGTACAAACCGTTAGAGAAAGATGATAGCAAATTGTAAGAGTAGAATCATCGCAAGTAAAAATAGAACCAAAAACTAAACCAAGGAAATATAAACCACAACAAAATTGCTGATTAAAAAATAATTCCTACAACAGAAATACTATATTGTGGCACTAATATCCATGTGCTTGAAGATTCATCAGATCTCTACACTTTGACAAACCATGGAGATGAAGTTAAAAATAGATCAGCATAATTATTGTACAGAAATATGATAAACTTATTCATCTAGATTTCAGAAAGAAAATTGACAAACTTCGACGAGAACTTGAAATAAAAGCCTCAATTGCTCTTGTTTCTCGGTAATCGTGCAATACGCAATATTGCAGTCTGGAAAGAATTTGCATCGTTCTGTCGGTTAACCATATCATATTAACATTTGAGAAACGGTGGAGACTACCCAAAGAACCACTTGAGTGAGACTACAGAATTTATACCAAGTCTCTTTGTTTTCTTGATAATTTAGGATCAGGCAAAGTCATTGGCAACTTAGCTAAGAATAAAGATGGTCAAGGAGAATCTTGAACGGACAAAAGTTCATTTGAAGCAAGCTACTTAAACTCCACTCATGAAAGTTTCATGAGGTGCACATCAACACAAAGTGGTAGCAAACTGACCCAACATATTTTTCAAAATGCAGGCAGCAAGGCTTTGCCACTTGAGACTAGTCACACTCCGGAAAATCATGCAAGTAGAGATGTGTATAAAGCAAACAATTTAATTGCATATATCCATGATAGCCAAATCCAAATACTATGATGAAAGCATACTTGTAAACCACACACACATGCAACAGAAGAACCGTCTCAGTTCTAATTTCTTCCGATATTACTATAATCACACTAATTTCACAATAAAAAGATGATTACATAAAATCTATCGTCACTCCCCCAAAAAAAAAGTATTAGACAAGCATTGAATATATTTACTAATTTGACACAGTTGAATTTATTTTTCTATCCGAAAGGTATAATTCTGCATTTGCTCCCTCGTTAACAAATTCCAGTTGAGGTCTCAGTGAAATATGATTAAGCATATTTGACCTTTGATAAATAAAAATTGTACGCTTGTTACTAAAAAGCTTTCTTAAAATCAGTTGTTTTTACTCTGAGGTAGATTTACTGATTTTAGACTTAAAATAAGGAGTAAAGGTACAAAATAACTCTCTTAACATAAAAGATAAGATGTCCCATGGTTTAACATTTAGAAATTCATTAAATAAAATAAGTTAGAGGAAGGGCCAAACGCCCAATTATATTAATTGGGCAGTACATTTGTTTACTTGCATATCACTAGGACCAAAATTGAAATTGTTCATAAATACCAAAACCACAATTTAATATATCTTTTTACCCTATTTAACTGGTTCGAACTTCAAAGTTCAAGCCTTCCCCATAATTTTAATCAAGCTTGTTAATCACTTCGCTATATTGTTTATAAGAATGCTGATTAAAAGACAACTGAGGCATAACGCGATCTTTTCCATTTGAATCTATTCAATTATTACATGTGCTATTATATTAGCACATCATTTTTACCAAAAAATAGCTCAGCTTAAGAACACTTCTACAATTAAATTCATAGTCACTCAGCCTGTTAAAGAGAATGCCAACAAAATATGCTCTTAATTTTATAAACAACTAAAAAAGTAGGAATTATATAATGTCCACAATAGATGCCTTCCCCACCGGAAAAAAGGTGCTAAAAATCAATCCCATAAATAAGAACCATACTAAAGTGCAATTGATTATTACTCTTATCCCCAAGAATAAATAACCATATCATCATAGAGCCACACTCATCGTGAACTAATCACTGAAATATAATGAACTCAAATCATCTCTTTCTTATTTAACTCTAGTGGATCGGGATGGTATATAATTGAATCAAGAAGCACCTTATCAAAAGAACCTACCTTACAACTTCACTCATAGTATGAATTTCAGTAGTAGAAAAACAGTGCTTAAGTATGAAGCTTGTTAAAATACAAACATCTTTCGAAAACTCTCTATAGCTAAAGCTAGAGAAAATGATCAAAATGGTCCTTAATGTATAGGGGTTGGACTATTTTGGTCCTTAATGTATTACCCTTAATAGAGATAGTCCTTAATGTATGTAAAAACTCTATAAACAAACTGCATAAGTTAAAAATCTGTTAAACTTAAACCATCCTCTTCACATGCAACGGACAGCACACAAACAAATGAATACACCAGCAATCTCATAAATTCATCATCACTGACGTAAGACCACATACCATTCACTACCAATATTGAGAATTCATTTTCTTTCTTCTCACAATCAAGAGAACTTTTTCTCTCTCTGCACCAATATTTACCCATAGACCCATTGTCCCTACCTATCCATTTCATTTACCTTGCAAATTGTGCAGCTTACCATGGATAAAAAGCCGAAAAAAGGAAAAGAAATATGAAAACAGAAGGGGGAAAAATTATAAAGCTTCAAATGGGAAACAATCGATGGAGATATAATATGCTCTTGAACTTTCCTTTCCTTTTTCTTCGTTCTAAGTCTCCTGATAAAGATCCCAGTTGCCCAAATGTGGGTGTGGTGGTCTGTGTTCATAGGACCCAAAAAAAGTAGTTATTTATTGCTATTATCTTGCCTAGAACTTGTAGGAAAACCAATAAGGTAAATCTTGATCTTCTATCGCCTACCCATGTAACGAGTAAGATTTGTATGCCAGCAGGTTTATTCTGTGTTTTCGTGTTTATGGCAGCCACCTGATATGCAGTTGAAATACATGTCCGTTATATGAAGAAACCATTAGTTTTTAGGGTTGTGGACTAAATGATCACTTTTTTGCATACATTAAGCACTACTTCTATAAAGAGTTATATATTTAGGACCAAAATAGTCCAACCCCTATACATTAAGGACCATTTTGGTCATTTTCTCCTCAAGCTCATAAGTGCAAACAAAATTATATCCTTATACAGCTCTATGTGCATCAAGTAAGTGACTGATATGTTTAATTACACACTTTTTCAATAAGAAGCCAAGATCAAATTTTTGTTTTGATAAGATAAGTAGATTAAGAAGCCATGATCAAATTAGTCTTATATTCAGCTAGTAGATCTGATTTTGGAGGAAATTCAAAACATCACGTGAATCAAAGCCACGCCATACGTGAAACTTGAATACCTGAACTCCCCACATATAAGGGTGTGCTTGAGGACTTGATGCCATAAAGCCATGTGGGGGCATAGGAGAATATGCCTGCATAATAATTATCAATGTCCTTTTGTTACCAACAAGGAAATGTCAATAAATGAGACAAAAGTCTGAGAAGAAACTATGCTACAGACGGAACCAAACCTGAAAGCCAGACCAATCTGGATTGACTGGGCCAGCAGTAGTAGTAGAAGCCTGCTCCTAGATAGTGTCAAGAAGCAAAACACATTAATTGGTGGTATGTCTAAATCTACTCACACAAAATACTTGTTCATGGGAAAAACCGTTTTATGTTTTTGATACAAAAATTTCCATTGCTGAACACCTTCCAGTGCCAAAAGCATGTGGAAGTTGTTGAGAAAATGACAAAAATGGTTCCTTATGTTTGAGAGTGGGTTTAAATAACAGTTTTGGTCCTTTAAGTTTGTCAAAAGTGAACACTTTTAGTCTCCGTAATTTATCGAACTCCATCAATTAGATTTGACGGAAACAGTGGTTAAAAAAGGATTTCACTATAAACACCAAGAAAGTCCCATCAAATCCTAAAATATGCAACACAACAAAGAAAAAAACTACAATAGACACTAAAAAGATATAAAAGAATAGCAGAAATTATACCTCAAAAAGTTGCACCAAACTCTAGAAATAAATTAAAAAATAGCAGAAACTACAAAAATTGTACTTCTAAATGTGAGTTCCTGCTAATGTTTGTTTTTTACATAGTTCTGGTCAAATCTAACAGACGGAGTTCAATAACTATTTGACGGAAACTGAAAGGGTTGACTTTTTGCGAACTTAAAAGGACCAAAACTATTAATTACATACTTAAGGGACTCTATTGAACCTACCCTCATACGTAAGGGACCATTTTTGTCATTTTCTCAGAAGTTGCTTATATGTCTCTACCTGAGTCCTCCACAGGCGTCTATCAAATTTATCAGCTATCTATACAACACATTATTTCTCTCTTAGCACCGACAACAGTTACCTGTGAATTGGGAGTTTTTGACTCTTTTGCTTCCTTTGACTCCTTTGAGGATTTATCCATCTCACTGCTACCCATGGCTCAACTGCACTACTTCAAAAGTTCCTCAAACCATTCTGTCGCGCACATATACACATATGCATCAAGAATCAGTTTTAAGTCACTTTATAACTGACAAAAATTCTATACATGAAATAGTCAAAAGTAACCAAATAGACCAAAAATACCACAGATCAACCTGGACAAGGCTCAGATAATTGGACTTAATCAGCAGTGTTCACCAACACCAAGGATGTGTTCGGTATGGAGCAAAACATTTTCAATTTTCCCATTTTCGGTTGGTCACAATTTTTGAAAAACATTTTATCTGGGAAAACAAGTTCCTTAAAAATGAGAAAAATGACTTCCCTAGTGGAAGTAGGGAAAACAAATTCCATGTGTGGCATTCCACATTAATTCCTCATCTTCACCCCCACCCCCGCAGCACCCATTCCCACCACCCCACACCCGTACCCCTACCCTCACCCCACCCGCAATAGTATTTGTCTAGATTATATACAAAAGCTTTTAGGATAATATTTTTTGCTTACGTACGAACACAAGAAAATAAGTAAGAAGCTTCCTTCATACCAAACACACCCCAAGTGTCCCTTCAAACAAATTGCCTATTAACGTATTACTATCTCCTAACTTTCAAATGAAAACCGACTCGAAGAAGCATAAAGTTCATGTCCATGTCCCACATACAGAATTTATGATCAATCAATCAACTACACCTCAATCGCAATCCTCCGCTCCATGACAATCATTTCAAATACTAGAAAATGTACCATCAATGTTAATTTGATTTCACATAGGCAAAGCAAGAGGGTTTAAATACAGTCCTTTTTTATGATGAATCCACATACAGAATTATGTGAACAAGAAAAAAGCGACCCAAAACACCCATTAACAACTTAAACATGAAAAATAAGCCAAAAAGGCACAGAATTTAAAATAGTGGTGAATTTAGTTACCATGAAAATATAGAAAGCTAGTGTAAATATAGTCCTTTTGATAATGAATCCACATACATAGTTGTTCAAACAGGAAAAAGCAACCCAAAACACCCATTAACAAAATCAACTTGAAAAATAAGCCAAAAGGAACATAACTTAAAATAATGGTGAATTTAAGGCTTCGGAATCCAAAAAACTCCAAATACCTGTTTTCACTCCAAATCACGCACAGAAATTCAATATTTTGCCAAGTTGTATTCATGTCCAAACACAACTCCAATTCCCAAATACCATTTTTCAACTTTTTTTCAAATTTCACATTTTTTATGTCAAACACCCACTTAGTTACCATGAAAATATACAGAGCCAGTGTAAATATAGTCATTTTGACAATGAACCCACACACAGAATTATACAACAACCAGAAAAAACACCCATTAACAAAATTAACATGAAAAATAAGCCAAAAAGCACAGAAATTGAAAATAATTACCATGAAAATATACAAAAGACTGATGAATCTGAAGAACTGGGTCAACTTCAACTACAATAAAACTCCAATTACAGTCAACCCCACTTTAAATTTGAGTACCCAACTATCTGGGTATACCTCAAAAGTAGCAAAAAACAATTGAAGATTGAAATTTTCAAGATTAATTGGGTATAAAAACGACAAAAAAATACCCAGAATTTGGGGAAATTAAGGAGGTAACAAAAATAGGGCTTGTTTGTGAGATTGTGAACAAAGTGTGTCGTTGTTTGAAGGATTTGCAGAGAAGAGGAAGTGAAGGTGAAGTTTTGATTTGCTTTCTCTTGTTCGATTGGGTTGATGATTGTGTTTTGCTGATTGTATCGTAGACTTGTTTCAACGGCTCAGATTTGTTTTAAAAAGAACAACGTGACATTTGTATAACAAAACAATGTAATTAAGAGATAAACTTATAATTTTTCAAATCTCTAAATGATTTAAGTGGTATTTTTTTGCTGACGCGAGGGTATCGGAAACAACCTCTTTATATGTCAAGCATTACACTGAGTATATTGTTATTATTGTTTGGTTTTTCGCATGGTGTCCCCCTTATGATCTGACTAAATTCGAATTCACTGCGAAAATTTTCATGTTAAAGGATAAATCGGTCCCAACAAAGGCTACTCAATACCCATAAAGGATTTAAGTTATATATGCTTATAGTTAGAAATGTTCAAAGAAAATTAATAAATCGAATCAAATCGGAAAAAAAATATTATAAATTTGTTTGATTTGGCTTGATATTAAATAGATAAATTCGATCATAATTGATTTGAATATTATTAAGAAAGTCAAACCAAACCGACATTACATGAACGAGTAATTACGATGTATGAAATTTAGGATAACAATGCTATCAAAATTAACTCTCCTTTTAAAATCTTATAAAAAATTATCCAAACTTTTCTCTCTTTCACTCTCTATCGTTCTCTCTCTGCCTCATATCTCTTACTCACTATCTCTAACGCCGTCTCTCTCTTGGCACTATTGTCGTCTCGTCGTTGTCGTTGTCGAGGCGCCGTCCGATGAGTGAGTGCACTCTCTCTTCTCCTCTTTCGCTCTCTCAGATTTGATACTCTCTCTCGCTCTTCTCTCAGATCTAGGGGTGGTGAGCCGGAGCTTCGGCATGATTTCCTGCAATGGCCGGTAGCTGTTGTTATTCCTTCGTCGATCAAAACCCTAATGTCGTTGTCATCATCCTCGCTAGTTTCCGGCAAGCACTTTTGCTCCGGCCTTGAATGATCGCAGGTATATATGGGTGTATATGGAGCTAAAGATTTGAGGTTGGTGGTGTATATGAGTGTATACGAGAGTTGGTGGTGTTGAAGTTATATTTTGTATAATAGTGTATATGGGTATACACATCTTTTATACATTATTATACATTTTTATACACTCATATACATAATGTACCTTTCTCTTTATATATTAATGTATAATATTATATAAAAGTATTTTTGGGCTATATTTTTACAGTAAATCAGTAATTGTACACTTATGAAATTTCCCCTTGTATGAATACATTTCTTTAAAATACTGTATACTTAAAATTGGCTCTAACTTTTCAAACAATATATCATATCCATAGATTTGTTCTCTTTTAGTGCCTTTATTATTCATCCATGTACATTTAATCACATATTCTAGTTTACCAAAAAAATAATCACATATTCTCACATATTATACCCAATTACACACAAATCAAATGTTGTCCTCCTGCACCCTTGCCACCATTCAAATCATTAGCATCACCGTGTTCTTGATCATCTTCTTGAATGTCAACATCTTCTTCATTTAAATCACCTCAATTTTCTTGATTGAAATTTACTAATACACCATTATCATTTTCCAAGTATATATTTGCATTGCCCTAACCCAAACCCTAACAATAACAATATGTTTGTTGAACATCCACTACTTGAAATTGGAGAACATGTCCCAATGGAGTTGTTGTTGCTTGAAGAAGTCCATCCAAACCCTAGCAATAACAACAATAATCTCTTAAGATGATTTAATGCAAGATTTACAAAACAAATTCAAATTTCTGGAGAGATATATTCTTGAGAAATGAAGATGATCATGATTTAAAAAACAATTCAAATTTCTGGGGAGATGAAGATGGTCAAGATTTAGAAAACAATCCAAATTTATGGGGAGATGAAAATGGCCAACATTTAGAAAACAATCCAAATTTCTGGTCTACATGGTGATGGAGGTTTTGATATTCAAAAAGATGAACTACATGGTGATGGAGGCTTTGTTATTCAAGAATATGATCAAAAAGATGACCAGGGAGTCAATGGTGCTGGACTGCCTAACTCTAAGTGTGCATCATGTATTGTTGGGAGACAGCAAGTTTGTGATGATTTCTGCCCATTTTTAAAAAAAAAATCATACCAAACAAAAAAGAAGAAATTTGAAGACACATACATGTTTGATTGAGCACGGAGTTCAAGAAAAAAAAAGATTTTAAAATTTGTGGTCTAAAATCTATAAATCATTTTATTAAGGGTAAAATTAAAATATTAAAATTAAATTGTTACTACTAAATATGAAAATATATCTTTCTTTTTAGGATCGACTAACAAAAAAGTCACATAAATTGGAACATATGTAGTATAAATTCGGTACCACTGCAATACTTTTGAACTCAAAAATAAAAGAGATATATCTGAAAAAGCAAATCCATGTAGCTCATTTTAAAATATTCAAGAAGACAAGCTGCTTTAATCAAGTTGTGAAGAAATATATTGTTTTACTACCCTTCTAAGTGACAAGTATCTCCTAGTAATTTGACAGAGTTTGAATATGTTTTTATATCCCTTGAAACGAATCGAAAAATATTAAACTTGTTCTGACAATTGGTTTTGTTTGAGTTTTGTTGGTTTACGTTGTGTTTTCATTTGGGAAAAGAAAATGGGAATGAAATGGGTGTTGGGGATTTAAAAGGATTTGGGCAGGGTCGGAATAAGTTGTTGGGCTGGACGAGCGGATAAATGGGCTGGAAGTTTGGTTCGAAAATGAAGGAAAAGGCTGGTCTTGAGAGTTTAAAGGTAACCAAATTTGAGCTTCCTTGTTGTAATTGTAGCCAAAATAATAAATTTCCTTAAAACAAAGGTTCAATCTTTAAAAATCCAACCAAATTGAAAAAGTGAGATAAATTGACTATTCAAATACTAAAAGGCGGGTCAAAACCCAAACCGGCCAATTTTTACTAAATTTTAACCTCGTTGTTTGTTCTTTTATAATTTTCTAAGCACATAGAACTATTTTTATTTAGCGGTGATCTAAGCTAGTGGTTGTATTTATAGTTTTTTCAAAGAAACTAAATTCCTTAATTTGATTCCTAAAGGAATTAGGACTGCTTGTTGTTTTTATCATAATAAAACACAAAAAAGGATTCCACGTTCTAAAAGGAATGCTCACCGACATTTTAAATAATCATCTAGCTAGTACGTGTAACACGAAAGACGTTAATCATTTACTTATGTTAACCCAATAAAAAAAACAAAAAGAAATACACAAAGGAAAGAAAAGCACCATCGAGTCCTTTTTGAGTACTGAACATTGAACAATAATATTTTGAGCAATGGTTCAGGATCAACGCAGACAAAAGGGTGTTGTCCCTTTTCCTATACGAATGTAAACCTTAAGTTACATTTATTATTCAACTCCATTACCCACAACAAATGAGAAATAATAAGAAAAAAACAGTATTTTTTATAATCAAATGAAGTTGTAGGGGTAAATGAATTTGTTCAATTTTATGTTGAATTGCCGTGTGTTCTTCTTTGAAAAGCTAAACCTTATATCTAGTGAATTTCTGTAAGACCGTTTGATTTCAAGAAAAGGATGTTAATTGTACACACTATATATTTTTATTAACAAGAAAGACTCTCCGAGGGATATTAATACAATATTACATAGTATCAGAAGCCAAACCCTAAAAATCACCCCTTCCTTCTCTCGGCCAACGACATCTCTAGCAAAACCCTAATTGCTTTCTTCTTCTTTCCTCACCAAAAATAAGCCCATCCAACGGCTTCCATGGCTACTCCCACGACTTCCTCCTCCCCAGTCGTCATACACAACCCCCCTCCCCCCACTCCTCCCTCTACCCCTTCTTTCCATCTGGCATTCGCCGTCACAAATATCAAGAACTTCATACATTTGGTTCTTGATCAAGAAGATGATCAATATTCCTCGTGGGTTGAACTCTTTCACATTCATGCAAGTGCTTATAACGTGCTTGATCATATTGACGACTCCATCCCTCGCCCTCTCGAGGTCGACGACACCACATGGCGCCGATTTGACTCTATCGTCAAATAATGGATCTATGGCACCATCTCTAAGGACTTGCTTCATACGATTATGAAAACTGGAGCCTCGGCTCGTGAATTATGGATTCGGTTGGAGGAAATATTTTACGATAATAAACACACACACGTTGTGTACCTTGAGGAACAATTCAATAACACGCGTCTTGAGAACTTTGAGAATATGTTTGATTATTGCAACAACTGCAATTGGTGGCCGATCAACTGTCCAATGTAGGCCATCCGATTTCAGAAACTAAGATGATTGCAACTAATAAATGGTTTACTGAAAGGTAATTATGATACTCTTGTGACAATGATATAACATGTCGACCCCCTGCCCATCTTCAACAAGGCCCTGTCATAATTACTTTTGGAAGAAATAAGACGTGCGAAACATGATGAACACAACCAAAAGGCGTTGGTGGTCGATGCACCAGAAAACACCACCGCACCCACCGACAACCAGCAGCAGCGGGGCAGCCGTGGCGGCGGCAGAGGGTGAGGCGGCGGCTGTGGCCGCGGAGGCAGAGGAAAAGGCGGCAGAGGCCGGTCCAACACGAGTGGCCAGCCACAACATCCGGCTCGGTACCCGGTTCAGTGGGCTGGCTCAATGCCATGGCAGGTGCCCGACAGTTGGGCCTCACCACCGTGCCCTTACCCGACTGTCGCGGCTCACTGGCATCAGCCCCGGTTATTGGGCCAGGGTCCTAATTCTCGGTAGTCCAGCCCAACACATTAGGCCCACGTTATCGAGGCCCACCTGGGATAATCACCATTCAGACTTCTTACACCGACATAATTATCGCAAGCCTACAACACGATGAATACATAGCAGCCCAACGATGCTTAGTACATGGACACGGGCGCCACATCCTACCTCACGTGCAACTTTGGTAAGCTTTCACATATCTTTAATTTGCGCACTCCTCAATCTATTTTGGTCGGCAATGACAATCACATTCCAATTCATGGGTATGGAACCACACATGTACCAAAACCTCACCCCCTTCTCCATCTGCAATGTCATAATGCCCCCCATATCATCAAAAAATTAATCTATGTTAGAAAGTTTGCTACTGATAATTGGGTATCCCTTGAGTTTGACCCCTTTGGTTTTTATGTGAAGGACCTACACACGGGGACACCACTTACGAGATGTAATAATGTAGGGGATCTCTATCCTTTCTCATCCACCTCCGCTGCCAGCATCAACCCTCACACATCCCTTGCTACGATCTCTCAATCCACGTGGCACAACAGATTTGGACACCCCGGAGCTCTCATTTTTAACTTTCTTAGAAATCAAAATTTTATTTCATGTAATTAGGGGAATCTTGCCCCTAGTTGTTTTTCTTGTCCTTTAGGTAAACATGTTAGACTTCCGTTTATGTCTTATTTAAGTGTTACATTTTCTCTCTTCGACATAATTCATGCGGACTTATGGACATCTCATGATGCTAGCAAACTTGGTCATAAAAATATTACTTGGTTTTGTTAGATAATTTCTCGCATTTTCTATGGGTCTATCCGCTCAAATTTAAGTCATAAGTATACCACACGTTTCTTGAATTCCGCACATATATTAAAACTCAGTTTGAAAAGGACATAAAATATTTCCAATATGATAATGGCCGTGAGTTTTATAATTCACTCTTCCATAAATTCTGTTCCAAGGAAGAATTCAAAGAAGAAGAAAGAGAAGAAAAGAAAACTTGCTAAACATGATATCACTGATATGAAGGTGACAAGTACGAAAAGAGAAGTGTGAAACTCGACCTCTCATTCAAAGGAAGAGGAAGGGTAGTGCAGTGAGGAACATGGTTCCTCCAAAAAACAAAAAGCTGTTATAAACGAGAAGAAAAAAAAGGAAAACTTGAAGGTCAAAAGGTTTCATTGGGAAGGGTGTCTGACTTTGACATTGCTGAGAGGTTTGGCATGACGAAACTACTCGAGATTGTTGAGTTCAAAAAATGAACTCATCTTTTTGTCCCACCGGCATCTAGTATATATGAAACAGAGGTGATCAAATTCTATGCAAATATTTACTATACTAATGATCACACTCTGGTCTTGTCAGTACATGGGACAAATTTTAAATTGGATGAGTTGAAGCTTGGAGAAATTTCGAAAGTCCACACTGATGGGACAAAGACAGTGTCTGGAAAGGCATCTAATGCCTTTATGAAGTTGATTATGAAAATGGAGGGGGTCTGCTACTGGAGCAAGACTCTTCAAGAAGGAGCTTAAGTTAAAGTATCAACTCTTGTTTGCATTTGTCAACAAAGTGTTGCTTCCAAGAGCTGAAGAACGTTCTATTATTTCCATAGCGGACCTAGTCCTTCTTGAGGCTCTGTCAGCCTTCAAACCCATCAATCTGCCATCTCTCATGATTGAGCACATCATCAAGATTGTTAACGCACCAGAGGGCATACATGGTCTTCCATATGGCTTCCTCTTGACAAAGGCACTTGTGCATTTTAAAGTCAAAACGGGAAAGGCTACCATGGGCACCAAAAAGCATATGATCACCATGTTGACTTTGGAAGAGTGTGAATGCATGCCAAAGAAAGGTGTCGACACCAATTTTGTCCCACGTTTCCTCCAATTAATTTTCTACGCTTCTGGATCGTTAAAATTTGGACATATTGTTTTATCTAGTTTTCTCGACAAATTTACTTAACATAGTACTATATTAATATTTTCAAATATTTTAATATTAGATTTTATTATTAGATAATAACTTATTTTAACAAACAATTATATATTTAAAGATGGTTAATTTTAGTCCAAATTATTAAGACAGAGAAGCTCAAGCAAACTATTTAATGGAGGAAAAATGCCACAAATATTCCGCCAAGTGAGCTCCAAACCAGACCAAACATTCAGCCCACTTGGCCAATTAATTTGGCCCAAAGCATTAATTCTCCAGCAGCCCATATTTTAGCCCAATGACCCATTTAAACCCATATGAAATATCCATTAAGTTAGCCCAATTTAACACCCTAAACCTAATCCTACACTCCAGCGCCGTTTCTTCTCCCTTTCCTCTTTGGCGAAACTTCACCATCACTGCCCCTTCCTAGCAGACTTTGGTCTCCCCATTTTTGGTAAAACTCTTATCGCTTTGTATTTTTTAATCCATTTATCTTTCAAGGTAGATCTTTTTCCTTTGACCATTTGAAGATTCAAAATCTGAAAACTCTTCTCTTTGTTTCCCCCCCCCTCTTTTCTTAAAGAACCATGTTACTGAAAGTATTTAGAATGTAGTAGTAATTGTATGCTGTATGAAATTATGACTTTTACATGATCCGCTGTTTGGTAAAATTAGTTAAGGGTAAAATGTTGTTGCCATGATTAACATGTTGTTATGTTTGAAAGATAGGTTTGATTCGCAGGGGAACAAGTGGGGAACCTGGTTCTCAAGAGGAATATCAATTTAGTGTTGGTCATCATCAAAAAGGGGAAATTGATAAGTTATATCATCTTGTGTTTTGATGATTTGTCAAACTTTCGAGGAACCAGATAGATACCTACAATCAACAGTTACAACAGTAAAATTGTATTATTCTCTGGTAGAAGTACAACAACACTGCTGCAGTTTGCTGGTGGTCAAACCAAATGATGAATTGTCTTTATCTTCTCACACATGCTCTCAATATATATACAATATGTTATAAGGTTTAAGGGAACACTTGAAAATCTAAAATCACTACACAAGTGCAGCCGCATCAAGTTTCTCCAAGTGCTTCCAAGAACAAAGCTGTTTGTAAACTGAAGGATCAGATCCCAACACTGAACCTGATTCTCCACAAGTTAGAACCTATTGTTGTAAGCTCATTAATTTTTTACTAACTTCTAAGCTCATCAATTACTGAGGCTAGTTATGTTCCAAATTGTAAATATGAGTCCTTGATAAGTTATGTTATTTCGTGTTTTGACGATTTGACAAACATTCGAGGAACCAGATAGTGACCAGGTCCTCTATAAGGTCCACTGGACGTCGTACAGTCAATGATACAACTGTAAAATTGCGTTACTGTTTCGACTGACAGAACCGCAGCAACACAGCTGCAGTTTGCTAGAGGTCAAACCAAAAGATGAAATGTCCTTATCCATGGTCACATGCTTCTCACATGCTCCCCAATATATATACAACATGTTACAAGGTTTTAACCTAACACTTCAAATCTGAAAAATCACAATCTTCCAAGTGTAGTTGTCACTGTTCTTTAGGTTCTCTCAAGAACAAAGCTTCAACAGATCCAAGGATCAAATCCCGTTAAGTCTTTGTCATTTTGCTCTTTAACTTGTAAATGTACTCTTCTAAAAAAAATTTGTTTGTATGTAATTTATTTTCTCAAGCTTTTGAGTTGTACACATGGCTAGAGTTAGTTTGAGTGTTTGGCTAGAGTTAGTCAAAGTTAGTTTGGGTGTTTGGTTAGAGTTAGTATAGAGTTGTAGCTTACAATAGAGTTATTGTAAGAATAAATGATTAAAAATTTAATTCCTAGATTGCAAAAGCTTATAATATGAAAATTGCTCAGTTAGTGAAGTTGAAATCCCTCTACGGTGGGTCGTAATTTTTAATATCTTGAGCAAAGAGTTTTCCACGTAAATATCTTGTCTTATTTACTTTCTGTTTAGTTTCACGTATATCTGTGATTAGGAAATAGTCAAATCATAACGGGTTGATTGAATAACAAGAAGATTTGGTGAATTACTTAAAATTTATGACTTTCATATCAAGGCTGAAAACTCACAGCCTGTTGATCAACAATTGGAACCTTATGTAAATGTATCCTTCTGCCAACTAGTTTACCAATATGGCCGAAGTATACACTATCTATACACTTCTGTTGTATATAGGTTTGTATAGTATATGTATATTTAGTACAAAGTATACACTTCGGCTGTATATGTCGTGTATGGATACGTACAATATATGTATATTTAGTATAAAATATACAATACATATACACTTCGGCGGTATATGTTGTGTATAAGTATGTGTATATTTAGTATAAAGTATATACTTTGGATGTATATAGGTATGTATATTTAGTATAAAGTATACACTACCTATACACTGGACATATTTTGTAAACTAGATAGCCAAATGCTATAATTTCCCCTTAAATTTCCACCTTTATGCCCTTATTTTTTATGAGTTAACGTTAAAAAACACACCTGAACTATTACTTTTTCGTGAGTTTCGTAATTGAACTATCAACTATTTGAGTTTCCTAGCTGAACACCTCAACTATTAATTGTTCACTTTAGTTCAGGTGGGAAACTTACGAAAAAGTGATAGTTCAGGTGTGTTTTTGACCATTATCTCTTTTCTTATTCCTTGAAGTATATATAAAAGTGGTTAATGATAACCTAATTAATTCCAAAAAATATCAGTCTGCTAATTAATTTCTCACCGTTGATTTGCCGAAGAATGAGATGGAGAGTTCACCGTCGCCGGCGAGGCTTCGAGTGGAAGGGACTTGTGGGGAATTATTGAAAGGTTGAACTTGAGGAGCACGTTTGTTTTCTTTATTTTAGTTTTAGTTTTTTTTTCTTTGAGATTAAAATTAAGATAAGAACCTATCACAAGTTTTTCATCCAAATTTTGTTCGGGAGATTTAAAATTTGAGATATAATAGTCAAAAACATATCTGAATTATTATTTTTCTTATGAATTTTCTTTATGAACTATCAGTTGTGTGAGTTATTTTATCTAAATTATCACTAACTTTTGTCAAAAGTCAAAACACACTCAAAACTTATTACATCAAGTGTTTGAATACAATCGTCAAAAAACACGTGATAACTTAATTTGCTTATAAAATTCCATTCACATGACATACATAACCGCTATAAGAGCTGACTCATTAACTTTTTTTAAAAAAAAAATTTCAATTAATATCTTTAAAACTCTAAGCTATCTCCCATTCTTCATCGTCATTTTTCTTCATTTCTTCTTCTCTAATGTAGATTTTCTCATTCAACTTTTCATCATTTTTCAATTTTTTTCTTCATTTTGTTATAAGTTAATGATTAAAAATACACCTAAAGTATAATTTTTTCGTGAGTTTCATACATCAATTATCTATTGTTCTATTTACCTACCTAAACTATTGTTCCGTTTAAATTAAAACACACCTCGATGTCAGGGGCGGATTTAGATCATCGAATGGGAGTCGCTGGGAACCCCATACATTCGCGCAGATTCATTATTTATATTTAAAAATTCAGTAAGTATATAAGAAATACAACTTGAAAACTTATTAACAAAGTATGTTGTTGGTCTACTAGTAGAAAAGGAACCTTTAAGCTCTGGTTCTCTTGATTGAGGATTTGAATCTCTTGGTCACCATATAGGCCTTTGTTTTGTCTCTTTTTATTTTTTAATGTGGGTCAAATATTTATTCTCAATCGACAATAGGCGTGTGGGACCAACTTAGCATAGAGGTATGTTTTAATATAAAGAGAGATAGTTTAGATTGATAATCTAAATATTTGATAGGAAAGATATGATACTCGCTAGCGATAGTTTAGGAATGAATTTTACCAATAACACTACTATTATTTTTTGTAACATTTAGCATATGTATTGAAAATTGTCATAGAAAGTCAAATTTCTTGCCTCGAGAGAATCAACCGAAAGAAAGTCTAGAGGAAAATGAAATTGGAGTTAGTATGATTTCATTGCATATATATCTGGGATAAGGCACTGCTGCCCCTTAACTTTTTAAAAATGGAATAGTTATCACCCTGAAATTAGATATATCTACTCTTTTATAAAAGAGACATGCACTCTCCTTGCACATGTATATATATTTGTTCTTTTTCTTTATTCTTTTATTCTTTTAACTTTAAAAAACTGAATTTTCTTTAAAAGATGATTATTCTGAAACCCATTTTTTTGAAAAACAAATTTGAAAAAAAATAATCTAAAAATTGATTTTTAATATGGAAAAAATGTTTTTCTTAAAATATGAAAAACTGGATTTTTTTTTAAAAAAAGTCCTAAAAATCTAGATTTTCATAATTTCATTTTTAGGACACTTTTATTTTTCAAATAAAATCTGGATTATTTTAAAAAAACTGGAAAAAGTATTTTTTTTCTTTTCAAAATGTGAATAAACTAGATTTTTATAAGATTTTTGAAAAGCTAATTATTTTTTTTAAAATGTGAAAAACCCGTTTTATAAACTAAATCTGAAAACAAGAAAAAAAGTTTCATATATAAAAAAAATCAGTTTTTCACATTTTTCTTTTAAAAAATAGTTTTCCAGATTCAACAAAGTCCAGGTTTAATAAAAAAAACTCAGTTTTTCAGATTTATTTTCTAAAAAATGGATTTTCCACATTTAAAAAAAACAGTTTTCTATATTTTAAGAAAATGAAAATTTTTAATTAAAAAAATTAAGTTTTCCACATTTAAAAAATACAGTTTAGAAAATAACTTTAAGCTTTAATGATAATTAATTAGGTATAATTAAAAGTGAAGAACCCAATTAAAAAATGACATTGTGCCATATTTTATGCTTCACACTCTCTCCTTACCACGTCAGTGTTTAGGGTGGTAATCATTCCATTTTAAAAAAAATTCAGGAGGTAATAGGACCCCTGAAACGTTAAGATGTGTCGTAGCAACTTTGGGCAAAGTTCAGGAGGGTAACAATGTCATATCCCTATATATTTCAACTTAAGATGATATTGCTAAAAGAATTACTCTGGTACGCGAGCCTAAATTTGTTGATTAATATTCTTTTTAGAGATAAGGATCAAAAACACATTTCAAGTATCACTTTTTTTTAATTTCCACTTGAACTATCAAGTGTGAGAATTTTACACCGAAACTATCACCAACTTATTGGCAAAACACACTTAAACTATCATTTGTTCACTTTTTCTACCTGATATCGTGTAGACTAGTATACTATCTATTGCTTTTTCTCCTTTAGAGATCTTGAATTCAAATTCGTAATACTTCTATTAATATTTAATTCTATCGAACCCCATGTTAATTGTTCCTGCAAAAAATAGTTTTCCCCCTTGATATCTCTTTTTAGTTGTTTGCTGGATTGTTATAGCCTCGAGTTGTAAATTAAAAATACATATTGGCTACAGAAGGTAATTATATTAAAGTGTAGTTATTATTCATAGATACCTCTTAGAGTTAGCTATATCACGTAATTTTTTCTTAAATTTATCTATGTATATACAGGTGGTTGGCTAATACCTTTCTAAATCCCTGGGATTTGGCATTATATAATATTTGGTGTAGAGAATGGCATTATATAATATTTGGTGTAGAGAATGGCATTATATAATATTTGGTGTAGAGACAAATAAGAGGAATCACAAAGTTTGTATATCTAAATTGAGATATTCTTTTATTCTTTTGAAGATTAAAAAATCAAAAATAGTAAAAGCTTAAAATTAGTATAAAAGATTTAAGACCTCCTACAAGAACTCTACCCCTCTTGCTTGATTTTTTTTTTAATATAAATATGTAGCAGCCATGGAAATGTTTAATCATTGAACAAAACAGTTAGAAAAAGAAAAGAGAAAAACTAAATTCTTAGTTAATCCTCCAATTTCAAAGTTCCCATTTCATAGAAATATACTTTCAAGAAATTTGAAAACAGAAAAACAAAAACCTTAGTTAATTCTTATTTGAAAATTTTCTATTTTTTCTCCCTTTTCAAGATTTCTTTCCAAAAAACATTCACAGGAAAAACATCATTAAAACCTTGCACCATTAATATTCAGAATCAGAACTAGAATTCCCTCCATTCCATCCAAGAAATATAAGGTATTTATATTTTCTCCTTGATATACATAATACATCTTGCAATTAGATCTATTTAAACGCTTTCAGCGAGCTTTTCTTAGCTTGTTAAAGTTTTTTCTCATTCAGCGGGAAAATTATTCACTAAACATAATCTTTGATTGGTGTGCCTGAATAAAGTTGACTAATAGTCGTTCAATAATCTCTTAAAAGTTTGTTGAATCATTATTAGAAATGTGTCTTAATTACCTTCTTCTAATATGAGGAATTGATCACAAAAACAAGATTGAAACCCTCCTAAACCCCATATAATCACATTTCTACTACATCTTTCTTGAATAAACATTTACAGTTGTATTCAATTCATGTTACTTATGTATTATATTAAACTTGTATTGTTACTTCATGTTTGATTGTAATATAGTTCTAAAATCCAAACCTAACATGGTTTCCACATATAAAAGGGACCAAAACCACATGTTTTAGTTAATTTGAGGTAAAATATATTGAGTTATATATCAAAAGATCAAACTCAGGTTTTATCAATATCTGCGGGACCAAAAATGACCAAGTCTGGATACATCTTTTGCTAAAATTGAGTTCAATTTTGCTATAAAAATTTCTCCTAATCTTTCTTTTACATTTTGATATTTCAGGAGGAAAACAGGAGGGGGAAAAAGGAACATACAAGTTCATGGAAGAAGCTACAATTATAGCAACTATCACCTCAACAATATTTTTCTTCTTCATGATCAATAATGTCTCAAATGTTACGGCAGCATTACCAGACCAAAAAGTAGTTGTCATAACCAACAACCACACAAATTACCTTAGCATCCGTTGCTTCTCCTTCGACAATGATGACAAAGTTCAGCACTTAAATACCATGGGAAGTTTCAACATCACTGTTAAAATCACAAAATTATTCCCCTCATCAACAATGTGGAATTGTTCCACAAACATGGGAACATTTGTCGCGTTTAAATACGACTATGGGTGTGTTGATAGTTTGAAGCCTTGTGAATGGAGGTTTGATGAGAACTTCACGTATCGCTATAGTCCCAAGGAGGAAGAGTGGGTTGCACATGAATACAATCCGAATTATGAGTCTCTTACTAGAGGAGGAGTCATCAAAGGGTATTATGTTAACTAAATAGTGTCGGTTCTATGTTGTACTTTATAAAGCAGTACGGGAAGTAAATAACTATTACAAGTGTTCGAAAGGATAAATAAAGGGTCAATCTTCAAAACTGCCGCAAGCGTGTTGTGTCTTGAATGTTGATAACCTTGCAAGGCCAATGTTGAGAACTGTCGCAAGCTTGTTGTGTCTTGAATCTTGATATCCTGAAATCAAGAAACAATTAAATCTGGATGGTTACAACGTTGTGTGTTGAGTCGAGGAATTGCCCTCTGTCCTTAAGACAAGATTGCCCCGTATATATGATTTTACGTTAGCGGGCAATAGTCTCCCAAGATAAAACAACACTTTAATCTCAACGGTACAAAGCCAATAGGTTGAGCCTACCGAATAAAACAAATATGAATCGACTTGCTGAAGATATGGAAAAGGAAGGAAGAGTTTCTATCTTCTCTTCTGTTTTATCTCTGTGTATATAGTGTGTCTCTGTAGTGTATATCTTGTGTATATGAGGGTCTTACTCTTAACTCACTGTTTTTCGTCACAGTTTTGCTCACTGTTTTGAGCTGTGTTTTCGTGCTATTTTCTGGCTGTTTTGTGTTGAATTTCAGTCACGTATGTCTATGTGTTCCAGTCACGAATTGAGCCAAAGGAGGCATCAATATATAGCATGGAGGAGGCTGCCCAACAGCCACAAACAAGGCTGTTAATAGCCATTAGTGAGGGCTGTTAATGGCCATTAGTATGGCAGGTTTAAGGTTGTTCATGGCTATGAAGAGGGGCAGATTAATGGTCATGAAGGAGGGCTGTTTATGGAGTAGTTAACAGCCAAGTAATGGCTGGTTAATGCTCCAAAAAATAGTCCAAACGGTAGGCAGAAAGTTTCTGCCTTCCGTCTTTCCCAAAATCAACTTTCCAAAAACTCTAGGGACCAAACTGTAAATATTAAGCAATTTGGGGTCCAAAAAGATAATATCAGAAAGTCCCCACAGCCCACAACCCGAGCCCGAGCCCGAGGGGGCGGGCGGTGGCGGCGCGCGTGTGGGCTTAGCCTTGAACGTAAGCACATCTAGGTCCTCCCTCCTTTAAACACATGGGATACCCCTTGGGGTCCCAAACCCTTCACCACATTAGAGACTTATATAGAGAGAGCAATTCTTCTTATTCCCACCGATGTGGTAGATTTGTCCATACCATATTTCCATGCCTCAAACACCTTACTTCGTTGACCAATATCTCTTTCATTTCTCAACGAAATTTGACGATTCTTGGCCCTACGGTCATCTACTCACTTCGTAGATCATGCATGTGTGAAGAGACAAAACCTCCAATATGCGGAACACTAGTGTTTAATTCATTAAATATGGGTGGACACACCTCCCGCCAAAGGCAAATTTTCAACATATAGGACAATACAAATCTGACAGTGAAGATTCATACCGTCGACTCCAGTTTGATAGGATTATCAAAATGCTTCGTCATCAAAGAATAAATAATGTTTGTGTGACATGTAATATAGACAAGTACAATATTCAGTATGATATCTTAGAAAAATTGGTTAAGCTGCAGTCCTTAGACGGATACTCAAAAGCTTCGTAGAAATCTTCGCTTCCCCTTATTTCTTTCCTGCATATTAGCTACTCAAATGGGTGACTTGATAAGCGAGCTATGTTCAATATAATAATAGTTGTATCTCAACATGTACTCATCAAGTTACATATTATTGGGTTTATGTTATTTACATATTTAAAGGCATCAAGTTACATATTATTGAATTTAATCCAAATTATGAGTCGTACTAGAGAAGGAGTCATCGAAGGATACTATGTTAACTATACTATAATAATATACATCAGACAATGAAGATTTAAATATAAAATGTCAATCATGCGTTCTTGAGAAGGGGCTTTTTGTGCGACCAAAGGCCAAGAACAAAAATTAAAAAGAAAAACTCACAAGAGACAATCTGAGTACCTTCTCAACATTGGGGTCGTTTAATAGGATGTATTACATAAAGTAAAATATATATTAGTTTTGGTATTATTAATTTCTTGTTTGACAATATTTTTCAATTTATGTATAACTAATATATGCATCATATTTAGTACTATTTTTATACATATCAAATCATGGTTTTAGCAATATAATGGTTATTCATACACGAATAAGCTTGGTTAAAGACATAATTATCCTTAATACACCAAATCAAACAGTGAATAATAATTAAATTTCATCATAACTAATTTTAGCATTACTAATACATCTTATTCAGTAGTATTCTTATACACTCTAGCAAACTACTAGTAAAAAGTATGCTATCGTATGCTTATAATGTCCTTTTATCCTTCATTTGAGAGTAGAGACTAGGGGTGGCAGATGGGTCGTTTGGGCTGAAGTTGGACGGGTCAAGATGAGATGAATCAATGTCCAACCCGCTTAAAATTTACATGAGCTAAGATGGGCGGGTCAAGATGGGCTAAATGATGGGTCATAACTAGGGCCATTTTTCATACCTGGATCCAGATTCGAATCCAGATCCATCGGGTACATAAAAATCAGATCCAAATTCGAATCCATCAGATTCACTGGGTCCACGGATCGGATCTGGATCCACATGTAAAATCAGTAGCAATTTTCAAATGATTAATTGTTTTCGCTATACGAATAAGACTATCCAAATCAGTAGCATCAAAATTAGGATGCTTGTTGAAAAATCACCTTACATGCTTGCAATTTTAAATTGATATTAGGATTTATCAACTTAATTTTAGGAGGATTTTTCAACTCTTTAGAATTGTCAACTCAAACACAGTTTCCCTCTTTTTTAATGCATCTTTTGTAGGGGTAGCCTGGTGGTTCAAAGTTCAAACTGAAGTAGATATAACTACAGTAATTAATAAAAGAGTAAATTTCACTCATCATCTTAATCGGTTAAGGTTAGCAAATAGTATCGTCGCAACATTTGAATAGGACAGACTTGAATTAACATTTTCTCTGGATTTTCGAAAATTTGTAATATGTTTTTCCACATTAATTATTTTGACATTTGACAATGTTTTTCAAATAATTTATTTTTTACTCTCCAAAGTAATAATCAATGACATATCTCGAAATAATTATACCAAGAAATATGTTAAATGATGTAAAAATACAGAAATATGATTTTTTAAAAGAAAATTATTAGCGAATATTCTCAGAATATTCGTCGTATATTTTGTAATTATGATAAATGTATATTTAAGGTAACTTAGGATTCTAATTGTATTAGGAATCAACCTTTGTAAGGTAAGTTAGGATTCGTACCATATTAGGAATCAACCTTTGTACAGCTATATATATTGTGAATAATGAAAGAAATTCCCAAGGAAAATTATTCTATCTTTCATGGTATCAAGAGCCTAAAACCTAAATCCTCATTCCCGGCCGAAATCCGATTTTTTTTTCTGCTTTCACAGAAAAAAAAAAAAAAATTTCTGGTTTCTTCCTCCATATTTCGGCCAAACCAGAAAATTCCCTTCCCTCGACAGGCGGCAACCATGTCTTCCCCCACAAATTCCGTTTCAACCACTGGCACACTTGAAAACCCCTCTCAACGTTCAGTAACTTCTTTTCATCCGGCATTCGCCGTTAACAACATCAAGAATTTTATCCCTATAATTCTTGACCAAGAAGACTGTCAATATTCAATGTGGATGAAACTATTCTACATTCATGCATGTGCATACAACGTGCTCGATCACATTGACGAATCTGTTCCTCGTCCCACCGATGTTACAGACTCAATATGGCGTCGTCTTGACGCCATCGTCAAACAATGGATCTACGGCACCATCTCCAAAGATCTGTTATGCACTATCATGAAAACAGGTGCTACGGCACGTGAACTTTGGGTCCGCTAGAAGAAATCTTTCAGACAATAAAAATACTCGCTGTGTATTTGGAAGAGCAATTCAACAATACCCGCCTCGAGAATTTTAACAACATGTCCGAATATTGTAAGCAATGAAACTCATAACCGATCAACTATCCAACGTCGGCACTTCGTTTGAAACCAAGATGGTGCTTCAACTTGTTGCGGAGTTTACGAAAGGTGAATATGACACACTCGCAACAATGATTCAACAAGCCGACCCTCTCCCAAGTTTCAACAAGGCACGTTCACAACTATTGTTGGAAGAAACTAGACGTGCTAAACAAGAGGAGAATCAAAGGCGTTAGCGGATTGACGGGATGGCGACACTGCGCCAAAGAACCAAATAGCTCCAACAAAGAAGCAGCAACAGAGCGGCGGAGGTCGTGGCGGCAGAGGTCGCAACAATAAAGGCAAGGGCCGCGGAAAGGGCCAACGCAACGGTGGATCGGACAACGACCACCATCGACAAAGCGGCGATGGTCTAACCAGCAGAAGGTGGCCCAACCAGCCAGAATCGGGCCTCGCCAGCATGCCCGTACATGACTGGGCAGGGCCCGATTCCAAAGCCTTTTGGTCGATCGGCTGTTGGGCCTCGCCAGCCACCAGGCGAGCCCACCAAAGAAGAACAAAGAGCCCACTGACCGGCCAAAGAAGAAAGAATCGCAGACCCATTGCGAAGCCCGGAAAGAAGAAGCACTGCGGCAGCCAAAGACTGGCCCCGATCGATTTGGGCGCATACACCACCGTGAACCTTCAACGCCGACGACAATTGGTACATGGACACCGGAGCCACATCTCACCTCACCCGGGCGTCAGGTAACCTATCTCAACTACGTCGGCTAAAGTGTCCTCAATTTATTACTGTCGGCAATGGTAATCACATTCCAATTGAAGGTTACGGTAACACACACACCAAACATCCACATCCACCTTTCTCCCTAAACCACGTCCTATACACACCTAACATCATTAAAAACTTAATTTCTGTTAGAAAATTCACTAGCAATAATTACGTATGCAGCCGAATTTGACCCTTTTGGTTTTACGTGAAGGAACTCAATACGGGAAAATTCTTACACGCCGCAATAGTGTGGGAGACCTCTACACATTCACTCAATCTTCATTTGTCGGACCGCATGACACCTCTATCCCTTGCGGCGATCTCTCCCTCAACTTGGCACAACCGACTCGGACACCCCGGAGACCCAGTTTTTACTTTTCTTAGGACTTCTAAGCGTATTCAATGTAATAATGGGAAAATTGTCCAACACTGTTTTTCTTGTCCACTAGGCAAACATACTCGTCTTCCCTTTA
Source organism: Anisodus acutangulus (assembly GCA_029783415.1). Classification (NCBI taxonomy): domain Eukaryota; kingdom Viridiplantae; phylum Streptophyta; class Magnoliopsida; order Solanales; family Solanaceae; genus Anisodus; species Anisodus acutangulus. The sequence continues at coordinate 53,396,774 of CM056494.1, forward strand.
TGTCATCAAAAAGTGTTAATTTTTCTCATTTTGATATTGTTCATGCTGATTTATGGACATCTCTGATTGCTAGCTCTTTTGGGTCATAAATTCTATCTAGTATTCTTGGATGATTTTTCACATTTTGTCTGGATTTACCCACTGAAATTCAAATCTGAAGTTTTTGCAAAATTCCTCGAGTTTCAAAAATTCATTAAGACACAATTTGAAAAACCTATTAAATCATTCCAATGTGATAATGGACGTGAATTTAATAACTCGGCATTTCACAATTTCTGAAACAAGGCATGGTTTTCCGTTTTTCTTGTCCCTATACTTCTTCCCAAAACGGAAAGGCTGAAAGAATTATACGTACCATCAATAACATGGTCCGCACACTTCTGTTTCATGCCTGCCTACCACCGCCTTTTTGGGTCTATCTTTGTCAAAATGGTAGAATCCTTCTAAATATTTTACCAACTAGCACACTCCAAAACAAAACCCCTACAGAAATCTTATACCGTAGCGGCCATCATATGATCACCTACGTATTTTTGGATGCTTATGCTACCCCAACATAGCCTCCTTGCACCCCACAAACTTGCCCTCGCACTCTTCCATGTGTCTTCCTTGGTCTATCTCCTAATCATCGGGCTACTTGTGCTATGACATTGCTACTCGCAAAATCATCGTCTCACCGCCACGTTACCTTTAACGAGACAACCTTTCCTTTTTCAAATCTCCGGAAATTTCAGACCACCGATTACATCTTTCTCGATGAACCGAGTTTGTCTCCTGGTCATCCAAAATCTGTACAAAGAAGCTCTTTGTTCCGACGCCATCGCTGCCTCCAGCGGTGTCATCTCGACCCTCCCAAGAATGCTACCACCAGTCCAGCTCCCACACCACCTATGCTGCACCCTGTTGAGTCTAATGCACCACTCACACCGCTGCCTCGATCCGGCAAATCCAAAGCAACCTGTCCGAGTCTCGCCTGCGGCAACACTGTTGCCAACCGATCCCGCGACCCGGTACCTACGATCCGACCTCGGCTGCCCCTCACCGCATGGAGACTCGTGCACAACACGGGATCTTCAAACCCAAGGTTCACTTCAATCTCTCCACACAAACCTTATCACCCATTCCAAAGAATCCAAAACTAGCTAAACTGGACCCCAATTGGAATGCGGCCATGTGCGAAGAGTTTAACGCTTTAACCAAGCAGAACACTTGGGATTTGGTACCTAGACCAGCTGATGTGAATGTTATTCGGTATATGTGGCTATTTCGTCACAAGTTCCATATCTTTATTTTTAAAATAAGAATAATATTTTTATGATTTTTTCATTTTTTATAAAAGCAAAATAAATATATAAAATAATGGGTGGGAGGGCTGGGGTAGTGGGGCGGGGGGTGAGAGGGGGGCTGGGTAGTGGGCTAAGAAAAGTTTCTCATTTTTTATAAAAAAAATTGTATAAGTAAAATAAATATATAAAGTAAAAACTTTGGGGGGTGGGGTGGGGATGGGGTATGCAATTTTTTTTCATTTTTTATAAAAAAATTATAAAAATAAAATAAATATATAAAATAGAAAATTTGGGGGTGGGGTGGGAGGGCAGTGGTAGTGGGGGAGGTAAGAAAAAATTTCATAGTTTTAATAATTTTTTTTATAAAAGTAAAAAAATATGAAATAGAAATTTGAGGATGGGGTAGGGCATGGGATGGGGGGGGGGTAGGAAGTAAGATTTTTTTTTATAATTTTTTTTATAAAAGTAAAAAGAATATGAAATAGAAATTTGAGGATGGGGTAAGGGGTGGTGGTGGAGGAGGAGGTAAGAAAAAAATTCATATTTATAATAATTTTTTTATATTTATAATATAAACAAAAATCTTAATCTAGAGTGTAACTCTAATCGTTAAGATTGAACATTTTCATGGTCAAGTTTTGGCATCATAATGGGTTCATTTGGGCTGTTGATTTATGATGGATCAACTTGGGCTAGCCCAAACCAATCCATCATCAAAATCACTCTTGTCCAAACGTATGAAATGTTGGGCGGATTAGGCGGGTCATTTGAGTTTGGGCTAATTTTGTCACCCCACACTTTGTTCGCAATTAATGGATGAGCAGATTAATTTCAATCGCTTTCGCTTTATCTTTTATTGAATGTAATTTAAAATTTGTGATACTTTTATTCTAATCAAGCTTTTAAAATCAATTATTTTAAAAAGTATTTTTTAGATAATAATAAAAAATACACCTGAAATATTATAAAATAATTTTTTACGATGGAGAATTTTATTTAGGGGGAGAATTTCCTATCGATATATTTGTATTATTTTGTATTAGTAAATTGTTCATATTTAGATAAATTGACCATATCATATTAATTTAGGATATTTCTTTTGATAATTTTTTCTTTGTTATCTTATTATCATTCTCCAAGATTTGTTTTGTTAATTTGCGCATGACATCTGACTATTCCGATCCCAATAAATTACTCTAGAATTTATTCTTCTCCATGATATCTCTTTTTTATTGTTTGCTAAATTGCTAAAGTTATCTATGTCCTGACAGTGGCTAATTACCCTTCTAAATCGCTAGGATTATGGCATTATATTTGACATTGCGACACAAAAAAGAGGAATCATAAGTTTGTGTATCTAAATTGGAGAAAATGACAAAAATATTCCCTTTTGTACGAGGGTAATAGGGTGTGTTCAAAATAGTCTATGCAGTTAACAACTTTGGTTCTTTAAGTTATCCATCAAATATTTACCAAACTCTATCTATTAGTTCTGACAAGAACAGTGAAAAAATTGAACTTAGCAGGAACTCACATGGAGAGGTAGAATATTATAGTTTCTATTATTTTTGATTTATTTCTAGAATCTGATGTAACTTTTTGTGGTGTAATTTTTGTTATTTCTTTTTATTGTTTAGTCTCTGTAAACATGTAAATATAGGAAACAATATATTCCCTATCCATAATTAGAATATTTTCATATATTGTGTAAATATAATTATGGTAAGACTAGGATTCCTCTTTTGTATAGGCTTAGGATTCCTATTGTATAAGGGATGAATATTGTACTCTATATATACCTTGATATTAATGAAAGACTCCTCAATGGAGATTAATATCATCTTACATGGTATCAAGAGCCAAATAAACAAAATCCTAAAAACCTTTCTCTTCCACAGCCGCCAGCTGCCTCTCCTACCTTGTGCCCTCAGGATTTTCTTCTTGTTTTTCGGGTTTTGTTCTTCCTTTCTTCTCTTCTCTAAATGGCTATCCCTGATTCTTCCACACTTTCTGACACCTCTACCTCCACAAATCCCACCACAAAGTCATCACCACCGTTTCATCACGCCCTTACTGTTTCCAACATCAAGAACCATATTCCCATTATTCTTGATCAAGAAAACAACCAGTATTCTCCCTGGGTTGAACTTTTTCGCAATCATTCATGTCTCTATAACGTGCTTGACCATATTGATGACACTATTCTGCGCCCTACGGAGGTTGATGATTCTATCTAGCATCGTCTCGACGCCGGCGTCAAACAATGGATATATGGTAGTATCTCTCAGGATTTGCTCCTTACTATCATGAAATCTAACTCCACAGCCCTTGACTTGTGGAATCGTTTGGAGGAAATTTTTCAGGACAACAAGCACACTCGTGCCGTGTATTTGGAAGAAACGATTCAACAAAACACGTCTTGAAAACTTCTCCAATGTCTCACGAGTCGCAAGCGGCTTAAACTTCTAGCGGATCAACTCTCCAACATCGGCACTTTGTCACTAACGATAAAATGGTGCTACAAATGATTTACGGCCTTACTAAGGGCGAATATGATACTTTGGCCACCATTATTCAACGACCAAATCCGCTCATCGAAGTTTTAACAAAGCTCGCTCACAATTGTTGCTCGAAGAAACCCGTCGTGCTAAGCGGGGATGAGCACGCACATCGGTGTTAGCCGTCGACACGCAACCCCAAGATCGACGCCACCGGACAACTCCCAACAGCGGCGGGCGCGGCAAGGGTGAAAAGGCGCGGCGGTAGAGGAGGCCGTGGTCGTGGCAAGGGTGGTCGCGGTCAACAGAACCAACAGCAGCACAACAGAGATCGCAGAACAACTGGGCCGCGGCTCTCGCCAGCTTTGTCTGGCCAGCGGCGCCCCGATCTGAGCCGCGGCGCCCGGTTGAGCCGCGGCGCTAAGTCCATTCGATGCAGCAGCCATACAATCCGTATTCTTACCCCGGTTTGTTAGGCCCCGCTCCAGCCCCACAGCAGGCCCACTTCATGCAAGGTCAGGTCCCGCAGCCCTCCTCCGGCATGACACCCACTGAGTTGGGTCAGGCGTTCAGCACCCTATCTATGCAACAGCCTGACAATACTTGGTACATGGACTCAGGCGCCACATCTCACGTCACCCAGTCTGCAGGTACTATTCCTAAACTGTTTTGTTTAAAGCATTCTCAATATGTTACAGTTGATAGTGGACAACGCATTCCAGTTAAGGGTTATGGTACCTCATACACACAACCTCCTCATCCACCCTTCTCCCTAAAAAACACCCTATATGCCCCACACATGATTAAGAACCTCATATATGTCAGCCAATTTACTCGTAATAACTCTGTCTCTGTGGATTTTGACCCTTTTGGTTTTACTGTAAAGGATCTTCATACGGGGACACCTCTTACGAGATGCAATAGCACGGGGGATCTCTATTCATTCACTTCCACCTCCGCTGCCAGATCTTGCTCTCCCGTCACTCTAGCGGCTGTTTCTTCTTCAACTTGGCATAATAGGCTTGGTCATCCAGGAGTCCCAGTTTTTAATTTTCTTAGAGGCAACAATTTCATTGCATGTAATGGGAAACTTGCCCAAAATTGTGTTTCTTGATCTTTAGGCAAACATATTCGTCTTCCGTTTAAATCATCTACTAGTGTTACATTTGCTCCTTTTGATATCATACATGCCGATTTATGGACATCTCCTATCCCTAGTTCTCTCGGTCATAAATACTATCTCGTGTTGCTTGATGATTTTTCACACTACGTTTGGTTATACCCCTCTTAAATTTAAATCGAAAGTGTTTGTCAAATTTCTTGAGTTTCACAATTTCATTCAAACACAATTTGGAAAAGGCATAAAATCATTTCAGTGCGATAATGGTTGTGAATTCAATAACTCTATGTTTCACCGCTTTTGTACCAATAATGGCATGGTCTTTCGCTTCTCCTGCCCTCACACCTCACCACAAAACGGTAAAGCTGAAAGAATCATCCGCACCATTAACAATATGATTCGCACCCTATTGATTCATGCCTCCCTCCCTCCACCCTTCTGGGTCTATGCTGCTAAAATGTCAGAATACACTCTAAATATTCTCCCTACTAGCACTCTTCACAATATGACCCCTACCGAAATCCTCTACCATATAATCCCCTCTTATGATCATCTACGGATTTTTGGTTGTCTGTGCTATCCCAACCTTAGCTCCACCGCCCCTCACAAGCTCGCTCCTAGGTCCACTCCATGTGTCTTTCTCGAATTCCCGCCAAACCATAGGGGCTATCTATGCTATGACTTGTCGACTCGTCAGATCCACATATCTCGTCACGTCACATTCGACGAGACCACATTCCCATTTTCGAATCTTCCAAAATTTCAAAAACAGGACTACTTATTTCTTGACGAGTCTGCCATCTCTCCCCTCATAATCGAACAACTCACATCCTCTGTTCCGTCGTCAGAGCCGCGATACCCAAACTTCAGAGAAGCCTGTCAACCTTCTAGCGCCGCGACTCTCGATCCAGGAGCCGCGGCGCCTCCGACGGCTTCACCCCCACCCTCTGCTTATCCGACTTTACCCCCCGTCTCACACCACTCCGCCACCCACTGTCCCTACCCATCCAATGGAAACTCGTTCAAAGCATGGAATCTTCAAACCCAAAGTCCATTTCAACTTGTCTTCCCAAACCATCTCTCCACTTCCAAAGAACCCAAAATTGGCCAAACAAGACCCTATTTGGAATGCGGCTATGTATGAGGAATTCAATGCTTTAACTAAACAGCACACGTGAGATCTAGTACCTAGACCTGAGGGGGTGAATGTCATTCGTTGTATGTGGCTATTTCATCACAAGTTCAGAGACAATGGGGATCTTGAGAGGTATAAGGCCCGTCTTGTGGCTAATGGCACAAATCAGCAGGAGGGCATTGATTGTGGTGAGACCTTCAGGCCGGTTGTTAAACCGGCTACCATCCGCACAGTTTTGAGCATAGCCATGGGTAAACACTGGCCGATCCATCAGCTTGATGTGAAGAATGCATTCTTACATATGGATCTGAGAGAGACAGTCTACATGCATCAGCCACCAAGGTTCACCCATCCAGCAGTTCCTCACTATGTGTGTCATCTCCGTAAGTCACTATATGGCCTGAAGCAGCCCCCCCGTGCGTGGTATGATCGCTTTGCCAGGTATATCTTACAGATTGGGTTTGTATGCAGCAAGAGTGATACATCACTTTTCATTTTTCATCGAGGTAGTAGCACTGCTTACTTATTACTTTACGTGGATGATATTGTTCTTACTGCCTCCTCCGACGGATTGAAAAATGAGATTATTGCCTTGCTCAAGTCCGAATTTGCAATGACTGATTTGGGGAAGCTGAGTTACTTTTTGGGGATATCAGTGACCAGGTCGGCCAATCATATGTTCTTGTGTCAGCGTAAGTATGCAGAAGAGATTGTGTACAGAGCTAAGATGGCGAACTGCAAAGAGGTGCCTACTCCAGTTGATTCCAAATCTAAGCTCAGTGCTATGGATGGTGCTCCAGTCTCTGATCCTACTTTGTATAGGAGCCTTGCAGGTTCACTTCAGTATCTCACATTCACCAGTCCAGACATAGCTTATGTTGTTCAACAGGTGTGCTTATTCATGCATGCCCCAGGGAGTCTCATTTCACTGCTCTTAAGCGTATCATTCGATACATTAATGTCACTCTTGATTATGGTTTGCACCTATATCCCTCTGCACCAGACAAGTTGCTTTCATATACGGATGCAGATTGGGCAGGGTGTCCGGACACGCGATGCTCCACCTCCGGTTTTTGTGTTTTCTTAGGGGATAATCTGATTTCTTGGTCTGCCAAGCGACATGCTACCCTATCTCGCTCCAAAGGTCTGAAATTCGAGTACAGAGGCGTTGCAAATGTAGTAGCTGAGATTTGTTGGCTCAGAAATTTACTGTTAGAACTTCAGTGTCCTTTGCGTCAGGCATCTATTGTGTATTGTGATAACATCTCTGCCATCTATCTTTCTCATAATCCGGTTCAACATCAGCGAACCAAGCATATTGAGATATACCTACACTTCGTTCGTGAGAAAGTTGCATTAGGCCATGTCAAAGTGTTACATGTTCCATCATCCTATCAGTATGCAGACATATTTACCAAAGGACTTCCCAGACAGTTATTTCTTGACTTCAGAGCCAGTCTCAGCGTCCGACCTCCTCCCGCTCCGACTGAGGGGGTGTGTAAACATGTAAATATAGGAAACAATATATTTCCTACCCATAATTAGAATATTTTCATATATTGTGTAAATATAATTATGGTAAGACTAGGATTCCTCTTTTGTATAGGCTTAGGATTCCTATTGTATAAGGGATGGATATTGTACTCTATATATACCTTGATATTAATGAAAGACTCCTCAAGGGAGATTAATAACCTCTTACAGTATCTAGTGCAGCTCTTTATGCTATATATTTTAGAGTTTGATGAGACTTTGTTGGTATTTATGGTTAATTATTTTTCACTGTTTCTATCAAATCTAACGAACATAAATTATTAAATAATTGATGGAGACTAAAAGTGTTAATTTTTAGCAAACTTAAGTGATCAAAAGTGTTTAGTGCATACTTAAGGACTATTTTGAACCCACCCTCAAACATGAGGGGTCATTTTTGTCATTTTCGTATCTAAATTGAGATATTCTTTTATTCTCTAGAAGGTTCAAAAATAGTAAAAGCTTAAAAATAGTATAAAAGATTTAAGACCTCCCGAAAGAACTCTATCCCTTTTGTTTGATTTATTTATATATAACAAGAAAGGTTTAATTATTCAACAAATCAAGAAGAAGAAAAAAAACTTTGTTATCCTTTCTTGAAAAAAATCTCTCTTTCTCTCTCCATTTTCAAGATTTCTTTCCAAAAACCCATTTCATAGTAAAACATCATTAAAACCTTGGTTTTATCATTTTAAGAATCCAAAAAAAAAAAAAAACTTAGTTAATTCTTGTTTGAAATTTTTTCTTTAGCTCTCTCTCACCTTTGAAGGAATTGATTCATAACTAAAATTCCCTCCATTCGCAGCCAATAAATATATAAGGTACATTTTATCTTTCAACGAAGCTTTTTTGGTTTATCAATTTTTTTTCTTTTTTACCAAAAAAATTAACGAGTTCCTTAATTGATGTGTCTGAATAAAATTGATCAATATCATATTTGAATCTTTACTAGAAATAAATCTTAATTACCTTCTTCAATATGAGGAATTGATTACAAAAAGCAACATTAAACCCCTTCCTAAAGCCTATATATATGAAATCACACATCTACATGATCATTCTTGAATAAACATTTGCAGTTATACAATTCCTGTTGTCTGTTGGAAATCGGAGATTTTTTTTAATTTCTTAGGCACGATGATGACATGTACAATATTTGATATAACAAAATAAAAGAATCCCAGCATTTAATTTAATTATGCAAATAAAACTTTTTTATCCTTTTTTTTGGCAACAAACCACCCCGAGATGGATGTTTTATGAATAATCAAAAGACCATAGATAAACTAAAGAGGAGACTGAACCAAAACCTCCAAATAAATGACTAAACTAATTTTTATAACAAAAAAATCACTCAACTTTACAATATCAGAAAGGTCATTAAACTATCTTTTATAATCCAAAAGTTACTCAATTTTGTCTAAACTCTAAACATAACAAATAGTCATAAGGAGGAAACAAAAGAGATATTTTAAGTAATACTAATTAAACAACGTTAAATGACTTTTGGTAACAAACAAAGTTATTCGGTAGTGATTCGTTGTGATACTTGGAAAAAGTTAAATGATTGTTTTTGTTACAAAAGATAGGTTATTCTCGTTGATCAGGCAATGCTAGCGATTTTTACATTACAAAAAAATAGTTCAATAACTTTAGTGCTAATATAAAAGTTGGACGGTCATTCATGATTCTTTAATTTATTCTCATCTTTTTTAACATTTTGATATTTCAGGAGGAAAACAGAAAAAGAAAAGGAACATTTATACACCATGCAAGAAGCTAAAATTGTAGTAACTATCAGCTCAACAATAATATTATTCTTATTCATGATCAATGTCTCAAATGTTGCAGCAGAATTACCAGAAAAAATTGTTGTCATAACCAACAACCACACAAATTACCTTAGCATTCGTTGCTTCTCCTTCGATGAGGATGCCAACGCTCACCACCTAAATACCATGGGCAGTTTCAACATCACTATAAAAATCAGAAATTTCTTCCCAACTTCAACAATGTGGAATTGCTCCACAAACATGGGAACATTTGTCGCGTTTAAATACAGCTATGGGTGTGTTAGCCGTTCAATGCCTTGTGAATGGAGGTTTGATGAGAACTTCACGTATCGCTATAGTCCCAAGGAGGAAGAGTGGGTAGCTCATGAGTACAATCCAAATTATGAGTCTCTTACTAGAGGAGGAGTCATCAAAGGGTATTATGTTAACTAAGTTGGACAATGTATATCTGATAGTTAAGATTCAGACAATCGTCTCTAACTTGGTAAGACTATCAGAATGGTTCGTCATCAAAGGGTAATTAATTTTAATGTGACATGTTGTTTACACAAGTGAAATATTCAGTGTGGAATCTTAGAAAAAATTGAGAAGCTGAGGTCCTTAGACGGATACTCAAAAGCTTGATAGACAGCTTTGCTTCCTCATTTCTTTCCTGGAGACTACTCAAATGGGCGACTTTATAAGCGAGCTATGGTAGTAACTGTATCTAAAAATGTATTCATATCCAAGTTATGCAATTATTTAATGGGGTCAAGTTACATATTATTGAATTTAGGTTGTGTGTATATTTAAGGGTATCAAGATACATATTATTGGATTTTAATCATTTAAATTCATAAAATATTTTGAACTAAATTAAATTCAAGATATATTAGTCCGAATAAATAAGTGGGATAATATAATTGAATTGATTATTGAAGTCCAATCTAATTTTATTGGGCTAGTCCATTATTTGGGTTACAATTGAGGAGCCCACTTTGCCAACCTCAAGACGTCATCTTCCTAGAGGTTCAGTTTGGGCCACGTGTCAAATGATGTGGCACGCCAAGTCAAATGAATGATCCATTAGGATCATGCCACTTGTCAACATTAAATGACATAGCATTCCTAGTCAAATCAAAAGCCAATGAAAATGTGTCACGTGTACAAATGACATATTCCGACCAATCAAATATCATCATGTGAACTTAAATTTGATTGGCTGAAAATAGTTCGTACTTATCGCAACTCTTCCATCCTAGAACTATAAATAGGGGCTCATAATTCAGAAAAGGAACGGGATTCAAACAAGAAGCCAGAGGAGCTCGTGGATCAAATGCAAATACCTGAAGATCAAGAATGAGAGCAAATCAAATACCAAGGCGTTCAAGATCATATTCAACGAAGGCAAATCAAATACCAAGGCGTTCACGATCAACTCACTTGTCCGTGGGAGAATTATTGATTGTGACAGCCATCAAAGTGTATGTGAGGAATCAATTCAAATCAAAATCGAATCCAACATAAGTTCAAGATCAAGCTCAAAAGCCCTTAAATTTATAATCGAAAAGACGAATCAGATGATTCATAGAGACTAATGCAACACTCATTATATTTGAAATCAAATACTATGATTGTTGCGATATTTTTCTGTCTTGATTATTATTTTTCTCGACGCGAATTTTATTGTCTACAGTTATACGCATATTTAAAGTTGTTAACAAATTTATTTAATCTAATGACTTATAAGGTAGGAGTAATTTATTTGAAGAGTCTAAACGAGGGGGTTGCGTAACTAGAGCAAATTGTACATATAACAAACTTTTTTTTTGTGAATTTCATCTATATCACAATCGCAAATGCTTGAGTTCATGAGAAAGCTCACATATTTGTCTTCCAAACACTAAGTGGTGCTAAAAATAGAAGTTTCTAATTTATCCATAGTGAACTATGTAAGCTCGGGTCACATTTAATAATTTTTAGATTCTTCTTTGGTAAATAAATTTTATCACTAAATTGGAAGTATTAACATCAATAAGAAACAAAACTGCACTACGGTTGGACATGCTACCCCAACCTCTATGGGGCCGTAATGCGGTGGGACCAGTCACTTTAAAAAGTTTACCCTACCTTAGTTTTATCCAAAGTGTTTGGCCCAGTGGCCAATACATTAGGGTATTGCTGTCTGAGGTTCCGTGTTCGAGTCCTCTGATCAGCGAGAGTGGAACTGTGTTCCCCCAAAAAAATCCCTCCATACGCGTAGGGCCAAGCGGTGTATACTAATCCGTAGGGCCAGGCCGGAGGTGGGGTTTTCTGGGGTATGGGGCCGTAATGCGGTGGGATCAGTCACTTTAAAAAGTTTACCCTACCTTAGTTTTGTCCTCCGGAGCATAGTCCAGTGGCAAAGCCTGGGCGCTATAAGGCGCTCTGGCATGGGACAACGTGGGTTCGATTCCTCGCAAGCACGAAGAAACTCTGCATGTTGGGGAATTTGACCTTGTCTCATTGATCAGTTGTACGCTCCTAGAAAACTGGCCACCAGAGCACATCCCGCGATTTACCTGGTAATAGTGTTGAAGGACCGGTGCTATTACCTCCAGGACGTAGTCAGGCGCAAGCCTGGAGACCTGATTATCAAAAATAAAAAATAAAAAATAACAAATAATAACATGCCTACCATCTCTGACACCAATATATTGGTCAAGTAGCCATTGGCTGACAAAGGCTACCACAATGGGTGTACGAAGGAAAATATTTTTCATCGAAAAAGTTTTCTTAAAAAATGTTTTTTAAGAGAATAAGTGAAATTTTTACTTATTTTCTTGTGTTTAATATTTAAGTAAAAATATTATTTTAAAAGCACTTATATAAATAATAGCACTTATATATAATCTAGACAAATATTATGAGAGGAGAATGTGGGGGTAGGGGTGTTGGGTTGTGGGGATGGGAGGTCACGGGTTAGGGTGAGGAGGATACAATTAATCTTCAATGCCATTTGTGGAACTTGTTTCCTTACTTTCACTAGAAAAAATATTTTTCTAAGGACTTGTGTTTCTAGAGAAAACATTTTCAAAAAATTTGACCAACCGAACATGAAAAAGCTAAAAAAATATTTTCTAAGACATTTTGGAAAATACACATTTTATGTGGAAAAAATTTAAATTGTGTATGAGCATGACAAGTCACGTGAGAGTATCTTTTAAAAAATAAATAAATTAGCGTCGTTAGCGTGAGTAACGAATACACATAAGGCGTTACTCATAGTGACGATTTAGTCAAATCATTCAAGTCATTGTTGGTACTCTATTGTACTTTATAAAGCAGTACGTGAAGTAAATAACTATTACAGGTGTTCGAAAGAATAAATAAATGGTCAATCTTCAAAACTGCCTCAAGCTTGTTGTGTCTTGAATCTTGATAACCTTGCAAAGCCAATGTTGAGAACTGTCGCAAGCTTGTTATGTCTTGAATCTTGATATCCTGAAATCAAGAAACAACTAAATCTGAATGGTTACAACGTTGTGTTTTGAGTCGAGTGATTGCACTATGTCCTTAAGACAAGATTGCCCCGTATATATGTTTTTACGTTAGCAGGCAATAGTCTCCCAAGATAAAACAACACTTTAATCTCAACGCTACAAAGCCAATAGATTGAGCCTGCCGAATAAAACAAATATGAATCGACTTGCTGAAGATATGGAAAAGGAAGGAAGAGTTTTTATCTACTCTTCTCGTTTTGTCTCTGTGTATATAGTGTGTCTCTGTTGTGTATATCTTGTGTATATGTGAGGGTTTGGTCACTGTTTTCAGCCACTGTTTTGCTGAATTTCAGTCAATGTTTCGTGCTGAAAAACTGTGTTTTTTTCCGTGCTATTTGCTGTTTGTTTTTCGTCTGTTTCCAGCCTGTTTTCAGTCTATTTTCTGCCAACGAATTGAGCCAAAAGTGGCTCAATATATAGCATGGAGGAGGGGCTAAACAACTGCCCAAAACATGGCTGTTAATGGCCATTAGGAGGGCATTAAACCAGCCAAGTAATGGTTGTAAATGGCCATCAAGAGGGGTTGAATTATGGACATGAAGGAGGGTGATAATGGAGGAGTTAATCAGCCAAGTAATGACTGATTAATGCCTCAAAAAACAGTCCCAACGGTCACCTTCCCAGAAACTCTGGGGAACAAACTGTAAATATTGAAATTTCAGGTCCAAACTGTACATATGAAACTTCAGGGATCAAACTGTACATCTGGCAGAGTTCTCTAGTCCAAAAAGATAATATGCCCCCACAGCCCATGACCCGTGACCGGACGGGACGGGACGGACGGGCGGCGGCGGCGGGCGTGGGCTTAGCCTTGAACCCATGCACATCTAGGTCTTCCCTCCTTTAAACACATGGGATACCCCTTGGGGTCCCAAACCCTTTACCAATTAGAGACTTATATAGAGAACAATTCTTCATATTCCCACCGATGTGGTAGATTTGTCCCACACCACATTTCCATGCCTCAAACACCTTACTTCGTGGACCAATATCTCTTTCATTTCTCAACGAAATTTGACGATTCTTGGCCCTACGGTCATCTACTCACTTCGTAGATCATGCATGTGTAAAGAGACAAAGCCTCCAACATGCGGAACACTAGTGTTTAATTCATCAAAGATGGGTGGACGCATCTCCCCGCCAAAGGCAAATTTCCAACAGTCATATCAGTCAGGATTATATGTGAATTATGTTTTGTCCGAATATCATTATTCTGAATAATGAAATAGTAAAACGTAAATGTGAGTAATATTTTATACTTTCATTTACTTTGTCAACCGTTAACTTTTGTTTGTTAGAATTTTTGGAAAAAATATTATGTAAAATGTTACTCAAAAATACATTTATTTATTCTATTTCGGAAAAATTTCAAAAGAATTTTTTAGTATTGTTAATTGTTCCAAATAATGAATTATTCACAAGTTTGTGTATCTAATTTGAGATATTCTTTTATTTTGTCGAAGGTTCAAAAATAGTAAAAGCTTTAAATTAGTATAAAAGAATTAAGACATCCTAAAAGAACTCTATCCCTCCTGTATGATTTGATCTATAAATATATAGCAAGAAAGGTTTAATCATTCAACAAAGGGAAAAGGGTCAAATTCTCCCTCCAACTTTCGATTAAGGATCATATTTACCCTCCGTTAAAGTATGGGGTCAAATATACCCTCCACATTAGTAAAGTTATCACATATGCCCTCTGTTGGATGAATCTCATGTGGATGCCACATGCGATCCACGTGGACGCCACATCAGATCCAAGTGGAGGACAATAAACACATGGCATGTGGGACCCACACCAAACCTCACCCATTTCTACTCCCTCCATTCACCGTCACCCACTGCTCCGGCGAGGAGCTCTAGCTCTGGTGAACCGGAGCAACCAACAACCGCCAAGATACAGGTCGGGTCATCTCAACAACCGCCAAACGACCCCTTAAACACTCAGTAGAAAAACTAAAAAGCTCCGAGAAAAAGAATGATGAGTTGCAAAGGGTAGAATTAAAAGTTAAAATGGTTGTTTCTCCTCTCTGCAATACATATGATTTCAATTTTTGTTGTGTAAAAAAAATGAAATTCAATAGCCCTCTTGCAGTTAAACAGTACCAAACGACCCCTTAAGTGAGAATCATATTGTAATAATAATAATTGTAAAAAAAATTCTGAGGCAGTGATGATGACTTTCTTCTTTATTTCTCTGAGCTAATCGATTAGGGCAGGAGAACAATCAGACCCATATCTTGGCGAGGCGACCCGAAAACTGGTGTTGCAGCCATGGTGGTGATTCCAGTGTCTCTTTCCCTATCGTAAGTAGATCTGAGCCTCAATGTTTGATTTTTCTTAAATGCAGCTGGGAGATGACCCGACCCGTATTTTGGCGTGGAAACCGTGATAGCAGGTAACGTGCAAACACAGTGTCTTTTCACCATCTACACTGGCAACATTGAATGCTCCGGCGGAAGCATTAAAAAAAAGAAAAAAAAGAGATAATTGATGTCATGTGTTTATTGTCCTCCACATGGATCACATGTGTCATCTACATGGGATTTCCGTCCAACAAAGGGAATATGTGATAACTTTACTAACGTGGAAGGTATATTTGACCCTATACTTTAACAGAGGGCAAATATGATCCTTCATCGAAAGTTGGAGGGCAAATTTCACCCTTTTCCCTTCAACAAAACAAGAAGAAGAAAAAAAAGAATTCTTTGTTAATGCTTGCACTATTCTATCATCATCAAAGGAAATTCAGCTTTGAAGGTACATTTCAGGAGGAAAACAGGAAAAGAAAAGGAACATATATGCACCATGCAAGAAGCTAAAATTGTCGCAACTATCACCTCAACAATAATATTGTTCTTGTTCTTGTTCTTGTTCATGATCAATCTAAATGTCTCAAATGTTGCAGCAGATCAATTACCAGACGAAAAAATTGTTGTCATAACCAACAATCACACAAATAACCTTAGTGTCTGTTGCTTTCCTTCGATAATGATGGTGTCGTTAAGCACCTAAATACCATGCGTAGTTTCAACATCACTGTCAAAATTAGAAATTGATAGAATATACACCGTATTTTTTTTTGATATTATTAGTGATATTGTACATCTGTAATTATGGTAGTGCCCTTTTGTATTAGAAAAATGTATATTTAATTTTCATAATTATAGGCTAGGTTTACTATTTATACCATGTATAAAATAACTATTACATTAATAAAAATAATCAAGGGATTATTCTCTTTCATTGTATCAGCAGTCTAGGGCAAACTTTCCCTTCTCCACAAAAATTTCCGCTGCCCTACTCTCCTTCGGCCATCACCCTCCAAATTTTTTCCCGAAACCCTAATTCTCCTCTTGTTCCTCAATCATGTCTAACACAAAGAATACATTTCATCCTGCCCTTGCAGTCTCCAACATCAATAAAAACATCCCTATTGTTCTTGAAACGGAGAACGTCCTGTACGCAACGTGGGCAGAACTTTTTAAAATTCACGCAAGGTCTCATAGAGTCATCCATCACATCGTCAAACCAGAAAAAGGCAAGGAGAAGTGCATTCCACCGATGATGAAATAGAGTTGTGGACAACTCTTGATGCTACAATCCTCCAATGGATTTATTCCACCATCTCTATGGACCTCTTGCAGACAATTATCGAACCCGACGCCACGACAATGGAAGCTTGGAATAGGTTGCGTGACATATTCCAAGACAACAAAAATTCTAGTGCCGTAACCCTTGAGTAGGAATTCTCACATTAATATGAAAGATTTTTCGAATGCCTCTGCCTATTGTCAAAGGCTCAAGGAGTTGTCGGATCAACTAAAAAATGTTGGCGCTCCGGTCACGAATGATCGTCTTGTTCTTCAGGGGGTTGCGGGCCTCTCCGAGGCGTACAATGGCGTAGGCACTCTCATTCGCCAAAGCAATCCTCTCCTGCCGTTCTATCAAGCACATTTCATGCTCACCCTCGAAGAAGCTAGATTAGCTAAAAGGGCCGCAATCGGAACACATTCTGCCATGATAGTGGCCATGTCACACGACACCGATGACCCTACCTTATTCTCTGAAAATTCAAGCCAAAACCACAACAATGGTGGTGGCAAAAAGGGCCAAAATTGGAAAAATAGTGGCAAGAACCGCGACAGTAGCAATGGTGGCAGCCACAGCGGCAGTGGTGGATGAGGTGGTGGCCGACAGGGACCTGGGCCACAACACCACTGACAGCAGCCTTAGGACAATGTGTAGTGGTTGTGGGGCTGGGGCAGTGGACCATCCCTCCTTGCCCCATTCCACCACAATATTGGGCCTGGCCCAATGGTCACCAGCAACAGCAGTCTCGGTCGAACCAAGCCTAGCAGAAGCCTGGCCTGCTTGGGCCTCGGCCACATCAAACTTTCCCTGCTGCGAGCCCAGTAGCAGTCCCAACCAATACGGATATCGAGGCGGCAATGCATACACATGGGTTAAATTCTCCGGATGTAAATTGGTATATGGATACCGGTGCTACTTCTCATATGACATCCGCGCCAGATAATCTCTCGTCTTATTTCAATTTGAGCAAAAATTATGACATAATTATTGGTAATGGTAATTCTATTCCAATTCGTGGTTATGGTCACACAAATTTATCTCCCCCGAACCCACCTTTAGTATTGAAAAATGTCCTCCATGCTCCTCACTTAATTAAAAATTTGATGTTTGTTTAGAAATTTACAACGAATAACTCGATTTCTGTTGACTTTGACCCTTTTGGATTTTCTGTGAAGGATTTTTGGACGGGGATACCTCTAATGAGATGTGATAGTCGGGACGTGCTCTATCCCATCACCACCACAACCACCACTAAACATGCCACATCGTCAACGTTTGACGCTTTAGCACCTTCCTTATGACATGCGAGTTTGGGTCATCCGGGCGCGTCTATTCTTTCCTCCCTTAAAAGCAATAACTTTATTGAGTGTACTAGTGCTCGTAGTACTAATGTTTGTCCGTATTGTCCGTTTGGGAAACATGTTAAATTGACGTTTGTTGCATCAAATTCTAGTACTTTGTTGCCATTTGATATTATTCATAGTGATTTGTGGACATCTCCCATTTTGAGCTATTTAGGTTGCCGTTATTATGTATTATTTTTGGATGATTATTCTAATTTTTTTGAACATTTCCATTATCCAAAAGTTTCAAGTTTATTCTATATTCCTATCATTTAGAGCATTCATCCGTACTTAATTTGAAAGGAAAATTAAGAACATTCAATGTGATAATGGAGGGGAATTTGATAATAGGACATTTAGAGAATTTTGTAAGGGTAATGGGTATATCTTTTCGGTTTTCTTGTCCACATATGTCCTCACAAAATGGGAAAGTCGAGAGAAAAATCCGCACTATTAATAATATTGTTAGAACATTACTAGTCCATGCTTCATTACCACTTCATTTTGGCATCATGCATTACAAATGACTACTTACCTTCTTAACATACTCCCTAGCAAAGGATTATCATATCAATCTCCACTCAAAATTCTTTATCATAAAGATCATTCGTATTCTCATCTTAGGATGTTTGGGTGTTTATGCTATCCTCTCTTCCCCTCCACTACAATAAATAAACTTCAAGCCCGCTCTACCACTTATGTACCTGTCTAATCATCGTTGTTATAAATATTATGATTTATCCTCTAATAAAATCATAATTAGTCATCAAGTCATTTTTTATGAAACCCAATTTTTGTTTCTAAGTTGCATAATTCTGTGTCCAATTCCTATAATTTTTTGGATGATGGTCTCTCACCGTATGTGGTCCACCATTTGACCCAACCCACACCTCGACATCCGGACCAACAGACACCGGCAGGCCCACTGCCTGCTGGCCCAAATCCCGCCACACAGCCACCTAGGCCAGCAGGCAGTGGGCCTGCTGGCCCGATCCCTTCAGCCAACACCCAGCTCAGGTCCTCCCAACTCATATCTCGCCCATTTCTATTCCGGGATAATAGCCTGTTACTCGTATCCAACGGTGTATTTTTAGACCAAAACGACATTTTAATATCAACTTTAATGTCACTAAATCCCTTCTACCACGTAACCTCGTGTCTGCCCTTCGTGACCCGAATTGGAAAATGACCATGGATGATGAATATAATAATCTTATTGAAAATAAGACGTGGGAGTTGGTGCCCCGTCCTCCTGGTGTCAATGTCATTCGTTATATGTGGATTTTTACTCATAAGAAAAAATATGATGGTTGTTTTGAGAGGCATAAGACCCGTCTTGTAGGTGATGGAAAAACTCAACAGGTTGACATGAATTGTGGAGAGACATTTAGTCCGGTGGTCAAACCGACAACTATTCGCACTGTTCTCAGTCTAGCTCTCTCAAAAGCATGACACATTCATTAGCTGGACGTTTCGTGTTTGTTTTTCATTCTTCAGCAAATCGTTTCGTGTTTGTTTTCTTCGTTAGAATCAACCTATTTGCTTTGTAGTGTTGATTAATTGTTGTTTTATCTTGAGAGACTATTACCCGTTAACGTAAAATCATATATACGGGATAATCTTGTCTTAAAGACAGAGAGTCATCTCTCGACTCAGCCACAATTGTAATAATCCAGATTTAGTGTTTCTTGATTTCAGGAATTCAACATTCAACAAGCTTGCAACAGTTCTGAATATTGACTATTTATTTATCATTTTGAACACTTATAATATTTATTTACTTCTCGTACTGCTTTACAATATCCAACCGTATGTATTGCCTCTTTCTTAAAGCTGCACATAACTGATAAAGGAGAACCAGAGAAACATAATAATATGTTAAAGAAAGGAACAACATAGTATATAGAAAATATAATCAAATAGGTATATTATTTCTGAAAATATATTTGTGGATAAATAGGTTATATTATATGTATCCTATTATAGATGATTAAAAAATATTAGGTCTTTCATGCCAGAGAGGAAACCTCACAGCTTCAGAGTAGTCCTGTATAAGGATGAAATATACTAAATTCTTATTGTAAGGATGAACTCCAATACTACTAAAAATCTGTCGTCCTTTGTGATAGGAAGAACAGCTTTGGCTTGAAGAATTAAAAGCAACGAAAGTTAATCTGTTTATAATTATTTAGCTTAATGGGCGATTGTTACCTTGCCAAATTTTCTTAACCAAAGCTTCAACATTAATAAACCAAGATTAAAATTGATTGCATTTATAATCTGCTAAAGCGTAAAGTTGCTAAAGTAATGGGTCTTTTCTAATTGAGGCAGGGAATGAAACTAAAAGGAATCAAAGAAAAAATAGCAATCGGATCACAATGATATTTATTCCAGCACAGTAGGCAGCCGGTGTACTAAGTCCAGCTAGGCGCGTGATCGGAAAAAAGACCGAAACACAAAAATTTATTATACGTATTTTTAAATTATATTTATTTTTATTTTTACAGCTCGGACCGGATCACGTGGCAACATCAATACATAGAAAACAAAAGATGAAAAGGAATGAGGCAAAAAAACCAAAAGATTAGAGAAAAACTAAGAAAAACAGAAAGTAGGAAAAAAACTCACCAGAGAGAGAGAGAGTAGGAAATGAGAAAAAGACAAATGAATAGTTGCTAAATTGGGTACGTGGGTCTGCCTATTGTGCACACGTGCACTTACTTGAATATTTCGAATTTAGTGAAAAGACAAAAGACCCACTCTTATTACGAAAAAGCTCCACTTATTATATAGTTAAAAATGTGTAGTTATCAAAAAAAGGTGGCTCTGAATAAATTGGTTAAATACTTATTTTTGTAAATAAGATATGAGCATCATATATATTTTTTTAAAAAGATAATATTATCTAAATATATAAATTATCACGACCTAAAATCAATACCGCGATTAGCACCTAGTGAGCTACTATCCACTAAGTGAACCATCCTCTTAGATTACCATTTGCAACATAACTTTTTTTTAAAAAAATATTATTAGATAATAAATTTGAAAACAACATAGTAAATTACAACATAAAAGTCAAATTGTAGCTAAAGCCCGTTATACAATCTCAATGAGCATTTAAATGATTTAGAAAGTAATCAAGCTAAAGGTTAAACTCTCATTTACTTCAAAATCATCAAGCTTCCTATCCCTAAAATGTTCATTTCGCCTCTAATCGACCTTCAACGCTTCATTCTATGCAAAAAATTAATTGACGATGCCCATTGTTCTGGTCGAGTCAATCCCATATTTTTAGGTCAAACATAATTTTAAGTCAACGACAATACAACCAAAGTCAATGATTGGTCAAATTAGTCAAACCACGAAATAAATTATAAAACCAGATTATCCTTAGGCTAATGATCCCAATGCCAAAGTCAGGTTTGAATTTGGATTAAAATGTTAGGTTGAATTCTCAAATGATCTAATTAAAAAAATTAGGTCATACTTAAACATTAAAACTTCATGATTCTATGGTTAAAATCCATCCAATATCAAGTATAATCATTAAGAGTGTTAGAGAATAATTATCTTAATAGTGTAGGTCAAATTCTATCCATTGAATCACCACCAATGAGCTCCCGAGACAAAACTAAACCTGTAATTGCGATCAACTTAGATGATCGCGAAGAGTGAGCTAATCGGATTTTCACTATCGCGATATATGGCTCCTATCTTAGAGAGTTAGATCTTTCCATTGATCGGCTATTCGCCATTAAATTCGCAATATCCACGTCGTAATTGCGAAGGGTCAACTTATTTGAGCTTCACGTTTGCGATTGATAGAATATGAAAATTATATTTAGTCATAATTATGTATATTTTGTATATGATAGATATATATTGTAGTTATTCCTTATCATAATTGTAGCCTAGGATTAGATTTGTATTTTAGTATATGATTTTGGAATGAAATAATCAAGGAAGAATATTTCTTACATGATCAGCAGTCTAGAGAAAGTTCATGAAACAATAACCCTACTTCCTTATGACCGTCCCCTCCCCCCCTTCTTCTTTTGCCGCCGACCACTACCCTTCTCCCCGTTAGCCATGTCTGACTCGAAATCTTCTTTTCATCCAGCCTTCACAGTTTCAAACATTAAATTCCATGTTTCCATCACTCTTGAGATGGAAAACATCCATTATGCAACGTGGGCGGAGCTCTTCAAGATTCACTGTCGCTCCCACCGGGTTATTCATCACATAATTCCGCCGGAAAAAGTCAAGGAGAAGGTGCCAAAAACTGACGACGAAAGAGGATTATGGTTAACCCTCGATGCGACAGTTCTTCAATGGATTTATGCCACTATTTCTAGCGATTTGCTGCATACAATTATTTAACCTGACTCTACGGCGATGGAGGCTTGGGATCACTTACGTGACATATTCCAAGACAACAAAAATTCCCGAGTCGTTACTCTTGAGCAGGAATTCTCCACCACCGACATGTCATATTTTTCCAATGCATCCACATATTGTCAACGACTCAAGGTATTTTCGGATCAATTCAAGAACGTCGGCGCG
This sequence comes from Anisodus acutangulus, assembly GCA_029783415.1. Classification (NCBI taxonomy): domain Eukaryota; kingdom Viridiplantae; phylum Streptophyta; class Magnoliopsida; order Solanales; family Solanaceae; genus Anisodus; species Anisodus acutangulus. The sequence continues at coordinate 53,419,163 of CM056494.1, forward strand.
AGGATAACTAACAATCGACTTGATTTACAACTAGTTTCTGGCCTCACCGACGCATATAGTGTAGTGGGTATGCTCATCCGTCAAAGCAATCCTCTTCCACTATTTTACCAAGCCCGTTCTATGCTAATTCTTGAAGAAACGGGTTTTGCCAAAAAGTCAACCACCGTATCGAATTCCGCCATAGTTGCTGCTCCGTCCGAGGAGAGTTCTACACAATTTGAAAATTTGCCAAAAGGGATGAAATATCGGTAATGGAGGCGGCGGCCAGTAGCAACAGCCAGCCCAGTGGAAGTCGAGGGCACCATGGGGTAGTGGGCCAGCATCATAAGCCTGGCAGTGGCCTTGGGCCGTGCCGCCCTGCCCCTATCCAGCCGGTAACTGTGCCAGGCCTAAGTCGTAGCCAGCGACCCAGCAACAACCAGGGATTCTTGGGACACTGCCGAGCCAGTGGCAACAGGCCCACTCGGCAGTGGCGACCCTGACAGATATCGAGGCAGCGATGCATACTCTTGGTCTTACACTGCCCGATGCAAATTGGTACATGGACACTGGTGCAACGTCTCATATGACATCCTCTTAAGGTAATCTCTTGTCCTATTTTAATTTGAGCAATAATCGTGGTATAATTGTCGGAAATTGTTATTCAATTCCAATTCGAGGTTATGGTACTACAAACTTGTCTCCCCCGAACCCACCGTTAAGTTTAAAAAATCTCCTTCACGCTTCTCAATTAATTAAAAACTTGATTTCAGTTAAAAAATTTACTACTGATAATTGGGTTTCTGTTAAATTTGATCCTTTTGGGTTTTTCGTGAAGGATTTTTAGACAGGGATGCGTCTAATGAGATGTAATAGTCAGGAGAGAGCTTTATCCAATTACCACAACCACACATCAAGCCACATTACCATCCACTTTTGCAGCTTTATGACATGAACGTTTGGGTCATCCGGGAGCACCTGTGTTTGCTTCCCTTAAACAAAATAAATTTATTGAGTGTACTAGAACTCGTAATTCTCATATTTGTCGCGCTTGTTCTCTTGGAAAACATGTTAAGTTCCCTTTTGTTGCTTCTAATTTTCTTACTGTTATGCCCTTTGATATTATTCATAGTGATATTTGGACATCTCCCGTTTTGAGCTTTTCGGACCATAGATATTATCTTCTTTTGTTGGATGAGTATTTTATTTTTTTGTGGATGTTTTTTTTTGTCTAAAAAGTCTCAAGTTTTTTTCACATTTCTATCCTTTAGAGCATACATCCGCACTCAATTTGAACGGGACATTAAAAATATTCAGTGTGATAATGGTAGAGAATTTGATAATGGGACATTTTAGAATTTTTGCAAAACTAATGGTTTGTCGTTTCGTCTCTCGTGTCCACATACATCGTCTCAAAATGGAAAAACAGAAAGAAAAATTCGAACCATTAACATTGTCAGAACCTTACTTGCCCATGACTCTCTACCACCATCATTTTGGCATCATGTGTTACAAATGACAACTTATCTTTTGAACATATTTCGGAGCCAACAAGTAGCCTACCAATCCCCACTCAAAATTTTATATCTAAGGGACCCATCATATTATGTTATTATTACAATCAAATATGCGATTTAGAACTGTAGGGTTTTCTGAGCTTTCAATAATTTTCTGGCCATCTTACACCCAGAGCAGGATCGAGTTCTGACCATACGAGAATATGCAAGATTGCAAGGTTTACTGGTACTCTCAAGGAAATGTTTGTAGTAATTTACATATTTGTTGAATCTCTTTGAAGTAGTTGCGGTAAAGATCTTCCTCTTACATGTACATCAAAAGCGGTAGAGAGCTAACCTGTATTCACCATTTTTGTTAAAAAAGAAAAAGGCGGTAAAAAGATTTACTTTGTTGCGATTGATTCCTCCTAACACATGTTGATTTGATGCCCTTTACATGATCATATGAGTCAAACCACTCAAGATATTCCTTATTTGTTCTAAGTTATGCCTTTATAAACTGGTTTTCATAGTGTTGTTCACTTCGGGTACGCACTTGTACTTGCCTACCAGAGGCTAGCTGGAAATGAGCCACTCATTAAATTGCCACCAAATTTCTCATTCTTAACGCCACCGATTGATGATATTGTCGTCTTGCAAAATTGAGTGCATATTCGTTAAATTATTTTCTCCTTTGGCGATTTTGGAGCTACTGTTGATCATTAGCAAATTATTTCCATTTTCTTGTCTGAACTGTCATTGACACAGAGGACAAGGGCCATTAGCCCTCAGGAATTTCTCGGTTATTTTAATAAGTCAGTCCCTACACTTATACTTAATCCAACTAAATACCTCTGTTTGGTAAAAATACACATCATAAATCCACATAAGAGGAAGAAGAGTCATACTGTAGCTTTTATCAGAAAAGTGAAAGACCATAGATATACAACATCATCAGTCTTTACAACCACTATACAAAACTTGGCTCCTTCAATATTTTTCTCAGAGCTTAAGAAATATTCTCAAGAGACTAAAGAATGAAAAATACAAGTAATATAATTATACATATCTACAAAATGTACCTTCTGCAAAATTGACAAACAGTCATGATATGACCTACTCTTTCAATGTATCGGGTTCCAGATTTGGTACAACAGCAGATGACAGTTCTATATGACAAATGCGTGCAGCGCCTATAAGCGGCTCTGGCAACTCATCAGGGGTGTTTCCCTAACAGAAAATTTCCAAAGACATCATTTATCGTGGCATATACAAACACTTCATAAGAATATTAGGCTATAGCGTCGGCTAAAAGATAACTACATGTAACTGTCGACATTAATATGTTATAACAGGCTAATATACAAATTCTTACTCTGTGTATATAAGTTAAAACATGTATAGAAATGTCTCTCACAAATAATGTGAACTTGGTAAACTTGTTATTTGTAAGGAAAATTAAATAAAACTGAAACCATGAACATACATAAAAACGTGGACTAGCAACAAAAGTAGTCCTCCTACTACGCCTACCAAAAGTTCAGTTTCAATCTTTAGAATTCATATCTATTAGATAATCCTTTTTAGTCTCAAAATTTGTTGCTTTCATACTTATATACAAGTCAATAATATTCACAGAAATTCTACAAATGTCTGACGAGATGTACTTTCAGATTATCTGTCCATTTGCAATCAATTCAATAAAATCTTATGGATGAAGGTCTCTATCCGCGTACCTGTACAATGAAAGCCATGTCAACGACTAGTGTTGTGATTACGCCGATGACAAGCCCCATTACTCCATTTGCCACAGTGGAAGAACCAACATCAACGTCAATCTAGATAATACAAGAAACACGAGAATCAAATATGATACCATAATTTTCTGACCTTGTAAAATTTATGTATGGCATTGTGTCTCTATGCTGATAATTGCTTGTGTTAGAGAAACTGCATTTTTATGATATTGAACCAAGACGGGCTTATATGGAGCAACATTGACAGTAAGGATTCATATAGCTGGTCAGAACTAGCACGGGATTGAGGCATAGTAGTTGTTTATATTGTGTCTCTATGTGCCATACTCAAAAAGGAAAAAGGAAACGAGTCTTCACCTCCAAATACTTGGGACCCCGGATATAGTTGCAATCGACTGCCTTTCCTAGTAAACAGGGGGAACTTCCAACACTTTGACGCACAATCCACGAACCCTGCATGATACATGATAAATGGTAAATTCTACACAAATGCAAACATCCAGAGTTGCAGAAGGAAGACAGATGACTATATAGCATATGGTTACAATATGTAGCGGAACTAGGATTTTCACTGAAGGGATTGACAATATAAAGAAGTGAATAAAAGCTTAGAGAATTCAATATTTACTGTATATACATAAAATACAATTTTGACCTTGTATGTACAATGTAATTTTCTGGCGAAGGTGGTTTAGATGAACCCCCTTGCTCTACCCTTGGTTACTCTTAATGAGATGAAAACTTTAACATAAAAGAAAACAAAACCTCTCAAATATAACCCACAAACATTAGCATGTTGATCTGTTTAACAGAATATAAAGGATGACATGCATGAACTAGAAACACACTTGCTATGGCATTGTGATGGCCTAGGCAAATCCCATATCAGTAAATCACATGAGAGATGTTGGGTATAAAAGGAAACAAGCGTTAGACGCCAATGACGTGTTTTAATTTTGAAGTCGTGCAGCCTATGCCCAAAACATACAATATCATTAGTGGGTTGGGTTGTTATAGGCATCAAGCTAGTGTTAACATGCAAACAACAAAATATCCATAAGAACTTAAAACACATAAAGGCCCTTCTTTAAAGGGCCAGATGCCATTCATGTATGTTGTGCTTCACCTCACCCTCATACAAACTCTGTTCTTCCACTATTTATGAGGTTTTTATCCAAGAAATCATAAAGATGTGCATTTTATGTTTGTCCATAATACTACTGTTGTCTAATTAACATCCGACAGACATAAGGTGTTCTACTGATACCTTTGGCACAGACGGGATTAGCTTCATTCTACTATTCCGGAACTCGTCGTCTCCATCAACAAACCGTTGCAAGAGCGAATCAGGTATCAACTTTTTCATGACGAAATAGAAAATCATGCTGTAGTGTGTTGATCCAGGTACCTTCAGAAGATATATGTCTATTTATTTCTTCCTGTAGGACTTGAAACATTTTGAATCAAAAGATTCAAAGCAGGGGAGGAATAAACTTACTTGCAAATTTATAACCAAAGTAAAGAGTCCTTTTTCTGAAGCAACCTAAAAAAGAACGTATACAGACAAGTGAAAAACATGGACACCATTTAATCACTAAAAAATAAGCCCTCATCATTACTCCCTCTTATCAAGTTAGAAACTAGTACTTCCTATATCCCGTTTTATGTCACACTTTCCTTTTCAGTCTGTCCCAAAAAAGACGACACTTTTCTAAATTTAGAAATATTTTATCTTTAATCTTTTTTATCTACCCTTAATGACATAATTTATAGACACGCGAATGTTTATGGTTTATTTTAGACCACAAGTTTCAAAGCCTTCTTTTCTTTCTTAAATTTCGTATCCAATCAAACACTATCGCATAAAACGGAACAGAGGGAGGTAGTACCCTAAGTGGTTTGACATTCGTTCTAAACTACTCAAATGTATTAGTTACCTGTGCTGCACAACCAGGGCGTCTAGCAACATGGTCCATTCGTTTAGTGTCTTTGAACCAGTCGACCGCGACAAGATCCATGAGAGGTTTCCCAGCTGAAACCTTCAATGACAATTTGCAATGTGATATCAGACCAAATGACAAAGACCATCCAACCTAAAGTATATGTTGCCCGGACTCTCCAAAAATGCTTCCGCACCCATATCAGATTTTCCAAAAATGTACTACTTTTGGATAATCCAGCATGCACCTGATGATATTTTTGAGGAGTCCGAGCAACATAGCCTAAAACCAAGGACATATCAAAGAAACAAGAGATAAGAACCTTTGTTTTGTCACTGCAAAAATTCTTGCCACGAACTCTGAAGTTATTTCCATCAGATCTTGTCCAGCAGTCACGGCCATTATCACTGTCATCGTGTCGGAGATTACCCGAAAAAGTGGACAAATCAATATGTTCCAGAGGTTCTTCTTCAAGGGCTTCACAATTATGAAAAGAATTCACGGAACACCAATTACAAACAGTTAAGGACACTCTCACATATAAAACTATGGTCCAACACATACCGGTTTTAATTGTTTCGTGTTCAAGTCCGGGTGATGATACCTACAAGGAGGAGTCCACGCACATGCTCAGAAGGAGATGATGTAAATATAATATGAAAAAGTATGTATGTATGTATGTATATATATAAATATATAGTTCATACCTCTTGATCAGTGCCTTGAAAATCTTCGTCCTCGTCAGAGTACTCGTCCATCATCGAAACTGCATTTCTATTTGCAGCACGTATTTGGTCTAAAGATGGAGTACGATGATGAGACTGTTTTTGGCTCTTCTTGGAGGAGATAGATGGTGAAGTCATATTAACCATAACTGGAATTCTCGGAGCAGCTGCCCTCTCATCAGTTTGAGAAAAGTATTCACGAAGTCCTAACATAGGATTATTTAGACATAAGTTCCACATTGAGCTTTGATCGATGAATCATTGTGAAAGAAAGCATTAGGTTGGGAATTCGAGTCATTAAGGGGACAATATAGATGTGGGACTCAAGACCCCCTCCCGCATCCCTAGGACTGGACATCTTGAGCATGGATAATATAAAATGTGGGCACAACAACGAATTAAACAATGAATTTGAATGAGTCTGACTTTGATACCATGATAAATGTTTATCTAAAAGTTTAAGTTGTTATATAAGAGCACACTTTTATTTACTTAATTATATTCTCAACAGTTACTATATTTTCCTACTTGCTTTGCTATTTGTCACTTTAACATAAAACATGACAAAAAAGCCACTAAATACAACTACTGTTTCACACACGAAGGTAAACAGAAACTTCCTCTGAAGTCACAACATGTCGTTGCTAGAAAAGAAATTGCCCGATGCTTCAGCATCATAAATGGATCGTTCGATGTGAAGTTAATGCAAATAAAAGAGGTACGACACAACAAGATAGAAGAGTGTTTATGAGGAATGTAACTTTATCTTAACATAAGAAGAAGCGTACCAGCAACACTGTTTAACATCTGAAACAGACAATGTTGCTGAAATGACGCGAGGAAGCCCACACCCCATCCTTTCAAGTTTATCTGCATAAGTTGCTGCACTTGAGTTCTTGGCTTCCCGTTGCACGATTTGAGGGATGAAATATTGAATCCACCACCTATGCACGTAAAAGATCGATTATTTTGTGCAATGTAAATGCATTCAGTAAAGCCACAAAGGAAAACATAATTTACGTACTCTCAATATGAGCCCGAACGTAACCAGGTAGTGGACCGCAATTCTTATGCTCCCTCGAACGAAATAACACAACTGCAATCATAACATGATAAAAACCAAGTAAAATTGTAAATAGATAAAGAGAAAAGATTATTTGACAAGTATAAAGAGGAATCTGTGGTTATACTCACCGTAACTGCCATCATCATTTCGACGCCAATATCGTACATAACAAAGATCACGAGGCCAAATAAACCTGCACAACATACAATGACATCTCAACTAAATTTTGCTTATGGAGCTATTTAACCAACTAAAACAAAAGTCAAATGATAACTACAATATAGTTTAGATAAACAACAACATACCCAGTGTGATCCCACAAGTGTGGTCTTGCGAGGTTAGGATGTACATAGACCTTACCCCTACCTTTGTGAGGCAGAGAGGCTGTTTCCGAAAGACCATCGGCTCAAAGAAAAGAAAATAAAAGGAACAGAAAAATAATTCAAAGCATATACAAAAAGTATAGTAGTTAAGTAACAAGATACAACACAAATGGTCAACAGATGGTAATGTAGAGCGAAGAGTAAAAAAAACTACGGGAGTACTAAATAATGTTGCTAATAACAAAGGCAAAACACACGCATCAACAAATAGTAATACACGTCTAAGAATAAGAGTGCGACAACACTCCACTACCTACTAACCTTCTACTCTAATCCTCGACCTCCATATTTTCCTATCTAAGGCCATATCCTCCATCAGTTGAAGTTGTGTCATATCATGTCTAATCACCTCCCTCCAATTTTTCTTCGGCCTACAGACCTCTCCTAATTCCTGCTACCGCTAACCTCTCGCACCTCCTTACTGGCGCATCCTCACACCTCCGCTTCACATGACCGAACCACTTGAGTCTTACTTCCCTCATCTTGTCCGTCACCGATGCCACTCCCACCTTGCCCCATATAACTTCATTCCTAATCATATCTCTCCGGGTATGCCCACACATCCATCTGAGCATCCTCATCTCCGCTACCTCCATGTTCTTGACTGGCCAGCACTCCACCCCATACAACAATGCTGGTCTAACCAATATAATTCAGATAAACATTTAGGCATTTACAACAAATAAATTTTGTGACTAGGAAAAATATTACCTTGGAAACCAGTCGAGTTGAAGTCTGTGATAGAGTATTGCTGTGTGTCCATCTACTTCCTCAACCAAACTACCATACTGGAAGCTACAATCCCACCTGTTACGCCAAAAAAAAAGTTTCTCGTGCAATTAAATTATTGTGATGGAAAATTAAGACCTTACGGTCAGGGGCGGAGCTAGAAGGGCGGAAGGCCGTCTGCCGGAAAATCACAAGATCAATTCTTTTTATGTATATATAGTAGATGTTGATACCCTGTGGGTGAAAATCCTAACTCCGCCACGGGCTAAAGTGGACAAAACTTACTCAAAACGTGTTGCGTCCATGCTCATCACAAGCTCAAATATTTCTTCACAAGTAGCCTCCACGACGCCAACTGCTTTCATAGCTCTACTACAGCCCTTTGGCTACAAGGACAACGAGAAAATTCGTCAAGCAAATACCCTGAAGCAACCTACTACTCTAAATTAGGCTAAGCTTATAATAAAAAAACTATGTTGCTAGGACTCTTCAAAAATACTGTTGGGTATGTGTCGGATCCTCAAAAAGCTATGTATTCTTTGGAGGATCCGGCACAAGTTCAACTACATTTTTGGAGGGTTCGAGCAACATAGCGGAAAAGAGCATAGGGATGAGCTCATACTAGTAAATCAACATTGAGAAGCTCCTCAAAAATGCGAAGCCCTGCATCCACGGGTTAGTGGAGAGATATTGTCAATAGTCCATGAAAATGCCCGAGATTGCACAATTGCTATCACTCAGGAAACAAAAAGAAGAAATATCAAGAATTAGACTGACCGTTCTGGCAGTAAAGTAAGCGCCTATACTTTGGATTTGCCAAATCTGACTCTGATTCCTTTGTCCAGTCAACCACAGATTCGGGAGGGCCTGCCACTAAAGATAACAATAAGGACAGCTTGAAACATGTATAGACAACAAATAAGCACAAGGCAAAATATCAACCAGTTCCCATTGTGGATCCCCGCATCAAGTTCTGTTGGGAATCGTCTTCATCCTCAGCAGCACTAAACCTACAAAAATAAATTTTAAACCACACCATATGATGCAGAGGCTAGTCAAGAAGAGTCAAAGATCATGTATAAAAAACGGAATTACAGGTACAGAACCAAACAGAGCAAGTGCAATGCACTACTTTTCTATATTTCAAGTGGAAAAGCACAATACTTACGAACTTTCCTGATCTGATGCAGTCCTCCCAGTACTCTCGGTCCCAGATTTGAAATCGTTGTATTTGTTACTATTACCACCTTGTGCCTCTTGATGCTGCATGCAATCAAGATGTTACTATCTAGGCCCGAGGAGGTGGTGACAAAAGAATATAAATCGGAAGACGAGATCAATAAAAAGTGAATATTTATCACACAGAAGAAGAAAAAACCTGATCAATCACGGATTCGATCTTTTCTTTCCAAATTAGTGCTTCCTGAATGTTGAAAGCTGCCATCTGGAAGAACATTCTGATTAACATAAATAATTCTTTCTGATAAAGCAGAAGCTCATAGCAGGCAACGAAAAAGGGGATTCAATATATAAAGACGTAAATACATGAAGAAACTAAGGGGATTCAACATCTACTGCGTATACATTAAAAATAATTTTGACCTTGATGAACCCCCATGCTTTCCCTAGCTCTGCCCCCAGAAGCAACAAGAAACCAGAATTTTCTCACTTGACACTAAATTCACCAAGCACTAAATGTTTGCCAAAATAATATATCCAAATGTGGTCTAATCTCCCAAAGTGACGACAAGTTCTTGGTCCAACCAATGAAATTCAAATTTAAATTTCCAAACCACTAACATGTAAGGAAAACGTGAACTTGTTGAGAATTTGCAATTACATATTTAAAAGTCTTGCAGAAAACAATGGGGAAGTGCCTCTCGTGTCAATGTTTAGACCGTATATCTGTTTTTCTTTATACAAGGTAGATTATATCAATGTGGACGCAAATTTGGGAATACATGTTAAGGTGGTTAAGCAAATTTTTGGGCAAGAGAAAAGTTAAGCAAATTGTGTACCGTGATTTGATCATACTTCTCTTTCATGTTATAAACCGATAAGACGTAAACCATCTGCAAAAGGCAAAGAGTACATAACATCAGTTTCTTAACAAAACTAAAATATGTTAAATGAATACTCACCCACCTTATCTCATTGCATGTTCAAAAAGATTTATTTAAGATATCACACAGTGTCAGAATTCAACCGAGATATATTAGCCCCTCAGTATACAATAATTCAGACTAACTAAATTTGCACCCTCAGTTCTCATAATCTGTTTGCATTAATCCAATCATTATTAATCAATTGAATACATTATGTCAAAGAAAGTTTCTATTTACTGATATGATAGCAGATATCAACAGTAAGAACAACTTACTTGTCCATGATGAGTCTTCAAGCCTCGGTCCTCCACCCGAAAATTACCATCAATTTGAAGAGTCTTGATTGGAGCCTAACAAATATTGTAACATCATAAGTTTAAGGGTTATTAAATTACTATCAAAATATCAGTTTTTCCATCAATCCTGCGCTACGATTTCCATAAAAAGAACATCAATACTGTAAGAATTAATTTTAAAGTCACATTGTGTGCTTGGAATGATGGAATTTTCCTGAAAAACATTTTTCAGTCTTGTTGGTTTTCCGACAAAAGGGAGAATATGACTTCCTTCGCCTATGGCCTGAAAGGAAGAAATCATTTCTCCTTTTTAATATCATATCTATTACTCCATCTATCACTTTCTTCAAACACTATTTTCAATCTTTAACATGATAAATTATCACCAAAATACTAGTGTCATACCCTATCCTCTGACTTGTATTAGCATCAATATCATCCAACCAAAATGAGTTTCTTCAAAAGGTATGACATTTTAAGTACAACTAACTATCAAATTCAAATTCGGACATATTACGTGCATAAACAAACAAACAAACAAACAATTGAAATGCGTGTAAATTGAACTCACCGCATTGCCCTGAGGCTTCGTCTTGAAGTAGGCCAACAATTTAGTCTCTAGAACGAAATAGCGCATATGAAGGAACGATTTCCCTATCTTCCTCCTCCCATACCTCACCATCCATCCCTCGTGCACCGCCTTTGACATGGTTCCTACCTTTTCCTTCGTACGTCTCTAATAATAAGGTGCTGATCCTCACAATTCACGAACTATACTGCACTAATACAAATTGAAAGTGTTTTTCTTTAAATGTAGTGTAATTTAATTGATAATAGGAAAGCTTCGGTATACAAGAAGGCAGAGAATCTACAGGAAGATATAACTCTATGCAAAAAAAAAAACAATCTTCTATACATATAATAATATCATGAGTGCATACAAGACATTCAAGGCATGACACTATTAATTCTTCATACATAAAATATTAAGCTCTTTCGCTTCAAAAGTTCTCCTATTTAACTCCATACGTATTATGCAACATGAACATTCAAGTTTTATTTTTTTATCAAGTAACGTGTAAGTTTATTGATAACAAGATAGATTCGATATACAGAGGTATACAAAAAAAGTCGAGAATCTACTTATACGAATGACACCCAATCTTCTATACATGCATGCATTAAAAACATGAGGCTATCAATTCTTCTTATATACGAAATTAAGCTCTTTCGCTTCCAAAACTCTCCTATTTCTCTTCATCCATACTATCGAACAGAAACATACAAGTCCTTTTGTATGAGAAAACTCCCATATACAAGAAGTACAAAAAGGTAGATAATCAACAGAGAGATTTAATTCTATACGGAAAATACCAATCTATTAACCTCATGCGCCTAGAAAGACATTAACAACAGGATATCGATCACTATTCCTCATTATGTACATAATTAAAATTCTTTCGCTTCAAAACCTCTCCTATTTCTCTCCATCCAATGTGAACATACATGTTTTTTTTAATCAAGTCAAGTGTAATTTTAATGGTAATAGAAAGCTTTGGTATACAAAAGAAAAAAATAGAGATTTCACTTATACGAAATACATTAAAAACAAGAGGCTATTAATTCTTCATATTTACATAATTAGACTTTTTTCGCTTAAAAACTCTCCTATTTCTCTGCACTGTCCAATACGAGCATACATTTTCTTTTCAAAAAAAGCTTAGAGTGAAATACTTACTTGATGAACATTACGCGACGATATCCATCATATTTTCAGAAATTCAAGCCTCATGGCGCATACAAGCGATATTAAAAATGCGAGGCTATTAATTCTTCATATATTTACAAAATTAAACTTGTTCACTTATAAAGCTCTCCTATTACTTTCCCTCCATACTATCCTAGAATGAACATACATTATCTTTTCAGAAAATCATCCAAAAAGCTCAGAACGAAATGCTAACATGATTGAACATTACGCGACTATATCCATTATATTTTCAGTAATTCAAACGCCAACAAAAGAAAACGCAAATCTTCCATACATGTCCTCGTACGAGCTCCGAAGAACGTAACCACATGCATGCATGTGTGAATATAATAATATATGATGAATATCTATAGAGAAGTAGGAGGTGTGAAGTAGAAACGTTTGTGCCATCAAATTACCGGGAAAATGGTCGGTGAATAATATGAGAGCAACTGTGACCACCAGATTCAATAACAAGTTCGTTGTTATTTTATTTTTAATATTTTTTAAAATTGTCCATAAGTCTTTTTTATTTTTATTTTCTTGCTTTTCTTCCAAATTTTAATATAGTAATTTTGTGCTCTGCCCATATTCTCCTTTTGTTTTTTTGCTTTTTATTTTCTTTTTTTCTCTTTTATTTTCCATTCGTCGAGGTGACCGACTCTTTATGAATAAAGAAGAATGAACGAAAGGCATCAGAGGAAGGACCAACTAACTTGTTACTTGTGTTTGGTTAAGTACTTAACTGATTTGAAATTCTTTCGCGTAAGTGGTATACCTAAATCAAAATTAATCGTTTGATGTCTGCTCATTTTTCTGATTTACAACATGATTTTGACCTATCATTTGTTTAATTTGATCGAAATGATACTTAGTTAATTCTTTTATTTTTATGTTTCTGCTGATATATAATGGATAGGACCTGGATGGATAATTTTCAGGTGACTTGTCATCCAAGGGCTGAGCTAGAAGCTCAGATACGAGTTCGGCCGAACCCAATAGTTTTTGCTCAAACACTATTGTATTTGTGTTAAGAGAATTCATTAAATATGTACAACTATTACATTTAGAACGCGATTATTAACACTTAAAGTCGTCGTCCTAAAATCCAGAATCCAATCATGATGTGTTTTTTTCTCTTTTTCTTCGTAATTAATTAATTACTCTCATGATCATTATGAGAACTATGACACTCACGTTGGGGTGTGCAGAAATCGATTTAATCGATAAGCGAACCAATAAAAAATGCTATTTGTTTATCTGTATCAGGTTATTGGGTTAACGGTTTGTAAACAGTTTTATAATTTTTTTTATTGGTGTTCGGTTTCCAATTTTAAGAATTTAGTTAATGGTTAAACCGTTGACCCAATAAGCTTGTATTAAAATTATCTTTTTATCCCTAATTAGATAATAATGGCTTTATATTTTAATTTAAATATAAATTTTCTAAATTTTTACTGCTGGCACTCTTATTCTCTCAATTCTCAATTCGCTTATCATTTGTACTTTCACTGTTTATAATGCATTAAACAATTTAAAATTTCGTTATCATTTGATGATTTGCTGCTTGATTGCTACAGTTCGTTTTATAGTTTTTGTCTTGTAATTTGTGTAGACACGTATGTATGAAGGCAGTGTATATATCAATAAATGAAAATAAGAGAAAGCAAATAAAAATTAGCGGATCATTTTCTTATTGGTTAAACCGAAACTTTTTGGAAAATGATAAAAGGAAGGTCACCCTTATTGTCACTCCAAAAACACAACCGAACTGTTAATGACCAAAAACCGATAAATCGAAAACAGACCAATTAAGGACCAAAAACCGATAAACCGAAAATCGATAATGAATATCTTATCTGTTTGGTTATTGGTTTAGCGTATTTATAAATCAAAAATCGATACATCGATAATACACAAAACCAAACCGACCGATAAGTATCCCTACTCACGTTTACTTGAAAGGAACGTACTTAATAGAGCTAACTTTCTATAATTGTCAATTGAAAAGATATTTTGGAGAAAAAAATTACTAGAGTAGAATTATAACGTGTATAGATAATTGTATATATTTTATTTTGTGGGTGCTCTTTTAAAGTTGAATAGATTTTATTTGTTTAAAAAGGAATTCTTCAAGGCACTTCTTCACCCAAAACATTCTTAGATTTGTTATTAGTATGTGAAAAACTTTAACTTCTTCACCCACTTAGATCTTGAACTCTTTTATTTATGCAATTTAGCTCGTCCTGAGATCTAATGACGATTGACTTCTATCTAGAAATATCGTTTTAAATAATGATATTCTTATTTATATATATACTTTGATGTGTAAAATTCGAAAAAAAAATTATTTTATTTTTCAACTGTGAATTAAGTTCAGAATTTGGACTATAAATTATTATTTTATTCGATTTAATTAGCTCTATTCCTTCACCCAAGGGCATAATCATCTTATCATTTATGATTCTTTTATAGTTTTTCAGAATTTTAAAAAAAAAAAGAGAAAGGAAAGGAAAACAATAAAAATCAAATACAAGCAAAACATCTCTTCCCACCAATGTATCCGGAGCACAAGACTGACCCGAATTAGAACCCTTTTCTTGCGACCCGATAACCCAAATTTTTGTTCCACCAACTCCATAACGTATATATATCCATTATACGTTAAACACTGATAAAACAAAAACCCATTATTCTGTCATATACTTTCAGTAAGAAATTCAAACGCCATTGACACTAATTCTTTATCTTTCTCTCAAGAATTCAAACGCTTCGATTAACTCTTTAATTTCGCAATTGGGTAGTTGTGTATCTATGGATGCAGGGAGTAGATACAACAAGTTTCGTCCACCTCTCGTTAATCAAATGTCTCACAAGAAAAATTCTCACGAAAATGTATGTTTTTTCTTTTTTTTTTTAATTGCTTTTCAGTTTCTTGATTTTGTGTCGTAATTTATTGGATTGTGAAATTGTAACTAGGTTTTGAGGATCTTTATTGTAGAGACAAATTGAGGTGCAGTTGATGACTAATTGATAGATATTGAATTTGGTGAATTAGTGTTTTATTATTATTCTTTTGCCCATTTGTAGGTTTTGATTTTTTGTTTTGTGGGTTTTGGTGGGTTTGTTTTTCGCTTAAATTTTGCAAATTGGGGTTCTTATAGTGGATCAAAATTTTGAGGTGTAGTTGATGATTAAATGAAACATTATTGGATTTTGAATTTCAGTGATTAGTGTCTCCTTTTTTTTTTTTTGTGGGTTGGTTTGCTTTTCGATTAAATTTTGCAAATTGGAGTTCTTATACTCGAGCCAAATTAAGGTGTAATTGATAGATTCTTGGCTTTTGAATTTCGGTGAATAGTATCTCATTTTGATTGTTTTTTTATGCGTGGGTTTGATGTGTTCTGGTTTTGAGAAGGCAGAAATGTGCATCAGGAAGGTGTACTTTGAGCTTGCGGAGGAGTACATGGTGGTTATGATGAGTTAGTTACATAGTTTGGACATTTACAGTTTAACCCACTAGTTATTACCATTTAGTCCCGTTAGGTTTTTAAATAATAGTTAGGTTAATTACATATTAGCCTATTTAGTATTTTAATATTGGACACTTTCGGTCCATATCCTTTTGGGCAAGTTTACACAGTATATGTAAGGATCCGAGCTCCATTTGGAGGTATGAATGAAGAATTATCTTAATTTCTCTTAGTTTGTTCCTTTTCTATTAGTTAAATTTATCAAATTGCATCAGTGGTATCAGAGCATCGATCCTCTAATCTGTGGAGAAGAGCAAGTTACCGGTCATCCATGAGACCAACGAAGCAGATATTTACTCACCCACACAAGCCCAACTCAATTCCAAGTTAATGGCACTAATCTTCTTATCTCAACTCCCACAATTCCATCCCTACCCAGAATTCCAATATTCAATATCGGAGCAGAATTCCCAATCCTCCGAATCTCGATATAGGGTCCAGTCCTCTTCCCCAATACCAATTTGGATCAACTCAGTCAACCCCAATCCAAATTCCACCATATTATGGTCAGACCCATTATAATGTCAACCCTATTAGCCAACTTCAGTTTCAACCCAAGCCATCTCAACAACCCCAACCAAATTTCCACTGCTCTATACCACCCATGATATCTCCCTTACCAACCCCACACCCTTGGACCAGATACTCGAAGTTTGAATTTTCAAGGTTCAATGGAACATGATTTCAAGATTGGTGGTATAAGGTGGAGCAGTTTTTTTTATCTAGATGAGGTGTTACCTAGTCAAAAAATGTCAATAGCAGCCTTGCATTTTGATGATATAGCATTGCAATGGCATAAGGCTTATCTGAGAAGTAGGCAACACCTACCCCCTCCTAGTTGGGAAGAATACTTGTATGCTTTGTCAGATCGATTTGGGGCTGAGTTTGATGATCCCATGGCTGAAGTATTGAGATTGAAACAAACAGGGTTTGTGAAAGATTTTCAGGAAAGTTTTGATAGAGCAATGACTAGACTTAACCTGGAACCTCGTTATGCTATTATTATATTTTTTTAGAGGGGTTAAAACCTGAGTTGGGAGATGCTGTTAGGATTAATAAACCCTACTCCCTTCCTCAAGTATATCACCTAGCAAGACTATATGAATCCAGTTTCCTTAAGCAGTTCAAAGCCATGAAAACTCCTTCTTACCCTAGTCACTCAAATCCCAGACCCAATACACCCACCTCAGCCTATACCCATTCTAAACCAAACACCACACCAACTAACCACTTCCCAAAAACTACTACCACTAGTTAGAATGACAAAACTAGAGGAAGAAGATTAAGTCCTGCTGAGATGAATGAAAAGAGAGCCAAGGGACTGTGTTTCCTTTGCAATGAGAAGTATACACCAGGGCATGTGTGCAAGGCTAAGGCACAATTATTCTTGCTTGAATTGGAAGAAGAAGTAGAGGTGTTGACAGAACAGGATGATCAAGTGGTGAATATGGAGCATGTTGAGGAACCACAAACCTGTGAGATATTCATCCATGCTCTACAAACCTGTGAGATATTCATCCATGCTCTACATGGATTAAAGGGAACTAGGACCTTAAGACTTACTGGATATTGCCACTAGAGGTCTTTCAATATATTGATTGACACTGGATCAACCCACAACTTCCTTAATTAGTCTTGGGCAACTACGATGGGATGGAGGGTGGATCCTTGTGATTTGTATAATGCTTGCTTGGCAGATGGTAATGCAGTCCCCATATCAGGAATGTGTAAGGGGTTGGAGTGGTTGTTAAAGAGCACTGTGTTCAAAGCTGATTTCCTCCTATTACCTCTAGGAACTTGTGACATGGTGCTAGAATGTCAATGGCTGAGTGAACTTGGGGATATTATGCTCAACTTTAGGCATTTGACTATGAGGTTTGAATATCAGGGCAAGATTATTTCCTTGCAAGGGAATGAGCAAAATTTGAAGATAGTGGAGGCAGATTCTTTGCCCAAACTGAAGGAAGAAGCTGCTCATCTTTTTATGATCAAGGTTGTCCCTAAGGAGGAACATAGTGACAATGGAATGGAATTGACAATAGTGGAACGTTCTACAGGTGTTGAGGATATAATAGAAGAACACAAGGAGATGTTTGAAGATCCTAAGCACCTCCCACCTTCAAGGGGTTCCTTTGATCATCACATACCCCTACTGGAAGATCATAAAGCTGTCAATAGCAGACCTTATAGGTATGCACCTAGGCAAAAGGATATCATAGAAAAAATAGTGGAAGAATTGCTAGAACAAGGATTAATTCAGAACAAGGATTAATCCCTTGTAGTATTGGTAGGTAAAAAGGATGAATCCTGGAGAATGTGTGTGGACTACAGAGCCTTGAATCAGATCACTATCAAAGATAAGTTTCCCATACCAATCATAGAGGAGTTACTGGGAGAGTTAGGAGGGTCATAGTGGTATTCTAAGATTGATCTCAGGTTTGGATATCACCAGATAAGGATGGCACCAGAGGATGTGCACAAGACTGCATTTAGGACCCACTCAGGCCATTTATGAGTACTTGGTGATGCCATTTGACTTGACAAATACACCCTCTAGTTTCCAAGGATTAATGAACCATGTCTTTCAAAGTCAATTGAGGAAGTTTATCATGGTCTTCTTTGATGATATTTTGGTGTTTAGCAAGAATTTGGATGAGCACAGAGATCATTTGAAGATCACCTTTGACTTATTGAAGCAACATCAACTGTTTGCTAGGAGAAGTAAATGTATATTTGCTACAAGGAAGATTGAGTATTTAGGGCATTTGATTTCAGCCCTGGGTGTAGAAACAGACCCTCAGAAGGTGCAAGCTGTGAGAGATTGGCCTGTCCCAACCACTCTTAGACAGTTAAGAGGTTTTGTCGGCCTTGTTGGATATTGCAAGAGGTTCATTAGAGGGTATGGCAAGATTAGCAAGCCCTTGACTGATCTTTTGAAGAAAGAAGGGTTCAAGTGGTCAGAACAGGCCACTGAAGCTTTCCAAAAATTGAAGGATACTCTGACATCAGCACCTGTGTTAGCATTACCAGATTTTTCTCTACCTTTCACCATTGAAACTGATGCTTGTGATTTGGGTATTGGAGTTGTTCTTATGCAACAACACAGACCAATAGCATATTTGAGCAAGGGATTATCTGGGAGGAACTTGGCTTTGTCAGTATATGACAAGACAAGGAACTGCTTGCTTTGGTGATAGCTGTGTCTGAGTGGGGGCAGTACATAGTGGGTAATCATTTCACAGTGAAAACTGATCAAAAAGGACCTTAAGTTTTTGTTGGAACAGAAGTTACATACTGGTTCCCAGTTAAAGTGGATCACCAAGCTTATGCAGTTTGATTTTGATATTGAGTACAAAAAGGAAAAGGAGAATATAGCAGCAGATGCCTTGTCCAGGCTTCCAGCTGTGGAACTATCATCACTCACATTGTCTACTGTAAGAACTAACCTTTTACAAACTATCATGGACAGCTGAAAACTTGATCATGCTCTCAAAGAATTGATCCAGAAGCTCAAGAATCAGAAAGAGGAAATGCTGGGGTATACATTCATCAATCAACAGTTGAGGAAGAATGGCAAATTGGTGGTGGGGCCTGATCCTGCTCTCAGGACTGAGATACTCTCATTGTGGCATGACAAACCACTATGTGGGCATTCTGGCATGGATCACACCTACAGGAGGGTGGCATCATTATTTTATTGGAAAGGGTTGAAAGAAGCTGTGATTGACTATGTTAAGAAGTGTGTTGTGTGCCAAAAGAACAAGAGTGACAATGCAGCTTATCCAGGACTGTTGCAACCTCTACAAATTCCAGCTGTAGCTTGGGGCAGTATTAGCATGGATTTTTTAAAGGGGTTACCTAAGGTGAAGGGCAAGTCTGTGATTTGGGTGGTGGTAGACAGGCTAACTAAATAAGCCCATTTCATAGCCCTGGCTCATCCCTATTCTACTAGTGACCTGGCTAAGGTGTTTATGGACAATATATTTAAATTGCATGGCATGCCTGAGGATATAGTGAGTGATTGAGATCCAATTTTCACAAGCAAGTTCTGGCAGGAGCTGTTTGCTATCCAAGGTGTCACATTAAGTACTTCAACTGCTTACCATCCCCAATCAGATGGCCAGACTAAAGTAGTGAATAGATGCTTGGAAACTTACCTCAGGTGCTATTGTGCAGACTCTCCTACTGATTGGATTCAGTTTTTACCATATGCAAAGTGGTGGTATAACACTTCTTTCCATTCTAGTACCCAAACCACACCTTATGAGGCTCTGTATGGTCAACCTCCTCCATTGCACTTACCTTATATAGCTGGTGAATCTGACTTTCCTGAAGTGGATAGAAGCTTGGTGACTAAAGAATTTAATCACCAGCTGCTGCAGTTTCACTTGAGTAGAGCCCAACAGAGGATGGAATCACAAGCCAACAAGAAGAGGTCAGACAGACAATTTGTACCAGGAGACTGGGTGTTCCTTAAGATACAACCTCACAGACAAGTTACTATGTCCAGTCAGCAGTTTAATAAGTTATCTTCCAAATACTATGGCCCTATATGATTTTAGAGAAGTTTGGATCAGTAGCTTATAAGCTTGCCCTTCCACCTGGGCTGCTCCTTCACCCTACATTTCATGCGTCCTTGTTAAAAAAATTTCATGCTATTCCTGAGGTTATCACTCATCCTCCAGTGGTGAATATTTCTAGTCCTTATTGCTTCAAACCGGGTGGAGGCGACCCTGAGACAGGCGTGGAGGCGAGACTTGAGACTCAGGTCATTCTAAAGAAAGGAAGCTTCAAGTACCTCAAGTCTATTATTCAAGGGAATGGAGAGATTGATGACGATGTCACACATCGTATTGGGACAAAGTGGATGAAATGGAGGCTCGCATCTGGAGTCTTGTGCGACAAAAAAGTGTCACCAAAACTTAAAGGCAAGTTTTATAGGACGGTGGTTAGACCGACTATGTTGTATGGGGCGGAGTGTTGACCAATCAAGACTTCGCACATTCAAAAGATGAAAGTTGCGGAGATGAGGATGATGAGATGGATGTGTGGGCATACAAGGAGAGATATGATTAGAAATGATGATATCCGGAACAGAGCGGGAGTGGCCTCGGTGGAGGATAAGATGCGGAAAGCGAGGTTGAGATGGTTCGGGCATGTGCAGAGGAGAGACACAAATGCCCCAGTGCGGAGGTGTGAGAGGTTGGCTATGGACGGATTCAGAAGGGGTAGAGGTAGGCCGAAGAAGTATTGGGAAGAGGTGATTAGACGGGATATGGTGCAGGTGCAATTTACTGAGGATATGACCTTAGATAGTTATAGGACGATGGTTAGACCGACTATGTTGTATGGGGCGGAGTGTTGGCCAATCAAGACTTCGCACATCCAAAAGATGAAAGTTGCGGAGATGAGGATGCTGAGATGAATGTGTGGCATACATGGAGAGATATGATTAGAAATGATGATATCCGGGACAGAGTGGGAGTGGCCTCGGTGGAGGATAAGATGCGGAAAGCGAGGTTGAGATGGTTCGGGCATGTGCAGAGGAGAGACACAAATGCCCCAGTGCGGAGGTGTGAGAGGTTGGCTATGGACGGGTAGAAGGGGTAGAGGTAGGCCGAAAAAGTATTGCGGAGAGGTGATTAGACGGGATATGGCGCAGGTGCAACTTACTGAGGATATGACTTTAGATAGGGGGTTGTGGAGGACAAGGATTAGGGTAGAAGGGTAGTAGGTAGTCGAGCGTAGTCCTACTTACGTTCACAAAATGATAGTTGTAGTGTTATTATTGTAGGCCCGATTAGCCCATCACACTTATAGGTGCAGTATGCTTTATAGTCCCTGTAGTTTGATTTATGCTGCTATGTGTTCCCTAGTGTAATTTGTTTATATATTCTATCTGTGTTAGCTACTGCTTCCTTTTGTCAGAATGCGCTATCATGGCGTATTCGATTTTGTTATCACCATGTTCATACAACTTTAAATTTTTGTCTCTGGCCGTTTCTCTTACTTTGTATTGCGTGCTTGATTGTGATTATGTTTTGTCTTTGAGCCGAGGGTCACCCGAAAACAGCCGCTCTACCTACCAAGGTAGAGGTAAGGTCTGTGTACACTCTACCCTCCCCAGACTCCACGTTGTGGGATTTCACCGGGTATGTTGTTGTTGTATTGCTCCAAACCTGAGAAAGTATTGAACAGACATTGATCCAAAGGGGAAACAAAGCCATTGCTCAGGATCTTATTAAATGGGAGCACATTCCAGATGATCAGGCAACTTGGGAAGACTTCAGTGCAATCAAGACAAAATTTCCTTTATTTGTTCCTTGAGGACAAGGAAATTTTTATCGGGGAAGTATTGATGTTTTCTGGTTTTGAGAAGGCAGAAATGTGCATCAGGAAGGTGTACTTTGAGCTTGCGGAGGAGTACATGGTGGTTATGATGAGTTAGTTACATAGTTTGGGCATTTACAGTTTAACCCACTAGTTATTACAGTTTAGTCCCGTTAGGTTTTTAAATAATAGTTAGGTTAATTACATATGAGCCTACTTAGTATTTTAATATTGGACACTTTCGTTCCATGCCCTTTTGGGCAAGTTTACACAGTATATGTAAGGATCTGAGCTCCATTTGGAGGAAG
Source organism: Anisodus acutangulus (assembly GCA_029783415.1). Classification (NCBI taxonomy): domain Eukaryota; kingdom Viridiplantae; phylum Streptophyta; class Magnoliopsida; order Solanales; family Solanaceae; genus Anisodus; species Anisodus acutangulus. The sequence goes on from CM056494.1 coordinate 53,441,560, forward strand.
AATTATCTTAATTTCTCTTAGTTTCTTCCCTTTCTATTAGTTAGATTTATCAAATTGCATCAGGGTTTTGTGTGTTTTGCTTTTCCCTTAAATTTTGCAAATTTGGGTTCCACTTTGCAATCTTTGTTGTGATTAATTTCTTCTGATCTGTTTTTGCTACATATTTCCAGTTTTAGCTGTTATGCATCTTTTACTGTATGTCCAATGTGGTTAACTGCTCACTTCTACTTTCGGGTACTTAATTTCGTGTATGGTTTGACTTCTTTATCAAGAGAAAGAAGCTAGGTGAATAAGCTGTTGAAAATTTATTCGTAATATGTCAATCAGACTTAAGACATTGAAATAGGGAAATCGGTAAAAGGCTACAATTTTACTTTTGAGCTTTCATTAATCAAAATAGAGAAAATCTAGGATCATGTGTTTTAACATGTTCGGAAGACGAATTTTCGGCACCTTGCATCACGTCATCCTGTTTTATGTGGTATTTCTAATGTTATTTTCATTTTTTTTGAAGTGTCAGCATTGAGTCGTGTTTTGATATTTGTATGAAATTTGTAGTGGACTTGGATTTTAAATGCTATGTTTGTGAAATGCAGCTGGACAGGTTCATTCCCAATCGTTCTGCGATGGATTTTGACTATGCACATTACATGCTCAGTGGTGGAAAGGTTAAAAGGGAACACATTGGAGTAAATTTAGCATCTAAGGAAGCTTACTCGAAGCAGATAACGGAAATTTTCAACATGAATAGAACGAGGATCCTTGCTTTTAAGAATACTCCTCCGCCTTCGGTTGAGCGAGTTTCTGAATCTCCATCACCTATTCACCAGTCAAGAACCGTTAAAAAGAGGAGATACATTCCCCAAGTGAGTTTTTATTTCTTCCTCCTTTTTACTGTCATTTTTTTTTGTGCGCGCGGGCTAACCATATTTATTATGTTAGTGCGACTCAAATGTTTTAGGGATAATTGCAGTTTTGGTCCCTCAATATTAATGAATTCTGATTTTGGTCCTTGTAATATTTGACTAGTGCATTCAACCTTCAATTAGCTTGAAATGTGTGTTTTTGGTCCCCTTTATATGGGAAATATGTGATTTTTAGATTATTTTTTGAACTATATCATTCTCAAATCTGGAGTAACAATACAAATTTAACATAATACATCGATAATTGAATGGTTTAACACTTGATAATTCATTAAAGTCGTGAAGATTGTCAGGGGTATCAAAAGTACACATATAAATTAATTGAAGGTTAAATGTGTTTAATTAGAAATCACAAGGACCAAAATAAGAATTTACCAATATTTGAGGGACTAAAAGTGCTAATTTTCGAATGTTTTACCATGGATTTTGTTCCTAACTTAGAGAATTCCTCTGATTGTTAACAGTTTCCAGAGAGGACCCTGGATGCTCCTGAGATCCTGGATGATTTTTATCTCAATTTGTTAGACTGGGGAAGCCGTAACGTTATTGCCATTGCCCTAGGAAATTCTGTATATCTGTGGGACGCTTCTGATGGGTCTACTACTGAGCTTCTCGCGGTCAATGATGATTTTGGGCCAGTGACTGGTGTCAGCTGGTCTCCGGATGGAAGGCACCTTGCAGTGGCTTTGAATAATTCACACGTTCAGCTGTGGGACTCCCAGTCCAGCCAATTGGTGAGTAGTTCTTTCATCTTCTTTCTTTTAGTCTAATTATTATAACAGCAAATTACGTGGAAATCAAGATATGCACAGAGTTTATCTTCAGGGGTAATTACCTATTTGGACCGTTTTAAATACTAATAATAGCCGGAAATTGTATATGTAATGTATATTAAGTAAAATATACATACAAAAAAATGCATATCGTATGCGCAGATATACGTGTAATATACATACGATATACCTAATCAATGTGTATGTTTATATTTTGGCTAGCACCCGTAAGTAATTTGGCCGACGGGCCAAAAAATGAAAAAAGCCCTTATCTTTACTATACTTTATCAGAAGTCTAATGTCTTGCCTTTATAAACAGCTGAGGACTTTACGAGGACACAGATTAAGGGTTGGCTCACTTGATTGGAATGGCCACATACTGACAACTGGAGGCATGGACTGTAGATCATCGACAACGATGTGCGTGTAAGATCCCACGTTGTTGGAACATACAGGGGACACAATCAGGAGATATGCGGGTTGAAGTGGTCTGCTTCAGGCCAGCAATTGGCTAGTGGAGGCAACGACAATTTGGTCCATATATGGAGCATATCGATGGTGTCTCCTAATTCTGCACAACAGTGGGTCCACCGTATGACGGATCACACGGCTGCTGTAAAAGCTCTTTCATGGTGTCCTTTCCAGAGTAACATGGTCGCCTCGGGTGGTGGTGTTGGCGATCAGTGCATAAAGTTTTGGAACACCAACACCGGGGCGTGCTTGAACTCTGTGAATACAGGTTCACAAGTCTGTTCCTTGCTCTGGAATCGACACGAGCGTGAGCTTTTGAGTTCTCACGGGTTTACGGACAACCAGCTCACTGTTTGGAAATATCCTTCTATGACGAAAATTTCAGAACTTTTCGGTCACACATCAAGAGTTCTTCATATGGTTTAGGTATGATTGGTTAACGAGAATGTCACGTTGTGTTCGTTTATGCTTATTTTGATGGTGCTTTACAGTGAACTGACTTTTCGTGTGGCATATTTCAGAGTCCGGATGGCTATACTGTGGCGACTGCAGCAGCTGATGAGACGCTAAGATTATGGAATGTTTTTGGGAATCCTGAAGAGGCTAAGCCTGTGCCAAAGAGAAAGCTAGAGCCATTTTTTGACTTGGCTCAGATTAGATAAAAAAACCATGCAAGTGCTGGAGTTAGTAAAGAGAAAGCAGTAGTGTCATACTTAGGAGGATGTGGATAACAAGTAGTCTGAGTTTGGCAAATGTGTTTTTGTTTATACAGAATGTATAGAAGACAGTTTGTGGGAACTTTTGAAGTATGTCATTTAAATGTACTACAGTATGATCTTCTGAAAATTCATAAAATGAATTGTGTATATACTTTTACATGAGTTAGGTGTTGATAATTTGACAGTAATACATATTATGAACTGTGAAAATAAGAGACACACAAAATGATATCTTACTTTCTTTTTGTTGGATAAACGATACATGAAGAAAGAGCTTATGTGAAAAGAGAACGATAATACTGTTTATTGGGGTGATGAAAACTTAGAAGATCCCAAAATTCAAGCTTCCTTGTTTAAATAAAAATTAACTTCCACATTTGTCATTGCTTTATAGTTTCCTATTACGTAATTTATTTATTTTTGGAAAGAACACTACAAGCAGATTTTTTTCTTGTAGTCATTCTTCATAATTTTGGACCTTAAGAACAAAGTATGCATCTTTGGGAGTCATGGTAAATCACATGCACCCAAAGATGTGGCTCAACATTCAACTAAACTAAAATGAATGAGATCAATGTTTAAGTTACAAAAAAGAATAAAAGCTTTGTAATTTTTCTTTAGTTTATCGGAGTTTTGGTGAACAAGTCATTTGAAACTTATGTTGAAGTGAACTTAAAATCTTTTTCCTTTACATGACAGAAGTTGAGAGTGAAAATCTAAATTCAAAAGCATACCCTAGTTAGAAGCAATTCTTGCCTCTCTTTTTCGCTTAACCTATTCTTTCACAACTTTGCTGAACCACACACCTAAAATTTAATAAGTATTCAATGCATTAATCAAGATACTTACAACTAACTTCATTCTCAAATTTGAATTTCAGTAGAGACAAAATATATTAGGTGGTTTTCTTTCCATTTGTTCAAGTTTTGATGAATAGAGTTACACAATATTTATACTAATGGAAGATAATAGCTACTTCGTAGAATTAGTTAAGATTTACTCAAGCTAATCATAATATTATAATTATCTTTTTCTTTATCTTTTAAGATAATATGAAAAGGATCAAGGAGGATCTCATAAGATTTCTAAGATATCTAATACAATCAGAAGTAATAGACTTTTTTTTTAAGAGTGTCTCTGCGGCGAAATGCGAGGTACATATGGTGAAGATCACCTCAGGATATATGCAAGCCTCTTGACATGCACTTTAAAAAGCTTGTGAAAATTATGTCAAATCAGGATACACAAATATTTTTTAAAGAAAGAAAACTTATCACTACCCTTTGAAAAATAAAATACAATCATGTGAACATTAAATTTGAAAGATAAAGAAGAAAGAGAGGTTTACATCAATTGGACCACAATAGTACATGGCCCCCCATACCCCAAGGTCCCCCTCAAACCTCAACCCCACATCCCTTATTCCCATGTCCCAATGCTTCCCTTAACCTCAACACTCCCAAAAACTCATAAACCCTTCATTAACTTCCCCAAAACCCCATTCTTCCATTGCTAAAAACACAATGTCAACCTTCAAATCTCCATTTGATTTAACTCTTAATCACCACTTAATCAACCCCCATTAACAAGTACTAGTACAATCTCAGTATTCTTATCTCTTCATTCACTTTACTATTTTCACTCAAATAAACTTTTCTCTCTGCTCTTCTTGCAGGTTTATCCAAAACCCTAGATCTGTCCCCCTTTTGGGTAACCTCAACAACCTCTGCTCTCTCTCTACACACACACACAGTTACACTTAATACACACACAAAAACAAAGCATTTACAATATGTATGTATATTAACTGCTGTTGTATTCATTTTTAGGTGCAGCTTTTAGGAAAGTGAAAAGGGTGTGTGAATTAGGCAAAAAGAAAAGGAAAAAAAACTTCTTGATTTTTGTTTCTTTGTTTCAGCATTTACAATATGTTATGATTAGCTGCTATTTTATTCATTTTTAGGTGCAGCTTTTAGATAAGGGAAAAGGGTGTGTGAATTAGGCAAAAAAAAGGGAAAAAAACTTCTTGATTTTTGTTTCTTTGTTTCAGCATTTACAATATGTATGTATATTAACTGCTATTGTATTCATTTTTAGGTGCAACTTTTAGAATTGGGAAAAGGGTGTGTAAATTAGGCAAAAAAAAGTTTTCTTGCACAAAAACAAAATAACAAATTTTCTTGATTTTTCTTTCTCTGTTTCAGCATTTACAATATGTATGTATATTAACTGCTATTCGTATTCATTTTTAGGAAAGGAAAAGGGTGTGTGAATTAGGCAACAAAAAAAAAAGGAAAAAAGAACTTCTTGATTTTTGTTTCTTTGTTTCAGCATTTACAATATGTATGTATATTAACTGTTGTTGTATTCATTTTTTAGGTGCAGCTTTTAGAACAGGGAAAAGAGTGAATTAGGCAAAAAAAAGTTTTCTTGACACACAAAAAAAGAAAATTCTTGATTTTTCTTTCTCTGTTTCAGCATTTACAATATTTATGCATATTAACTTTTGTATTCTTTTTTGGTTGCAGCTTTTAGAGAAGTGGAAAGGGTGTTTAAAAAAGGTTATCTTGGAGGAAATGAGTGGGACCTCAACAACATCTGAGATGGGGGTGGGGTATGTCTATGGATTCCGGCCACCGTTTACGGCGGTGCAGTGGCAAGAATTGGAGCATCAAGCAATGATTTATAAGTATTTAGTGGCAGGGTTACCTGTGCCACCGGACTTAGTAGTACCTATTCGAAGGAGTTTTGATGCTATCTCTGCCAGGTTCTTCAATCATCCTAGCTGTATGTTTCTTCTTTCTTTTTTATTTTTCAGTTAATTTTGTTTGTTTGTTTGTTTGCTTGTTTGCTAATTGGTTGGTACTTAGATTAGTTTGTTGGAGTTGAGGATTTTATAGTGTTTTGCATTTATGAGAATGGGAAGCTTAGTGTAATTTGATGGTGAAATTGGAGCATGCAGATCTAGGAACATTGTAAAGAAAAAGAACTTTAAATTTTGTTAAGGCAGTATAATAATTAACTGCCATCCCTTTGTTTTGATTCTAAAATCTTGGGTGGAAGCATATTATCCATTCAATGGCAAAGGTTGAGGGACTTGTGTCGTAGGTCACAAGTTTCAAGCCCTCTAAGTCCAGTATTCAAGTGGAGAAGGGTAGAGGGACTGACCCATCATCCCCGAGTTTCAAAGGCTGTGATTGGTCCGAAGGGTTGGCTCCAGACGGATTTATACATCATTCAAAAAAAGTGCCAGAAAAAGCATTCATCTTTTTGGCCCCCCTATCTAGTCTAGTCTAGTCTAGTCTAGTCGTGTGGTTTAGGTTCTCATCACGGGATCAAACCCTACCTTATACAAAATTATGGTATTTAAGTAGAAAGAATAGAGGGGCGACTCGTTATCCACCAAGTTCCGAACCGTGGCCCACTGCCCTCTGGGATTGCTCCATTATAAAAAATAACATTCTTCTATTCTTTTTTTTCCTAAATTCTTTTGATTAGGATTAACTGCTTCTGGTTTTGAATTGGTTTAGTGCAATCTAATTGTGGGTGGAATTCAGTAGCAGAATTTGGATTTCCAATGACAGGCCAACAGTAAATTGTCCGAGTGATGTTAAATTTGACGGAGTCATTTTACATATTTATATTCTGATCTAACTAGTCAAATGTGTATAACGAATTTAACTATTTACTGTAAATTTCAATCTTTACACAATCTCAAGTTTCATACTTTGCTTCAAAGTTCTCAAATTTCTTATTTTTTGTTATTTCTGTCTTTAAAATACATCAATATATTTTATAAATAAACAAGATTCGATTACAGAAACTGTATAGTAAATAAAACAAAATAGCAATACAAATTAATTATTTAGAGATTCTAAAGATTAGTGAATAACAGTGGTCCTACACTGGCAGAAAGTGGGATGAATTTCCTCTGACTGAGACAGCACCTAAAATGCAATCAAAGAACTCCTTATAGGTCCTTTAAAAAAAAACATGAAGAAATGAGCTAAAACTCTGGCAAACAAATGTGCACCTTAGAAATGACCAAATTTAAAAGTCAAGAGTTGTATATTTACAACTGAAAATTCTGTTATGTTACCTTATCAAAAAAAGAGTTGTATATTTACACCTGGAAAATTCTGAAATTGAGAGAGGAGCCGAGGCCAAGGAGATAACGAGGAGTATTTTGCATGTAACTCTTTTTATTTTTGTTTGTGAAAACGTGTTATATCTTTTTTCGAAATTTATGCTATACCTAAAACAGAAGTTAAACACCAGTGCATCGCATAGGAGTGAACTTGTAGGTTAAGATCATAGGTTTGATTCCTTAAACATATGCTCACTTCCTAAAAAAGGCTGGGCAAGCTGGCATTGACTCATTTAAAGGGAAAAAAAAGAATACCTTAGGTTTTATGATTCGAACCCCTGACCTTATCTGAATGGATACTACCCTTCATCAATATACTAAATCCAATAGTTTTTTTCAGTTGGATTTTTATTGGTTTTATATTGTAGACGATTTCTAAATGGTTTAGGCTGAGTGAGACTAAGACAGAATACTTGGAGTGCAACTTCAGTAACGGGAGCGACTGTGAGACAGGCGTGGAGGTGAGGTTTGGTACTCGGGTCATTCCAAAGAAAGGAAGTTTCAAGTATCTCGGGTCTACTATCCAAGGGAATGAAGAGATTAATGATGATGTCACAAATTGTATTGGTGCAGGGTGGATGAAATGGAGACTTGCATCTGGAGTCTTATACGATAAAAATGTGCCACCAAAATTTAAAGGCAAGTTCTATGGGGTGGTGGTTAGACCGATTATATTGTATGGAGCGAAGTGTTGGCCAGTCAAGACTTCGCACATCCAAAAGATGAAAGTTGCTGAGATGAGGATGCTGAGATGAATGTGTGAGCATACAAAGAGGGATAAGATTAGAAATGATGATAACTGGGATAGAGTGAGAGTGGCCTCGGTGGAGCATAAGATGCGGGAAGCGAGGTTGAGCATGTTCGGGCATGTGTGGAGGAGAGGCACAAATGCCCCAGTGCGGAGGTGTGAGAGATTGGCTATGGACGGGTTCAGAAGGGGTAGCGGTAGGCCGAAGAAGTATTGGGAAGAGGTGATTAGACGGGATATGGTGCAGGTGCAACTTACTGAGGACATGAGCTTATTTAGGGGGTTGTGGAGGACACAAATTAGGGTAGAAGGGTAGTAGGTAGTTGAGTGTAGTCCTACTTACGCTTACATACTGGTAGTTGTATTGTTATGATTGTAGCCTTGCCTAGCCTATCATACTAGTAGGCGCAATATTATTTATAGTCCCCCGTCGTTTGGTTTATGCTGATGTATGCTCAACTACCTACTTTGTTTCTCTTATTTACCTGCGGCAAGCATTGCTTCTTTTTTCAAGAATGCTTTATCCTGACCTGTTCGCTTTTGGTACTCTCATTTTCATATTGCTTTAAATTTCTTGTCCGGGTCTGACCGTTTCTCTTGCTTTTGCTTGTGCTTCTGCCTATGCCTATGTTTTTTCTTGAGTCGAGAGTCTTTCGGAAACAACCTCTCTACTTACCAAGGTAGAGGTAAGGTCTGCGTACACTCTACCCTCCCCAGACCCCACGTTGTGGGAGTTCACTGGGTATATTGTTGTTGTATTGTAGACGATTTCTGTAAAAAAGTCATTTACATATATAAATAGTTTAATTTTTGGCAAAACCACTTAAAGATATATCCACCGTCTTGGCATCGGGTGAGCCATAGCTTTGTGTTTCATTATGGCAGTACACCCAGGGTTGGCATGTCCTTGCTTCTCTATCTCTTTTTTCTTTCTCTTTCTTTTAGACGTAATTTCATAGTTTATAGCTGGATTAGATTTCAATGTCTTCCTCATGTAGTACTCTATTAAGGTTGTGCCTAAGCGTGTTCGTATCAAGGAAAATATTTTTCACGAAAAACAAGTGGATTTCTTTCTAGTGTTTGGTAAGGAAATAAAAAAATATTGTCCCAACAACATTTATATGTAATCTAGCAAAAGACTATGGGTGTGATAGGGTGAGGAGGGGGGTTTCGGGGGTGGTGGGGGTGGGATGGTCTGGTCCAGGGTGGGGAAGAGACAATGAATTTGGAATGCCACCAATGGGACTTGTTTTCCCTACTTCCATTAGGGAAGTCATTTTTCTCATTTTTAAGGAATTTATTATCCAAAACACTTTTACCAACCAAACACAACCTAAATTTCAATGTCTGTTACAGAAATTCCAGTTGTGGAGTTTTGATAGCAGGGTAGCCGTTAAAGTGGGGTCTGGGGAGGGTAGCATGTACACAGACCTTACCCCTATCCTTTTGGGGTCAGGGTAGCCGTTCAAATATAGCAAAATATTTTCTTATTGAAAAAAAAAAGAAAAAAATTTGCTTAGTTCGAATGGCTACATTGCCGTCAAAACTCCAAGAGGCTGGATGCAATATCAATGAAATTCTGACCTTACCCGATCCCCAAAAAAATCATTTTGCAAGATGGTCTTTTTTTTTAGTTGGTGGATGAGGGGTTTGTTATGTAAATATGGCAATGTATTTTACGTGTGCAGTGGGTTATTGTTCCTATTATGGGAAGAAGTTTGACCCCGAGCCAGGAAGGTGTAGAAGGACAGATGGAAAGAAGTGGAGGTGCTCCAAAGATGCACATCCAGACTCCAAGTATTGTGAGCGGCACATGCATCGAGGTCGTAACCGTTCAAGAAAGCCTGTGGAATCTCAATCTACTTCCCAGTCGTTGTCGACAAGTATATCACACGTTACTACTGGGAGCGGCAATAGAAGTGGAAGTTTCCAAAGCAATAGTAGTGGAAGCTTCCAAAATATGCCATTATATTCCGTTGCTAATTCAGATGAAATGAGTTACGGAAGCACCACTACGAAACTGCAGATGGAGCCCGTCTCCTATGGGATAAATAACAAGGAGTATAGGTACATCCAATTTGTCTACCATGTTTCCTGTTCTCCTTAGATCAATTTTTCTCTTATACTGTAAGTGCACCTTGATTACTTGATGCTATAAAAGAGTTCTAAAGTAGTTGGCATGTCAGTTTTCACAGTTCCGATTAAATTTAACAATCAAAGTTCGGTAAATATCTGACGGAGACCAAAAGTGCTCACTTTTTGGCAAACTTAAAGGACCAAAAATGCTCAAGTGATACTTAAGGGACTATTTTAAACCTACTACCAAAGATAAGGGACCATTTTTGTCATTTTCTCCTAAGTAGGACTTTTTCCCCAGTTGTTTCAGACTTAAAACTGTCGAGTAGCGAACATATTCTTCTCTCCTATATTCAGTTGCCATCGTCCCTTTGTAAAATAATATGAGGTCCAAATTTTCTTACATATAAAGGTTGAAATACTAGTGATTATCATGAGTGCTTAGGGATATCAGTAATCATGATATTATCTTAAATCTTATCCCATCATCTGCTTCATCAATTTAGCTCATCAACTATAGCACAGTTAGAATCCTTTTTTATTTGTCAGATTCTTATATGGACGACAAGATTTTTTTGCAAGAGGGCAAAAGATGACAGTTTTCCCAACTTAATACAAGCATGACATTGTCAATTGTCAATCTTTATCAAAAAGGAACTCTGTTTTTTCTGGTTTTCAACAAAAACTCATTAATTTAAGGAAACTATATCCTGTTCTTTTCAGCCCTTTTCTTAAGACAAGGTTTGCTCTTCACATTTAGGGGCCGTGTGGTCCGAAGACAAGTTATGCTTGGATTAGTAGTGCTGGGACTAGTCATGCTAGCATTATTTCTTATCGACTGTTTGGTTTGTTGTATTAAAAATAACATGCATTGCGTAATTTCTAAATATTACTAAATAGGGTGTATAAGTATAAGAATGGTAGTGGTATTGTTAATGCCATGATTTACTATGTATAAATAGTACTGAATAGGGTGTATAAGTATACTGGTATTATTAGTTGTACTGGACTTAAATTTGCAACCAAACATTGTACTAATATCACCGTACCAAAAACAATCGCTTAGTAATTGGGGGCTGGGTACCATTCGAAGTTTCATGTGTATTTTCTTATTACATTGTTCCAGTAAATATGTCTGATATAGTGTAATGTTGGTATTGCCTTTGGCGTAAATGGTATAAAATCCAGTTTCATGAAATGCTACACAGGTATCTCCATGGAATGGTTAGTGATGCTGATGTGGCGGGTTCTAACACAGACAGCATGTGGCGTCTGATGCCATCACAAGTTCCATCAAAGCCCATGGCGAATTCGAAAAATGATTCACAATTGCTTGGTGGCTCACCTAATCCATTTGAACCAGTGATTGAATCAAAACATCAAGCCCAACATTGCTTCTTTAGCAGTGACATAGGTTCACCTGGTACTGTAAAGCAGGAGCCGCAACATCCAATGCGCTCATTCTTTGACGAGTGGCCTACATCCAAAGAATCATGGTCCAATCTTGACGAGGGATCCAGCAAAAATAATTTCTCCACCACTCAGCTGTCCATGTCCATTCCAAATACTCCTGGATTCTCTTCAAGGACTGCTTGTTCCCCTAAATGGTGAGATTTTTGCATCTTTATCTACTTCTTTGTCCCATTATAGTGATGGGTGATTTGCATTAATAGTCCCCAGTCCCCATAATGGGTGGACATAAACTTTTGGCGCCAGTTACAAAAGTCTTCAAAAAATGACTTGTGTTGCCCATCTACCATAAGTTGCGGGCATAAATTAGTTTGCCTATGAGGCAGGAATTGGGGACAATTCGACAAGTCAGAAACAATTAACCTGCTCTGTTGGCAAAAAGTTCTGCCTCATAGGCGAAAGTAGTTTTTGTTACTCAATTGTTCACAAGTCCATATTACAACTTAAAACTCCTGTCTGATAGGCAATACATTAACACTATCTTCTATATTCGTAACTTCTTGGTATGTCCCGATCTCCTGCCTGCCTGCCTCATAGGCAAAACTAACTCACGCGCACACTACAACTAGAACTTATGCTCGATGGGCAATTGAGGTCATTTTTTAAAGATTTTATTAAGTGGAACCAAAAATCAAGATCACCCCTTTATGGTGTCCTATTTCTGCAATTTTATCCATTATAAGTGTTCCATAGCAAGCTTACTTCGTTTTTTTTTCTGGGTACAGATGCTTGAGGAAGTTGTCGTTGTGCCAAGTCTAAGAAGTCTCTGGTGCTTTGCAGAAGAATGGTTGTCCTAGTGCTAAACTCCCGATATAACATTAAGATGTGTAGGTGGATCAACTCATCAAGTTGTGACATCTGCTTGTATGAGCTACATGCACTTTTTTATATTACTGGTACATTTAGTCCTTGCATTGTGTTTGTAGTTGTGCTTCAATTTTCACTACTCTTTTAAGCAAAAATAGATGGCTTATAAGACAAGGTTGCCATAAAATAATGTATTTATTCAAGTCAGTTACTGGATGAGATGATCAATTTATGGTTAGGAATCATCTTATTGAATTTGTGGTTAATTTAATGTGCTTAGTTGCAGTTGATCTCTAACTAATCCTAAATTCTCAATGAAACTCTCATTGCATTCTACACTTGTGTAATTGCCTCCGTCAAAACATGGAGTTTTAGCCATTAAGAAACAGGATTTAAGTTATATATTAGCATGCGCAGGGGATGAGTGACCGGGCCTGATGAGATTCCAGTTGAATTTTGGAAAAGCTCAGGCAGGGCAGATTTGGAGTGACTGACGGAGTTGTTTAACGTTATTTTTAAGATGGCGAGGATGCTCGAAGAATGGAGGTGGAGTTCAATGATTCCTTTGTAAAAGAACAGAGTTTCAACAACTATAGGGTATCAAGCTGCTAAGCCACACTATGAAAGTTTGGGAAAGAGTCGTGGAGATGAGCTATCTATTTCTCTAGCAATAATTCTCCAAATTACTTATTTTTCCTGGTGTGATTTAGATGAAGTGCAATGGTTCTTGTTAGGATCGGCCAAATAAATCCTCACTTTCCATTTCGCTTTTCTGTTTGCATTTATATGTAATACTAGTGTGAGGTGTAAGATGAACAATTTGTTATTGAAAACATGATGAATCACTTGTTGCTGCAACTTTGCTACCATTTTTCAACAGGTGTCTGCCATAGACACTGGCGTGGCGTGTAGGCGAAAATCTGAAGAACCTTACATCATCCTTTAACATTCTAGCAATCAAATTTACCACACTTTGTAATGTAGATAACTTTATAACAAGATGTAGTTTAATCATTTTGAAGCTTCAACCAAATTCTCAAAGTTCTTGTAGTTGTTTCTGTCAACAAGTTTATCAAATTGGACTAATGTTGCCTGCAATGTAACCTAATGATAGTTGTAAAAAAAATGCATGGATTGGTGCCCTTATCACATGCCAAATATTAATAAGTTACTTAAAAGCTAACACCATCAGACTGGGCGAGTTATGAGGGTTCAACTGAACCTACTATTTTCAACTCGAACTATGGATACTTATGCTAAAAATAAAATGCCTACATGTAATAAGATTACATTTATTCTGAACTCACTGATTTTAGATATTGAATTCATTTACTTTCTTACCATAACTACTAATTGAGTGACCATACGAGAAACCAACCCCGAAATCGGTGAAATTAAATGTAGGTATCAATCTTTCTCTTACAATGGATTCCAACTCCGCATACAAAGAGAAAGATCGCAGTAGGTAGATTAAATCAATTTATGATTTCTTGGAGTGAGAAAGATAGAAAGTGACTCCTTATTTCTAATTTCTCCTTCCATGTTTATATCTACTTTGAAGTCCAATTAATTCGGCCTCACACGCACTCAACATCATTTGTTCTGCACGCTACAATCCAATAAATTCTCCTCGGTGAAAAAACATCAAATATGTCACTTTTTAAAACCTAACACTTTTGAAGTTATACAATAATTTCTATATGCCTATGCATTATGGGTTTCAAGTATTGCTCCCTTTGGATTTCTTATGCTGGGATAGGGATCAAATATTATTCCTTTTTTTCGGTGGTGTACGAGCAGTTGCTCAATCAATTAATTATGAAATAATATTAGCCTGTGTTATTAATATTTTTATATGTGACTCGGAGATCTAAAATTTTGATAAGTCATACTTTAGAGGGATATACACTTTTCTACAAAGTCAGATATCATTTTTAGAGCTCAAACCCAATATTCTTACTCAACAATAGGACACTTGCTGCTAGCCACAAACTTTAGTGGTAGAAAACGAGTCCTTGTGATTTATTTGGCACAGTTGAAATTTCAAGATTCCAACTTCTAAACTTTGATTGTATATTTGAATATAGAAGCTTTAAGTTTTTTAAATAAAATTTATATATTTGAATAAAAGTACTACTACAATAACAACATATCCAATGAAATCACACATAAATTGGATCTAGGGTGGTGTATATGCAACCTTATCCCTATACCTTATGAGGATAGAGAGGTACAAAAAGGAAAGACATAATAAGGAAGCTAGGTAGAAAATGACAGCAGCAACAATAAAAAGTACTCCCTCTGTTATAACCTTTAGTTTTTTTATAAATAAAAATTATAGTATATATTTAGAAACTACATAAAAAGTATCATAAGTCATAAAAATTAACAATTTAAAATATTTAAAAAATATTTGAAAAAATTATGATAAAAATATCCTTTAACTATCCAAATAGTAACGACGATAATCTTTTTGGGATTGAAAGAGTACTATAAATCATAATATAATTAACAAAATAAAATATATTAAAAAATTCAAAAAAAAACTCTATTGACTCTCGAATTTCAACCGCGCCACCTAAATTAGAACAGAGATAGGAGTACATAATAGAATATTCAAATTTCTTCATTTAAATTCCCTCCAATATATTACTCCCAACCCCAATCCAAAAAGGAAAAACTCACCGACTAAAAAACAAGCATCTTAACGACATCGGGTCGGGTCGTAAAATCTATATAATTCGCGAAATTTCCCTTCAACAATCCTCTTTCATTATTTGCACTTCGAATTGGGAGCTCCTCTTCAAATAATCGAACCTAGGTTTCCGATCGTCACCGAAGAACTTATATAATCGCCGCAAAGGTAATTTTCAGATCCCCAAATTTATATCTTAAAAACCCTAGAAATAGCCAATTGATTATGCAATCACCGTAGCTTGTATTAAGACAAATTAATGAGTATTGGTTTGATAATCTGGATTAATAATAGCCGAATCAAATTAGTTTGAGATTGAGGTGAAATTGCTATTGTTATTGTTGTTATTGATGAAAAACCCTAGAAGAAAGCACAATTTTATGGTTTAGTTCGATTGATTGTGCAATCGCCGGTAGCTTGTTAGGACAAATTACTGAGTATTCAGGATTCATATAGAGAAATTGTTATTGTTGTTGTTGTTGATGATGATGATTATTGTGGTGTAATCTGCCCTTATACTAACAGTTTATTTCTGAAAACCCCTAGAGAAAAGCAGAAAAGGCGCGATTTTATCGTTTAATTATTTGTCTTTTTAAAAAAAAAATGATTGTGTAATCACAGATAGCTTGTTTTAAGACAAGTTACTAGAGTATTCAGGATTCATATAGCGGAACCAAACTAGTTTGAAATTGAAGTGAAATTGTTATTGTTGTTGTTGTTGTGGTTATCAATGGTTGTGGTGTAATCTGTACTTTTACTAGCAGTTATATATCTGAAAAACCCTGAGAAAAAGCAGAAAAGGCACAGTTTTGTGGTTTAATTCTTTCTTTTTTTATATAAAAAAATACTACTAATTGATTGTGCAATCACCCATAGCTTGAGATTGAGGTGAAATTGTTGTTGTCATTGATGATTGTGATGTAATTTACGAACAGTTTATATCTGAAACCCTAGAGAAAAAGCAGAAAAATCACAATTTTATGGTTTCATTTTTTTAATTGGTTATGCAATCACTGTAGCTTGTATTAAGAGAAATTAGTGAGTATTGGTTTGATATTGAGGTGAAATTGTTGTTTTTGTTGTTATTATTGGTGATTGTGGTGCAATCTGCACTCTTGCTAACACTTTATTTCTGAAAACCCTAGGGAAAAGCAGAAAGGCATGATTTTATGGTTTAATTTGATTGATTGTGCAATCACTGGTAGCTTGTTTTAAGACAATTTATTGAGTATTCAGGATTCATATAGCCGAATCAAACTAGTTTGAGATTGTGGAGAAATTGTTGTTATTGATGATTGTGGTGTAATTTGCACTTTTAATAACAGTTTATATCTGAAGAACCCTAGAAAAAAACAGAAAAGGCACGATTTTGTGGTTTAATTCTTCTGTCTTTTTATAAAAAAAAATATTAATTGATTATGCACTCACTGATAGCTTGTTTCAATTCATAAAGCCGAACCAAACTAGTTTGAGATTTGAGGTGAAATTGTGTAATTTGCACCTTTATTAACCCTAGAAATTATTTGGGTTCCTTTTTAAAACATATTAAAATTGATTGTGCAATCACCGATAGTTTGTTTTAAGAAAATTACTGAGCATTCAGGATTCATATAGCGGAACCAAACTAGTTCGAGATTGAGGTGAAATTGTTGTTGTTGTTGTTGTTGTTGGTTGTGGTGTAATCTGCACTTATACTAACAGTTTATATCTGAAAAACTCTAGAAAAAAAGCAGAAAGGGCACAACTTGTAGTTTAATTTTATGTCCTCTTTTTTTTTTTAATTGATTGTGCAATCACCGGTAGAAACAATAGACCCTTGTGGTCCGGCCCTTCCCCGGACCCCGTGCATAGCGGGAACTTAGTGCACCGGGCTGCCCTTTTTTTGTGCAATCACCGGTAGCTTGTTTTAAGACAAATTGTTGAGCATTGGATTGATCAGCCCCTAACGGAATTGAATTGATGTTGAGGATTCATATAGCCGAACCAAACTAGATTGAGGTGAAATTGTGTAATCTGCACCTTTATTAACACTGGGAATTATTTGAGTTTGCTTACATCAATTATCACGTTGAAGGGGCTCTCAAAATGTAAATTTCTCTCTTTTAGGGAGACTTTCTCTATATATCTGTTTTTTTGTATTATTCTGTATTAGAAAGCAACTACCTTACATCAATTATCTCTTTGGGGCTTTAAAAATTTGTATCTTTTTGTCCTTTGGGAGGCTTTCACCATCTGTCTGTTGGTTTTTGGTATTACTCTACCTTAGAAATCTACTACTTTGGATAGTTATAGTTTCGTGGAATTAAATGGCTGTTCTCGGTTTAAATTTGGAATCTATCTGGATTTGAAAGGTGATCTGGTTTCTTGGTTCAAATTGGGAATTGTTTAAAAATCCTAGGGCTTGGAGTTTTGACCCTTAACCATTAGTAATTTTTTGGTGTACACATCTTATTACTGTTCTGGTTTAGATCCGAATTTGAAACTTCGAAAAGTTAGGGTTGGGAATTTTTATGCTTATGTTGTCTTTTTCAGTGTAAAGTGTAAACAGACTGTTATGGTTTCTAGTTCTGAGTTTGAAACTTTGAAGAGCTGCTAGGGTTCGGAAATTTGTTGCATACATGTTAAGAGTTTATGTGTACACAGATTTTTCACTTCTGATTTTAGCACCGAATTTGGAACTTTAAAAAGCTGCTAGGGTTTGGAAATGTGATGCTTACATGTTGATTATTAGTGTATACAGCTTTTTCACTTCTGAATTTGGAACTTTGGAAACTACTCTTTTTGAATGTTGATGCTTAAAAATTGATTTTTTTGGTGTATACAGGTTGTTGGTGAGAAACAGACAACATGCCGGCCACAGCAGGTAGGGTTCGCATGCCCGCGAACAATAGGGTTCACAGTAGTGCAGCCCTACAGACGCACGGCATCTGGCAAAGTGCTATTGGTTATGACCCATATGCTCCTAGCAAGGATGACGACAAGAAATCATCTACCCAGAAGACATCGTCGGCTGCAGATCCCGAAAATGCTTATGCGAGCTTTCAGGGTTTGCTTGCACTTGCCCGAATCACGGGATCCAATGCTGATGAGACTCGTGGAGCATGCAAGACGTGTGGGAGGGTAGGACACCTCACTTTCCAGTGTAGGAATTTCGTTAGTGTAAAGGATGATAACAAGGATGCGGAGGCAATTGAAGCTGCCGTGTTGTCTGGATTGGAGAAGATTAAGGGGAACAGGTCTAAGATGAAGGGGAAAGCAGAAAATGAGGAGAGCAGTGAAGAAGAGGAGGAGAGTGAGAGTTCTGATTCGGATTACGATTCCGAAATGGAGAGAGCAATTGCTGAGAAGTATGGTAAGAAGGTGAGTAGGAAGTTGAAGTCATCATCTAAGAAGCACAAGAAGAAAGATTCGGATGATGATGATTCTGATGAGGAGTCAGATTCTGGAAAAAGGAAAAAGAGGGGTAGATCAAAGAGGAGGAGTGGGAAGAAGAAGGGACACGGTTATTCGGAGGATGATGATGAAGATAGGGATCGCAGGAAGAGGAGGAGTGAAAAGAGGAGGAAACGGGATGACTCATCAGATGAGGAAGAGGATCGTCGGAGGAGGAGAAAAAGTAGGAAGGAGAAGAGGAGGAAGAGAAGTCACAGACATGCAGACAGTTCTGATGAATCAAGTGATGAATCTCCTCCAAGGCACAAGCGTAGGAGCAGGAGAGCAGCAGCTTCAGCATCTGATTCTGATGCCAGCAACTCTGATGATGCACGAGTCAGCAGGGACAAAAAACGTTCTGAGAAGAGCAGGAGGAAGCGTCATGATGATGAAGAATAGTAATGGACTCGTGAAATGAGATTTATTATCTACTATCTGGAATATGCAGGTTTTATTCTTTTCTATGGAACTACTTATCTAGGCACTTTGTGTGCCATCTGTTATGTCTAATTTCATCCTTTGCGTCAACAAATGCTCAGTCTGCTTGTAATTTTCCCTTCATGGTCTTGAGTACTGTTCAACTTATGTTGCAGTATTGCACTGAGTTATTCTGGATATTGCTATCCTTGTTGAACTTGCATCATGTTATCCTTTTGAAGGTTTTGTGGAGTTACTAATTACAATCTCTGATTTGTGCAACTTTATTGGGTTATATTAGCCTATATTTACAGTATTGATAACATCATGTGTTCAATTTTTTCAAGAAATATGTTACCATAGCCTTTGACATTTGATTGTGCAACACCTTTTTTTATTTTGTTTTACATTTCGGGGAATTGTATATGGAATGTGGGGTACATGCTGATTTCTGGTTATGCTCAATATTGTTAATTGCCCGAAAACCATGTGTCAAAAGAAAGATAAGCTTGTAGGGTCAAGTTGGCAAAAGTTGCTGGAACACACCAGCAGTAGAACAGTTCCCTTAACAAACTAAAGCCAGAAACTGCTTGATTTGCAAATCTGGGAGTTGCAAAGGAAGAGTAGTTTGACACATACACTGTTCCAGACACCCAACACAAGTCTTCTTGTAGCACTTCTCCAGTTCTGAATCTGTATGCTGGCCGGAGTCGCACAAACTCCAAGACAAACTGATATCTAATGAATGAGATCTACTAGATTTATCAAACCAAAGGGTGTGACGTAGTGATCTATGGAGTGGGTGCAAACTCTAGAGACCGGTGTTTAATTTTCAACTACAAATATGCCAGGAGATTTCTTCTCATCTGTTTGAGCCTTTGGTGAGCAGAATTATTCGGTACTTGTTGTTGATGGGAGGTAACATGTACTTGGTGGAATAGACTAGGTGTGGGATTGGAGCCACCTATTAGGGAGGGGATTCAATTGAATCCTCTTCGTTAAAAATATTATATTGTTATAGGGTAAAAATAATATATTTTATGCTTGTATAGATTGTTAAATCCTCGACATTAGAGGAACTTTTAAGTGTAGCGGTAAAGGTGGTTCAAAAATTACTTTAAATCATAGGTAGGTTCAACCTCAAGTGGGTAAATCTTATATATATTATAATCCCCTTACAAACATGGAGGTTATTCAATTACTAAATCCCATTTGGTCAAGGGACCAGAATCGAATAGGCTATCAGAATTTCTGATTTCGCCACTGAATGTTGTTCAAGAGCTTCAAGCACTTGATCAGGTACCCAATGTAGTATAAACTCTTCTTTAATAAGAGCACTTGATCAATACCCAATGTAGTATGAACTCTTCTTTAATAGGAGTAACTAATTCAGCAAAAAAATTAACTACATAACTTTCCTTCGTCTGTATAGAATCAGAGATCCTTTCTAAGCATCTGGACACTCCTCGACCTATGTGGGACTTGGACACTTTTACCACCAATGTGAGACAACTATGAAATTTTGTATGTGGTCCACCTTCAACCAACGATCTAGGATGGATATCAATATAAAATTTTCAGATTTTATGAACATAAGATAGTATCTGTTTACATTCAAAATTCAAGCTTGGGCATATTAAAAGTAAACGATTGCAGAACAGGTGGCGGAGCTACAATATTAGGTACAGGTTTGAGCAAACTCTTAACTGTTGGTTAGGCTCTATATTTGTATCAGGAAATACATAAAATATGTATAAATAGCTAATTGTGAACCCAATAACTAAAACTAGTTATGGGTCAAGTAGCAAGTCTAAAACTCATGAACTTCAAAATCCTCATTAAGCCTCAATCACATGTATTATGTATAGATTGGTTAAACTCTAATAGTTAGTACAAAGTTAATTAGACCTAGCATTGCTCAGAGGAGTGGCGTAGTAATTAAAAAAGTGGATGAAAACTGTGGGATAATTCAGATTTCAGAAAAGGTAGAAAATGCTATGTGATTCTTTTCATCTGCTCAAGTATTATCAGACAAAATGATATATGTGTTGGTGGAAGGTAGCATGTGCAACTGGCCTCTATACCACCACTATATAGAAATAAAAAGAAAAGTTGACTAGGCCTAGGCATACACCAATTTGAAGAGAAGTATAGTTTGATAAGTTTAAGCCCAATTAACCTAGGAGCATAGACACCAAAAAGCTTACTAGTCTTAAAGTTGGAACAATCTTAACAAGCAAGATCTTAAAATCTAGTTAGTTGCTAAAAGAACAAAGTGACAAAAGAGAAAATTAATTAGTGGCACCTGGTCTCTTCTTTTAACAATGGGCAGGCAAATATTTCATAAAAACAGAAAGAAAACCAGAAAAAGAAGCTAAGAATATAATCAAAGTGTAAATGAAAGGAACCTTGGAAATGGGGAAAGGACCTGAGAATTATGAGATCCATTAAAAGGGACATCTTATATATATACTTTACAGTATGATGATCAATGAATGGCTTTTCAAATATAAATTACTTTTTCAAACTTTGCATATTGTTTGTTTTTGTTTTTTGGTTACAGTACTTCTAAGCATTCCTAAAATTAGAAGATAGTCTAATCTGTCTATTATCCACTTGTTAACCTTTATGTACTTTTTAAACAATTCAGGAAAAAGGTTTCTGGCTTCAAAATTACTTGTTGATTCTACCTTTTTTTCTTACTCATTTTGGAGGAAAATTAAGAGGGTTCCCTCCATTTTTCAAATGATATTAGTGGCGGGGTTCAATTTTGTGTAACTCAACTACTCTATCGGGCACCTGTTATCTCTCACTAGCACAAGTTTTGAGCTTAGACAAGTAACAGAGGTAGAATCAAGATCTGAAGCTTAGCGATTTGAAGATTCTAGTCCTTTTAATTTACTGGATTTAGAATTTAATAATTTGTAACATATTCAATGGACTTCCTAAGATAAATATAGGGTTTGGACCAAAGCTACTGGGTTCGGTTGAATTCTAGCCTAAACTCTAGATCCACCCTGCAAATCGGAAAATATTATTTTGTTTTTTTGTTTTTTTTGCCCTCTGTTGCATTTGAACTTTAGGTTTTCCATGATTTTCATTTCACTTTATTGACTGTTTCGTCACTCTCTTAGATGCATTGATTATCAATTGTGTAGATACATGTAATAAAATAGCAAAATGACGAAAAACTTATCAAAATGATGGTCCAAAAGCAGAAAAAATTGATCAAAATGTTGAGGGGAATAACTGGAAATTGAGGGGGGAAAAGGAGCCAGAATTAATGAAAATTTTGATCAAATATTGATCCTAAAGCTTTACTATTTTATAATGTTCATGTACTAGGACAATGAACAAAGCTTTAACAACAAACAATGTATCATAATCACAAATAAAAGTTGGAATATAACAATCAAAAGGTACAAATGTAAATGTTCTTGATTTAAAAGGTCTTATTGACACAAACTATAATAGTAATCCTATCGGAGATGCAAAATGTGTTATAAATGGTAGAAATTTATTTCATTAGAAATAGATGATCTTGTAACGAAAGATTTCCCCAATAAGAAAAAAGGAACTTCAGAGTAACCTCATATGTGGTTTAGGATGATATTACGTCGACTTTCCTTATTTTGTTCTTTCTGTAACATTTCATTAACGTATTTATTATTACTATAAAGAAATTATGATATGACTAATGTGCCCTTATATTTTGTAAACATTTTTTCATAGCATATGTTCTATGTGCCATCAATAGGATCAATTATAACAAGCAGGGGCAGATTCAAAGTTTTAGGTACGCGTTCTTTGGAATCTAATAGCTTTCACTCATATAAATGTATAAAAAAATTATAAAATTTAATTGTGAACTCGGTTATCATTGTAAATTGATTTAAAATTATTGTAGAAATTCGTAAACTTTAAATTCTATAACCACCTCTGATAACAAGTCACATACTTAAATTTCAGAAATACATAAATAAAGAAATTCCACGATCGAACTACCAAAAGAGATAAAATGAACTAGAAATCGGAGCTCTACATGATTCGTGGAAACATTCTTTGATTAGAAAAGTTCACATCATTACTTAATGATTGTGATAATTACTACTAGATTGTGATAAAAAAAAAATTGGCCAAAAACCAAAGTTTCGAATTAAAGGCATTTATTGGCACTTGCAAAAGCATATAATATATGGCAAGATTTATTAGGCCCCATTCCATAAGGCAAAAGATATGACTAATATAATCTTTTACTTTGCCACCCATTATTGGTCACATGTACACTTTGCCAAAAAATCTGCTCAAGGCAATGAAGCAAATGATAAAGATAATGTGAATTTTAAAAAGTAGTATAAAGTTTTTTCCTCTCTTCTCATTCAAAAAATGTTGGATTTGAACTAAAAATGGGTAATTAAAGTCAGACAAGGAGTTTAAGGATGTGTGAAAGAAATATACTTTGTGAACTTTTGACTATGCTTTTCTTCTTGCCTAACAAGATCTTGTATGAACCCTCTCTTTAGAGACAATATAAAGCTCAAAAGTATCCCACTCATTGCCACGTGGCAGATATCCATTTTGTAATTTGTTCGTCGCTGATGTATACACCAAGAAAATTAATGAATATAGCATGTATTCCCTTAGTTCATTTTTATTTGTCGAGTTTGAATTTAGCACATTTAAAAAAAAATTGATATATATATATTTTATCATAATATTCATATCAATTGATGTTTAGTCTTTAGTCTTGAGAAATAATTTAAAAATAAGTAATTAATGTTACGGATAAAACATGAAATAATATACTCCGTATATTTTTCTTTTGATATGCTAAAAGCAAGTAAAAGTGAAAATTTATTTTTAATATAGTAGGCAGGTAAAAGTTAACAGAGTTTTATTTTGTATAAAACTTGTACACCCTTTATTCCATATTAGTTGTCACATTTCCCCTATGCACACCCCTTAAATAATAATAAATACAAACTGTATATTTACTACCTTATCATTATCGTTCTTTAATAAATTGCATTCTAATTAATATTGACTATTTTCACGAACATTTAAAATTAAGGATAAAATGGGATAAAAACAATTTGTTTCATCCTGGTTTTGTAAAGGGCAATTCGCACGATTTTCCCTATTTTAGGGTAGTCTTTAATTTTTGCCATTCGCCTAAAAATGATCGAAAATACCCTTGACGTTGTGGGTTCGAATCTCAGCAGAGTCAAAAAGAAAAAAAATTGTAAGGCAAGATTTCATTAGAAAATATGTCAATTCGGCTAAAGTTATATAAAATTTATGCCTTAAGGGCCATAGTTTCTAATTTTCTATGTAATTATGTCTTCGAAAATACTTCTGATGTTGTGGGTTCGAACTCAGCAGTGTCAAAAACAAAAAAAAATTGCAAGACAAAGATTTTATAGAAATTATGTTATTCAATCAAAGTTGTATAGAGATTATGTCTTAAGGAGCATAGCTTCTATGTAACTATGTCTAAAGTAAGTTTCGTTGAAAAATTAAGATTATACCTTGTCCGGCTAGTTACATAGAAAGTAGTCTCTATATAACTTTGACCGAATAGGCATAATTTCTATGAAAAATTTGTATTGAGATTTTAATTTTTTTTTGCTTTTGCTGAGATTCAAACTCAGAATCTCCGATTTAGTAGATCCGTAAATAAAATGTATTTTGACCCATAAATTTTCATTAAATGAGATGTAGGGACAAAAATTAAATACCAGCGAATTGAGGGCACAAACTAAAGACCCAACCCATATGAAGGGTCATTCACGCAATTTTTTATTTGTAAAATGACAAATATTATGAGAATATCTTAAAGTAATATTGACAATTAGTATGGGACGGAGGGAGTATTAGTTAATCATAATTAAGTTCAATATGTTTCGTCTCTTTAGTACTAAATCACTTGTTTTTTTTTTGTAAATATGATATCTGAGTAAGTACTTTATGTAAGATAGTTGTAATAAGTAATAACTAATGTGGAAGTTCCACATCGGTAACACAAAACGCTTTGTTGGCGTACTCAATTTGAGAAGTAGTGTACTCAATTTGCACGTATGATTTTAGGTTTTGTTGTATCCTCATCAAAAATTGCTTGTACTCGGGCAATAACTCTTAAAAGATAGTGATCTTTTATGCATCAAAGCTTTAATTTCTCTATTATTATTTCTAACACTTTACATCACTACGGACACACACATGAGGATCACCACACGGGGATTAAGACGGGTCAATTGATATTATAATTATTAATAATTGTGTTTTTTGTTTTATATCTATTTATAAGAAACTTTTATTTTTACTCGTAAAAGACCTGAAAATAAGTTATTTGAATTCAATAATCAATATCTTGAAATTCTGAAAAGGGGATGAGAATCATCATGAATACAAAATGCACATATAGTGTAAGAATTATGAATTTTATCAATTAGGTGGAGCTTGTATAGTAATTTTATCAATATGTAATGTATTATACTTATCTTTTCTCTTTTCTCTTTCTTCATGTTGTTATGTTTCAAAGTAGCATTAAGAGGGTCGATTAATAACTTGGAAATCTGATCAAATGTTTTTTGTCCAATAAGTAAATCTATTTACTGGAATTGGACTTTGTCCTTTTTACGTATGACAATACTCGAAAATTCTAGAATCTTAGGTCAATTTGACATTGATCTCCACCAAAATTTTCTTTAAATAAAAATTCGCATTTGTGGATATTTGAAGAGGGTAAAGTTATATCAATAATATTTTAATTGAATAGGTTAAAAACGGCTTTATCAATTACTGTAGTTGACACTAAAGTCATCTTAATCTGAGACATTGATCGTGTATTATAAAAACAATAATCAGGACATGAAAAGGAAATTTCACAATAAACGTGACAATAAATTATATTAGAAAACAAGTAAGGAAGAGAAGTATAACTTTCAAAGAAGTTATTTACTTATAAAGAGGGCATAAATTTTATATTTTATTTTGTATAAAATAATACATAATTCTCATATATTTAATGCAAATACTAGTTAAAACCATCAACCAAAACACAATACTCCCTCCAGATCAAAAAAAGTGTCCACTCAATCTTTATTTTTGAGTAAAAAAGAGTGTTCACTTATCAAATTAAGAAAGAATTAATTTTATTTTTCTAGATTTGCCCTTATTAAGTGTTATGTGACCAACTCTCAATACCTATTTAATTATAGGCATTTTAGTCAAATTACATATTTTTTACTAGAAGTTAGTATCTTCTTAAGGGGTGTGCAAATAGCTAAGTGAACACTTTTTTTTATCAAGAGAAAGTATTAATTATGCCAAATTTTATGTTAAAACTAATTAATTTATTTTTATCAACCAAACGACCCCTCTAAAAAGGAAACATGATTTTTGGTTAAATTTGGAATAGATGTGAACCCCGTTACATATCTTATAAGAAAAGAAAAACAATAATTTTGATTACAAATCACCAACCATTTTGGCAACATTAGGAATAGATCTCCAATTTTTCACCCAAAGATCGTGGAGAGGTGATAAGTATCTTTTTGACCTTTATATTTAATTAGAAGTCTCAAGCTTGAATTTAGAAATAAAATTATGTTTGGTAAGAGGAGCATTACAAAACAAATTAGTCCAACTCCGAAGTGAATATCAAACACTAAGAGAAAATAAAAAATAAAATAAAAATTTCTAACATGGTTGATCTCCCATATGGTTGACAAAAATAATATCCACCCTCATGGTCTTAAACAACTAAGACAGTGCCACGTGTCCTCATGTTTTAACATTATTTTACCAACTAGACAGGTGGGCCCATTTAGTCCACCCCAATCAAGACCATATAAAACCCATTAAAGCCAATTATTATCAAGTATCAACTCCACACAAAACGTCCAATCTCTTCTGCATAACGTACAACTACACAATGCAGAAAATCCTCCCCCACATCCTCCATATAAATACACGTTTTCCGTTAGATAACGACACCATAAAAAATGACGGCGTCAAGTTCCTTTCTATAAATACCTCAAACATTATCCCCTCTTGTCCTCTCCTTTGTCTCCATTCTATATTTGATTCCTTCACAAAATTACACACATAACACACTCACTGTGTGTATATATAAATATATACATATTTTTATATATCTGCAGATTCTGATTCGATTTGATATACTGTTAACGTAAAACCTGGAGAAGAGAATTTTTTCCCCCGATTTCAGGCGGCCGTAGAATCTCTCCAAAGATTCGACGGCGGTGAGATTCCGGCGCCGGCGAATATTCCAATTTTTGGCTGAAGATTCTTCCAAAGCTTAATGCAAGGGATTTTTTCACTTCTCATTGATTCGATTTGATATTAATTACGAATTACTTTGGGGGTTTGGGTTCCGAAAAAGAACAGAGGAGAGAAAAATAGCGATTTGGATGCGAAATTCATTGGTATTTCGAGTGAATTTTAGCTGAATTACAGCTTCGGTGACTAATTCAGGTATGAATTTTGAGATTAAATTTGAATTTTTTTTTTTTTTTTTTGGAGAACAGTACAGTTTTGTTAAGAAAAAAATATACTCTGTTGGTCCCAATTTAGTTGCACAGCTGAATGAGAGCCAATCAAAGTTTTTCTTGTTGAAATTTTTTATATGTCTTTTAAATATTTTAAGATTTTAATAAATGTAATTTATAATTTTTTTACTTACTTTCTAAATATATTTTATTTTTAAAAACTTAAAACTTCTCCATCCGAATTCACGATCAAAATTTAAAAATTTAAATCTCGAAATTTTAACTATGCCACATAAATTGAAATATAGGTGTATTAGTTTGTTTCATTCAATGGTGTGAATTTATATCTTAAAATTGCTCATTAATTTCTATAGCGATTGGTCAAGCGTTTTTTCAACTCCTACTCTGGAAGTACTTCTACTGCTACAGTGCTAATATACAATCACTTTATTTGCTTTTCTTTCTCTGGACTCTATATTTTCAGTTGAAATAAAAAAAATCAGTACTTATAAAGAACATTAAATGAATTTCTCTGGGAAAAAGTTTGAAACTTTGCGAGTAAAAATTGTTATTTCACTTGAAATATTCGTCAGAATCGGTAAACATTAAAAAATACATTACAAAATTGATGTGCAAAATAATGCTCTTCGGTCCCTGTTCGAGATTCAATTATGTGACTTTGGAACAACATTTTAAATATGTTATTTTATCATATGTATAACTTTTAATTTTATTATAAGTTTTGAATATCTAGATTTTAATTTTAAAATATTAAATTAATTTAATTTAATGTAGATTCGAAGATTAATCAAATTAACTTTTAATTAGAAAAAAGTGTCACGTAATTAAGACTGAAGAGTATTTTCTAATTTTATTAAAATATTAATTGAGTGACGAAATAGGAAGAAAAAGATTGATAGTTATAAAGAATGAAGAAAATTGATGATGAATACGCATTAGAAAGTAGAAACTTCTGCTCTGGAAGTCTTGAGAAATTTAAAAAGATTTTCTTGCTGGTCTTTTTTGTTATTTTAAATTATTCTTTTGCTTTTTTCTATTACTACTATGTTTCTGTAAAGCAAGCACAATGGAAATCACTTTGGGATTGGAATTCAACAAGTGACTACTAAGTATTTCAATCTCTTCCTCCCAAAAATTCCAATTCTTCTTTTTTCCTTTTAATTTCACTTCCTCGAATTCTGAACCCATTTTCCCCCTGTTGTTGAGGATTGTGTGTGGAGAGAACTTATTTCCCTTATTCGTATTATTCGTATTTGATAGAATAATTATTAATTACCATTATAATTATCTATTATTGTAATTAATTGTAATATTATTCGTATATGATAGGTAGACTAGCATTAATGTAGGTAGATTAGATGGCATGATTGTAGCATCATCAAATCATATCCTTAGCATAATTATAGTTGGTAATAGTGGTATAATTACCACATTATTGGAAGAAGAATATTGAGGGAAATATTCTTACATGGTATCAGAAGATTAGAAAAAAAGATCATACCCTAAATAATTATACACCAAAAATCGGCCACCCCTCTTCCTCCCCAAAAAACGGTCGACCACCACCCTTTTTTTTTCCATTAGTCTTCTCTTTTTGCAGTCAACAATGTCTGACTATAAATTCACATTTCATCCCGTTCTTGCCGTCTCTAACATCAAAACGCATATTTCTTTCACTCTTGAGATGGAAAATGTTCATTATGCAACTTGGGCAGAGCTCTTTAAATCTGTTGTCGTTCTCATCGAGTTATTCATCACATAATCCCACCAAAAAAGGTAAAGAAAAAGTGTTAAAATCGATGATGAAAAAGAATTTTGGCTCACACTTGATGTGACAATTCTCTCGTGAATTTATGCAACTATCTCCGGCGATTTGTTGCACACAATAATGGAACCTGATTCTACGGCGATTGAGGCCTGGAATCGCTTGCGTGATATTTTTCAAGACAATAAAAATTCTCGAGCCGTGAAGTTGGAGCAAGAATTATCCACCACTGACATGGCAGATTTTCCGAATACGTCGTCGTATTGTCAACGCCTCAAAGTTTTATCGGATCAACTCAAAATGTTGGTTCGTCGGTTACAAACAATCGATTGGTTCTACAATTGGTTGTCGGGCTTACCGACGCGTATAGTGGCGTTGGAACGCTCATCTGACAAAGCAATCCTCTACAATTTTTTTACCAAGCCTGTTCTATGCTTATTCTTGAAAAGGCGGGGTTCGCCAAAAAGGCCGCAACCGTCTCCAACTCCGTCATGAATGCTACCCCAACCAATGAAGCTACTATCAATTTTGAACCTATACAACAAAATCGGGGACAAAAATGATGAAATGGTGGTAAAAATCGGGGTGGAAATCGCAGAAATGGCAAAAGTTGAGGCCACTGGAATTCCGGTGGTGGAGGACACGGCGACAGAAGCAACGGTACCGGCGGACAGCAGCTGCAACCCCGACCACAGTGGGGCGGTGACCAACCCAGTGAGCCTGGCAGTGGCCTTGGGTTGTGCCACCCCGCCCATTCCCGTCGGGTAACTAGGCCAGGCCCAGTCCTAGGCCTACTGGTCAAGCCACCGGTAACCAACAAAACAGTTTTGGGCCGCATACATTTGGGCCACAAAACAGTGGCAGTTCGAGCAGTTTTTGGCCAGTGCCGAACCAGTGGCAGGAGGCCCATTCGGCAATGGCTAGCCCAACCGATATTGAGTCCACCATGCACACTCTTGGACTTAATCCACCCGACGTGAATTGGTATATGAACTCCAAAGCGATGTCTCATATGACGTCATCCCAAGGTAATATCTCGTCTTATTTTAATTTGTGCAAAAATAATGGTATAATTATCAGAAATGATCATTCTATTCCAATTCGAGGTTATGGCTCTACTAAATTTTCTCTATCAAACCCACAATTAATTTTGAAGAATGCCCTTCATGCTCCACAATTAATTAAAAACTTGGTGTCTGTTAGAAAGTTTACTATTGATAATTGGGTGTCTGTTTCTTTTGATCCTTTTGGAATTTTCGGGAAGGATTTTCAGCCGGGGACTCTATCCAATTACCTCACTAAATCAACGATCCAAGTTACCATTCACTTTTGCTGCTTTCGCACCTTCATTATGGCATGACCGTTTGGGTCATTCGGGAGCACCGATTTTAGCCTCCCTCAAACAAAATAATTTTATTTCATGTACTCAAACGCGTAATTCTAATATGTGTCGTTCATATCCACTTGGTATACATGTTCAATTGTCATTTGTTTCATCTAATTCATGCACACTTATGTCTTTTGATATTATTCATTGTGATATTTGGACATCACTCGTTTTGAGCTCTTCGGCCCATAGATATTATTTGATATTGCTAGATGATTACTCTAATTTTTTGTGGACATTTTTCTTGTCAAAAAAATCACAAGTTTTCTCCATATTTCACTTTAGAGCATTCATCCGAATTCAATTTGAACGAGATGTTAAAATATTCAATGTGATAATGGTAGGGAGTTTGATAATAGCATTTTTGGAATTTTTGCAATTCTAATGATTTACATTTTCGCCTTTCATGTCCCCACACATCCTCACAAAAAGGGAAGGCGGAATGAAAAATCCGACCATCAATAACATTATTCGAACATCCCTTGCTCATGCCACTCTATCACCCTCATTTTGACATCATGACATACAAATGACCACATATTTATTGAACATACTCCCCACAAAAACTTATCCTATAAAGCTCCACTAAAAATTATATACCTACGGGATCCATCTTATTCTCATTTACGGGTATTCGGTTGTTTGTGCTATCCTCTTTTTTCATCCACCACAATCAACAAACTTCAACTCATGTCTACTCTATGCTTTTTTTGGGTTATCCTTCCAATCATCGAGGTTACAAGTGTTACGACCTATCCTTCAATAAAATTATTATGAGTCGTCACGTAATCTTTGATGAAACAAATTTTCCATTTACCAAAATACATGTGTCCGGACCACCTACCTATGATTTTCTAGCTGATGTCATATCCCCGTATTTGACCCAATACTTTTCTCGTCCCATAACCACTGTTTCGGCCAACCCAAATTATTTGGGTGAATTGGGCCCAGAAATAGTGGCCCAATTACGTGATTTCACTGCCCAGAAAACTTGGCCAGTTTTACCGTCACTAAGCCCAGTTAACGCTGGCAGCTCTAGCCCAAATTTAAACAGCCCACTGCCTGGCAATGGCTTTGGCCACAGCCCCGAACATGGCAGTGTGGGTCACGACACAATACACGGCGCACTGTCAGGCAGTTTGGAACCCCGTCAACCCGATGCCACTTCCGGCCTAGCGGCCCATCACCCGTAGTCAACACAGCATTTTCAAATCCAACACCAAATATCGCCTGCACACCCGAGTCTCAAAATCACCATTGCCTCGTAATCTCGTGTCTGCTCTTAATGACCCGAACTGGAAAATGACTATGAATGATGAATTTAATGCTCTTATTAAAAATAGGAGGTGGGAATTGGTACCTCGTCCGCCTAATGCTAATATAATTTGGTGTATGTGGATTTTCAGTCATAAAGAAAAATATGATGGAACTTTTGAGCGGCATAAATCATGTCTTGTAGGTGATGGGAAGACACATCAGGTTGGTGTGGATTGCGGGGAGACGTTCAGTCCGGTGGTTAATCCGACAACTATCAGAACAGTCCTTAGTCTGGCTCTCTCATAGGCATGGCCACTTCATCAGTTGGATGTCAAAAATGTCTTCCTCTATGGACAACTAAATGAAACTGTATACATGTACCAGCCCTTGGGATACAGAGACTCCAAGTACCCCAATCATGTGTGCTTGTTAAAAAAATCATTATATGGGCTAAACACATGCTCTCCGGGCTTGATACAAGAGGTTTGCAGATTTGGTTTCACATATTGGGTTTTCTAACAGTCGTTCTGATCATTCTCTGTTCATGTACCGTCAGGGTAATAATATTGTTTATCTTATTTTATATGTGGATGATATTATATTAACTGTCTCATCCAATTCTCTTCGCAAGTCCATCTTGTCATTGTTTGGCTCTGAATTTGCTATGAAGGATCTAGGGCCACTACACTACTTTGTAGGGATAGTTGTGACATGTCATCTAGGTGGTTTATTTTTATCCCAAAAGAAGTACGCAACAGACATTGTTGAACGTGCTGACATGTCCTCATGTAAACCGTCAGCTACTCCGGTTGATACTAAACCCAAATTGAGTGCATCTTTCGGCAAGCCATTTGCCGACCCAACACTGTACCGCAGTCTGACAGGTGCCTTGCAATATCTTACATTCACCATGCCAGATATTTCTTATGTAGTTCAACATGTGTGGCTATTCATGCATAATCCGATGGATGATCATATGCATGCTCTCAAACGCATTGTGCGTTATATTCAGGGCACTTTAGAGTATGACTTGCAGTTATATCCATCATCGACATCCACCCTTGTCTCTTACACATATGCCGATTGGGGAGGCTATCCGGACACCCGACGCTCCATTTCTGGCTATGGTATATTTCTTGGCGATAACTTGATATCTTGGCCCCCAAACGGAAAGCAACATTGTCCAGATCTAGTGTCGAAGTAGAATACCGAGGGGTTGTCAATGTTGTGTGTGAATCATGTTGGCTTCAGAATGTCCTTCTCGAACTCCACTGTCCGGTTCCGAAGGCGACATTAGTATACTGTGATAAAGTTAGTGTTATCTACCTCTTAGGGAATCCGGTGAACCATCAACACACTAAGCATATTGAGCTAAATATCCATTTTATCCGTGAAAAGGTCACTCGCGGACAAGTGTGTGTCTTGCATGTCCCGTCGTGCTATCAAATTGCAGATATTTTTACTAAAGGTCTTCCGCTGATATTATTTTAAGATTTTTGGGACAATGTCAGCATACGTCTACCTCCCGCTTCGACTGCGGGGGAGTGATAGAAATAATTATTAGTTACCATTATAATTATTCATTATTATAACTGATTGTAATATCATTTGTATATGGTAGGTAGATTAGCATTAATGTAGGTAGATTAGATGGCATGATTGTAGCATCATCAAATCATATTCTTAGCATATTTGTAGTTGGTAATAGTGTATAATTACCACATTATTGAAAGAGGAATATTGAGGAAAATATTCTTACGGTATTGACACTATGGATAAATTATATATGCATCGTGTGAAAATAGGAAAACTTTTCGATATTCATATTGAGACTCTGATTAAATTATATATACATCGTCCATTAAAAAGGAAAAACGTTTCCTATCATATTTTTTTGTTCAATATTAAATTTTTTACTAAAGATGGAGCAATCATATTTGTCCAACTATTTTGTGGTGCAAAAAAGAGCGGCAAATACAAGTATATTGCATTTTCCACATTTTTTTCTCTTTAAGTTTGTGGAAATGTTTTATTTTATGGGGGTTCTTTTTGAAGAAAAAATATTTTTCGTTTGTCATGTACCTCGGAACATTTTGAATTAAAGCTTTTTATAGACTTGTTTCACATAGTTTGTGACTGCCCAAATTGGAATAAGAAAAAATAAAATCTTGACTTTGTTTTTTTATAAATAAATATGCTTATTCAAGACAAAAGGACAATCTCTTAGAAGTGATACGTGTTAATTAGAATAGTGTTAATTTATCCCTTTATTGATTTGTGGATGGTGACTTCCTGTTGTCTCTATATATTTTTTTGGGGGGGGGACGGGGGGGGGCGTGTACAGCAGACATTTAAAGCCTTTAGACAAGAGAGGTGTCTTGTTTATTTCACATTTCTTTTGTTTGTTAGTGAAATTTAAAATGTACATTCTTTATTATTAAGGTGACGAAATTTGTAATTAATGGTTTAATTATTTTTGCAGGAAGTGAAAAAGAAGGGAAATGCTGACGTGTATAACTTGTAAGCAAAAAATAGATGATGATGATGATGATGAAGGTCCACGTGGGACCCCAAATACTAAAGAATCAGTCAAAAGCTTGACCGCCCAGGTTCTAATCCTACACCTTCTTTTACTCTATTCTTTCTATTATAATTTTTAATATTCAAAATTCATTTACTCGATTAGCTCAAATTCACTTAGAAATAGTTTTCACCGACTATTCTTCGGTCTTTATCTTTAAAATATAATCACCTTCATAGAGTTTTGAATTTCATTTTATGACAATGCCCTGAAAAACACAATTACTCTTTTCATTACAGGAATTAAACGTGACTATTTGTGATTTACTTTCAAATTCACATCATTAAATTTATTAAACTGATAAAATACTCTTTATCAAAATATTCTCTATATTTAGAGTTTAAACTTTAAACTCCAATCTGATTAAACTGTTAGATTTTAATCATCTACCGTACCACTACATAGTGGCGAGGGAACTTTGTAATTCCTATTAGTTTAAACATTTCAATTCAGCCATATATCTTTGAAATTTTTATCCTCTATAACAATTCATTCAAATAATAACCGATAAATGAAAAATATTATAAATATTAATATTAAATAATTAGCGATTGTAATTATTTTTGACGGGTTATCAAATGCGTAACTTTCCCTGTATCTTTTGTGGAAGTTCACATTTCACCCTTTGGGCCCACATCTCCAATTGAGTCCGAGCTATTTTGGACAATAACATACTCAATATAATCCATAAATAGAGCTTGAGGGTAGAGTATATGCAGATCTTACCTCTACCTCGAAAGGTAGATTTCAGTTAAAGTGTTGCACCATCCGATAATCGAACTCATGCTTGTACCGTGCTGGGATGTTACTCTATCAC
Source organism: Anisodus acutangulus (assembly GCA_029783415.1). Classification (NCBI taxonomy): domain Eukaryota; kingdom Viridiplantae; phylum Streptophyta; class Magnoliopsida; order Solanales; family Solanaceae; genus Anisodus; species Anisodus acutangulus. The sequence goes on from CM056494.1 coordinate 53,476,582, forward strand.
TAGACCACTGGTGCTTGATTCTAGTCTATTTTTGGAATTGGGTATAAAATACTCCCTCCAATCCACTTTACTTGTCATCTTTACTAAAAATAGATTGTCCAAAATAATTGTCATTTTAAAAAATTATGATATAATTAACTACTAATTTTCACTTTTATCCTTGCTCAATAAATATATAGAAAGAGATTAATGTGGTGAAAAAGAGTATAGTATTAATTTGAGATCAAAAAATAAATAAGGATAATTTAGTTAAATTACTCCCTCCGTCCCAAAATACTTGTCGTTCTTACTAAAAATATTTGTCTCAAAATACTTGTCGTTTTATTTAACCAAGACAAAATTAAGTAAAACTTTTCCATTTTACCCTTGTACTAATTAGCAACATTTAAGAGGTTCTCACTATTGATGGAGTATATATTTATGAAGAGAGATTACATAATGAAATATGTTAAAAGAGTAAAATAGTTAAAATGCTACATTTATAAATGCTTTCTTAAAGAGATAAGTATTTTAAGATAAAGGAAGTACTTTTTTAGTTAATGTTTTTTAAGGACCTGTAAAATAAAAATGTTACAAGTAAAGTGGATAGTAGGGACTAGGGAGTAGAATGAAGCTTTTGGGCTACTTGGGGTGTGTGACATTTTTTTGCGTGGATTTCCCTTTAATGGTCTTTAATTTTTGTTCATCAAACTGATGGTCTTTAATTTTTTCTCCTATTTTTTACTTAATTGAAATTTGTAAGCTAAAATATTTTTATTCATGCGTGTACAAAATATGAGATTTGGGTTAGAGAACCCCAGCTCATTAAAAATATATATTTTTCGAAGCCAATACCTTTAGATATAAGTTATGTCTTAAGACATTAACTTCTGTATAACTTGTCGAATAGGCATAGTCTATTCTGAAACTTTGCCTTGTGAATTCTTTTTTATTTTTTTAATTTTTACTGAAATTCGAACTCAGAACCTCGAAAATATTTTCATTTATTTTTTAGATGAAAAATAAAAATTAAAAAATAACAACTTAAGGGGGGGAAATTAAAAATTATCCCAAAAATTAAAGAATAACATTTGTGCGAACCCGAGTGTGGGGTCCTACATTAAATGTGTTGATCCCAGAGTCCAAAGATCAATAAAGGCTTTTATTTGTGGACACTATGATATCAATACAATACTGATTTGACCCTACAACTGGGCCCAGTCTCTTGGGGGGGGGGGTAATAAAATATGTTGAATGGGTCATGCTATTTCTTGGATCATGTGTCTAATTTTAAATTTTAAATTGGTCCCATAATGTTCCACATTAAGCTTTTCTTCTGATTTTCCCTTCTTTTTTTTTTCATAATCATTCAATTATTTATAAGAGTATATGTCTCCTTTATTTAATTTCGGCCACAATATTCCTTTTCTCTTTTTTTATTTTTGGTAGACTATATAATATTCATGACGTAAAGTTGTTTATTGAAAAAGATCTTTGTTGGAAGTACGTAGTCTTATAAAATGTTCACTAAGCCCAAATATCTTGATATCTACTAATTTTATCAATTTAGTTCTGGAAACTTTAATTCGAACTATAGTGTCACTTGTTTAATTTTCAATGGGAAAAGAAAGAAACTGAAAATTATTTTACGGGTCTTAAAATCACTTATTTTTTTTATAAAAAAAATAATTCTAAACAGTCATCATTAACTAAAAGCATATATAAGTTGATGAATGTCTTTGTGACAAATTAACAAACAAATTGTAAGTTGATTAACTGGACCAGAGGGAAGCTTTTTAAGAATTCAATATAATTGGTGGTTGTGTGGTTCGAGATGTGGACAAAGCATAGTGCCATACACGTGTGAAAGTCTAAATTAAAAAGAGCTACTAGTATATAGTATATACTACTCCGTAGCGCATGCTACAATATCTTTCTTTTTTCTAATAACAGTAGTTTAGGAGTCAGTCTGCACGCATTTTATATTTTATTGATATGTAGTACTACTCCCTCCGTCCCAAAAAAATTGATATAGTTTAACTTGACATAAAGTTTAAGAAATAAATGAAGACTTTTGAAATGGGTGATTCAAAATAAATCTTGTATATATTTGTGTGGTTATAAATAATCTAATAAAATTAAATTGTTTCTAAATATAAAAATTAGTTAATCTTTTTTAAACAAACTAATAAGAAAAGTATGTCAATATTTTTGAAACGGAGAAAGTGTATTTTATGAGAATAACTCTATCCACTAGAATTAGACATACAGAAAGAAGCAGTAAGCATTTTACTTTGATATTCCATAGTTTTCATTGATTATTAGTCCATTTAGAGGCGAAGCTAAAGTTCTAGTTACATATTCGACAGAGTTTAATAACTTTAGCCAAAACTCTATAATTATGTTAAGAAATCTACATAATATGTATACTTAATTTATTCAGAAACTTAAAATTCTGGACTCGAGTCTACCTTGCTGCACCTTAATTTCTTTTTCTCTCTTTTCCTTAACCGAATGGAAAACTTATATTCTTTTCCTTTTTTAAAAAATCTGAGTTAAAACTTGTATATGGTCCCTTATGTTTGAGAGTAGGTTTAAAATAGTTCCTTAGGTATGCAGTGACAGAAAAATATTTGACGGATACCAAAAAGCATAAACTTCTGGCAAACTTATAACACCGAAATTGTGTAATATTTTAAACCTACCCTGAGGGACCATTTGTCATTTTCTCCAGATTAGTACACTGCGCAACATTGTATAAATCTGCCGCTGTTCTGTTCCAATCAACATAGAATTTAGTTACGATTACAATCATCTTTTTATGTCATATCTGATTTAGCCCATCATGAGCTAGTTGATTGAGTTACTTCAGCATGTTTTTTTAAAAAAAATTTTGGTCAAGTCTTTGTAAAATTTACAAAGGCAAATGAAGGGAACAGTAGTCTTTTGATACCACAAAATCCAAAGTGGGGGAGATTCTAAGAAAAAGACAATATGCATGTCTGGAAAAGACATGTCCAAGTTTCTTTTACCTGACCCACCATTGAATTCTTGTCTCCCATCCACTGTTCTCCAGCCTTCTGCTTACTCAATCTTGCACACTTTCAACTATTAACTTGTGAAAGTAGGTGACTTTATGTATTTGTAAGGAGAATCAATCAATAACGTATCTGCTTTTGGACCAAGCAAAGGCTTATGGCCAATTTGTCCATGTCTCGACTGTATCGTAGATAACTCAGCTCAAGAAAGTTTAAACATATGGGGAAAATTTCCTGTGTCTCAATTTATATCATACTTTTCTTTTTGGTTTGTCCCCGAAAAAAATGTCATACTTTCATATTTAGAAATAATTTAATTTTAAACTTCCTATATTACCCTTAATGAGATGATTTATAGATATACAAATATTTATAGTTTGTTTTATATTATAAGTGTCAAAAGTCTTTATTTCTTAAACTCTTTGCCCAGCCAAACACCGGAATAATATTTCTGTCTCTACACTAAGATTTGAGCGCGCCTTCATCCATCCTTTTCCTTTTATTTTCTTTTGTATGATGGTGGTGTCTGAGTTAATTTGCGCACACCTCAACTAAATCATCAAAAAGCTTGCTGGTTATCCTTTATATATACACGACAAATCCAATAGCTGATTTGCTTGCTGATCTTGCAGCACTAATGGCTATTGTGGAAAGCAAACTGTGTTCATTTCCTATGACTTAAATCACCTGAGCATTTCGATATGTAATTCAATTGTTGAACCAACACTAAAATGTCTTAATAGTATTTTCTTCAAAATTAGAATTAATAATTTAGCAAATATGGCTTCTGAACTCTGCTGCTAAAATTTTGGACTGTACTCCTTTTAAGCTAAGGTATTTCTGTTATCACCTAGAAACACGGTGAAATGGATTAGACCCCTTCATCCTTAACTGCAGATCTGAGGTCCTAACATTTGGAATGAACAAACTGTTAAGACGGCACATTTTCGTTCCCAATAATCTCCATAAGGAAAAGGAAAGTAAGTAAGGTAAACAAAAAACCCTTCTTTTTCTTTGAACCCACGTCGAGAAAGTAAAGAAGACTTTCATCTCCAAGTTTAACTCAGATGTAGCTCCCTTTTTTTGGGGGGTGGTGGGGGTGGGGGGGTGTTACTACGGTGCCACAAATTCACAAGCTGATCATAAGTAATCGTTGTTGTTCATTGGATTCCGGAGGAACTACTTCGTTAGGATTGGGGAATTGCTGCGATTCATACTTCCTCCTTTAGTGGCATAATTAGTCAGGGTCAGTGTTTCGAATACCGAATGCATAAAGCAAAAATTAAGTTATTTCTGTTTATCTTCTAACAAAGCATTCATCTCTCACTTTGTACTTCTTGTAAAACTTAAGGATGAACAAATTTGCAGATCAAAGATATTGCATTAAAGGTCTCTGGAAAAAGCAGCAAGTCCAGTACACCAACTAGCAGTTACAAGAGAGGACAAAGAGCATATCCTGATTTTGAAACAATTTCAGAGGAAGTTCCATATAAACCAGGAAGTTCAAGTTCTACTCCAGCTTGGGATTTTACCCGTCATCATCGAACTCCTCGAGCTGATTCAAGATTTGCCGGAGGATATAGTGGTGGTGGTGGTGGTGGTGGTGATGATGATGAAAAAAGAGAATCTGTCTACTCCCAGTCAGGTGATATGGTGCTGCCAGATGAGGAGGGGCCAAAAGAGTGGATAGCTCAGGTGGAGCCTGGTGTTCAGATTACTTTTGTCTCTCTTCCAACTGGTGGAAATGATCTCAAGCGAATCCGCTTTAGGTATATATCGAGAACCTTTCTCTCTTGAAACTTGATTATGGGAAGTTTTCGAGTTTCTTTAGAAATTTCATCTTTTACACACTTCAAAATTTAGGCATTATGACCATCTTCAGTCCCTTCCATTCATCAATGAATATTCAGTTCTTTCTTCAATGTAGAATCAATGCACACCAGTTCTTTTACTTTTTTAGGAAGTAGGGATTTGAGTCGTCATGAATCATTTGATACAATATTGAGTATTGATTATATATATGTATATATGTTTGAAAAACTAACCTATATAGCCGCTCATCCAACCGCGTAAGGAAACATAACCAACGGATGTATAATATATGTATAATCCATGTATTATTATGTGTATAGCTATGTAGTATAATCTGTGTATAATCTATGTGTACCTGCTAGGAAAAGTAAGACTCAATCAGGCCAGCTATTTGTTTAAAGATCCCTATATGTTTATACTTCTATTCATTCTTGTTCTAAGATTCCTCTACCAAAGCATTTAACTCCATAAGTTAGTCCAAAGTCTTAGTGAGTACATGTTACATGGACAGGTACATATCTGATATGGATGTGCTAGAGTCAAATATGTACACACACAATTTTTGCTAATTTTAGTGAAGTTTGAAATATTTGCACGAAATACCATATCTTATGTTTCATATGACATTATGTCAAAGCAGACGAAAGATGATGTACCATAGGATGGTTTTCTTTTGTTCTGCTAATTACTTACATGTTTACAGCTATACCGTTCGTTTTTTCTTTTTCTTTCTGAATAAGGTAACATTGATATGTATGTATGTTATCTGAGTTACTAGCCTAGTTGGTTGAATGTGTACATGGCATGTAGCTTTCCAGCTGGCACTTTAAGCTGGAGAAAAAACTATCCTAAGTGTGCTGACATTAGTTTTCACATTTTAACTTGAAGTCGGGACATGTTCGATAAATGGCAAGCTCAAAGATGGTGGGGTGAGAATTTTGACAGAATTATGGAGCTCTATAATGTCCAGAAGTTTAATCAGCAAGCTATGGACACTCCCGGGCGGTCTGAGCTTGGAGTAAGAACGCTTCCATTTATTCGTATTTTATATGTGTAGAACTCAGCTCCAACTTGCTGCTGCTTTGCTATACATCACCTATTATACTTCTGAAAATATTAGCTCAACTGGTGTTGAACTATTTCAAGTTACCGCTGCAGATTCTGCTTTTTCTAGTACAAACTATTTCAGTGTCTTCCAGTCAAAAGTAAATGGCTAGCGCCAGTACAACTTGGATTGAATTTTGACTCGTGAAGCTCTATTGAGAAATTGAACAGTTTAAGCAAAGCGATCGGTTTAAAGTACTCAATAACCGGTTTGAATATAACATTTTTCTTATGGTAACAACTTGAGAGTGACTTCATTTGCTGTTTATAGTATTTGCTTAATACCATTTTGTACCTTAGGCTTAACGGGCCTAATTAAACCGTAAGCACAGTTTCAGCTACTCAAATTATACAAGATTATGATCCCTTGCAGAAGTAGAAGTACCTCCAGTTTTGCCTAACATTTTCTCTCTTATTACGAATCATGCCAATTTTTTCATAGTTCTGTAAAAGAACCTCAGATGTACTAAGCATTAGCTTTTACTGAGATTTTGAAGTTCATGCTTTTTGCCTTTATCTGCAGAGAGATTCTAATTATTCGAGGCTTGGATCACCTAGGGAAAGCAAGGAGTGGCCTCAGCGAAATTATAGACCATCCAGCAGTAGCCAATATAACTATGGAGGACCCAGTTCTTATGCCCCCGGCATGGAACCATCAAGGATGACAACTGACTCAAACACTTCAGTTTCCGTGAGCATTGCTGGTGACGGGGAGTCGGAATGGATAGCAGAAGATGAGCCTGGGGTATATATAACCATCAGACAACTAGCTGATGGCACTAGAGAGCTACGGCGTGTAAGATTCAGGTAATTCATATTTCTAACTCTTCTCTAGCTCCCTGGTTAGTGCAATTACTTTAGGTCCGACTTTTGCTAGGAATCGTTTTAGTCTTGTCAGAGATTTGTATGTATGTTAATGAAAAATATAGAGGATTTCCAGTGCTAGAAAACTAGTTCTTCTCTATAATATTGACTTGAACGGGTTTACAAGGAGTGACATGAATGGGTTAATATAGCTGACCCCCCTAACTTGCTTGAGATTGAAGCATGGTGGTTATTGTTGTTGTTTTCTAGTTCCCTTGTTCTAGCATGCTGGATTAGTTCAATGGTTAACTATTAAAGATATGCTTCAAGTAAAAGCTCAAAAAGACTAGAAGGAAATGTTCTTGTAATGCATTTCTTCCAATCCGTCCAAGTCTTTGTGGATAGAGGTACCCGGTACTTGTGCTGGTAGGAGATAGCAGGTACCTCGTGGAATTTATCGAGGTGCGCGCAAGGTGGTACTTTTAATGCAGAAAAATAGCAGTCACTTTTTGGTACTTGCTCTCTTTTGCACACCTACTCTGACTTCTCAATTCAAGAACCACAGTAAAGATTAAAGAACAAGAAGTTTGAGCCTGAATCAGACAAGTTTTTGGAGTTCACATTAGATGTTTCAAACTTTACTGGAATTAGAACCTTTTAAATGCTAATGGTAATTGCTTAAAATGGATTCTTCTAACTTCCTTTTTGTCTATGCAGCCGCGAAAAATTTGGGGAGGTGAACGCGAAGCAGTGGTGGGAACAGAACAGGGATAGAATACAAGATCAGTACCTTTAAAGCATGTTATTTTTTCATACTAATTTGCTGATAATTTCCACGGAATATTATCAAGGTATTCCCCGGAAATGAAAAATTTTGAGATCCAATGTAGATTCAATTTTCGATTCACTCATGGGTTCGGGGGGGGGGGGGTCTGAAGGGGACCACCACGGCTCCTCTCTTCTTGAGAAATCCATACATCCTTTATTAGTGTATGGACAGCTATCACTCGAGCATGTTTCTTCAAAACAATTAACTTAAACTCACCTTGCACGACATATTCATGGACTGGCATAGCGAACTCTCAAGTTGATCAGGAGAGCCTAGAGAGCTCTCTATCTTTCATCAGGCGATTCGAGCACCCTTCTTGGCAGTAAAAGAGATTACACCAGACGCATATTGAAGTATATAGCTATTTTTTTCAGTTGGAATTGCTTCATTCTACAGAGAAAGCTCCTGGTCACTTTTTTTTGTCATGGCATTTTTTTTTTTTTGCAAATTCTTTTTTTGGGCTTTATTTTGCCCTCAGTTTTTGGTTGAATGGCTTGGTGGATTTCCTAGTTTTTAGTTAGACTTTTCTTTAATTATTTTCCTTGTAATGCAAACTTTCTAGGTAAGGAAATGGAATCAAAAGCTAATGATGCTTTAAAACCCTGAAGTTTGGTCGCTAGCATTGTTGCAATATCTGAACAACTTACGTACACCTTGATTATTTTACGGGTACATGTTACCTCCCACGATACAATTATACTCATGTTGTCCCAATTTATATGTCATATTTTCCCTTTTTGTTTTCCAAAAGGAAGTCATACTTTCTTATTTAGAAACAAATTTGTTTACACTTCTCAATTTACCACTAATAAAATTATTTACAGTTATACAAATTTTTATTGCTTATATCACAAGTTTTTTTAAAAAAATCTTTCATTTTTGTGTTAATAAAATCGAGTGTCAATTTTTCGAAACTCTAGTGTTTTGGACATTAGATGCAACTTATGGAAAAGGTCCAATATGTTCATGAGTTATGCAACTTCCAAAAGGGTCATGATGAGTACAGCTAGATATTGTTCAAAATGAAAAGAAACCCCCTACCCAATACCCACCAAGGAGAAGTGTAAATTTGTTTTCAGATACTTTTATAGGTTTCCCTTTTCTTGGGAAAATATAGGAGTATCAGTTTCTTCCACTAATCTATGTCTTAAGAATATGATATACCATTCCACCTATAATGTTAATTATCAATTTTTCAACCTTCAGCAACTAATCTTGGCTGATTTCAGGGACGACAAAATAAAAAATAGAAATAAATAATCATTTAGCTTTATAGTTGCGGTTCAAACGAATGGTCTTAGTATGGAAAATGCGGGATTAACTTATTTTTCCAGTCATAGCCTGAAACAAGAAGAATACATCACCTGCTATGTTGCGAGTCTCCTAAACTATTTTCTGTTAGCTCAGAAATGTGTATATTACACAGAAATTTAAAAATATGGTTTAAGATTATACTCATTCTAAACACACTAACTTCAAATCATAAATTCTAAGACATAACCTTTTAAAGTATTTTCTTAACACTAAGAACTCTGTAGATCAGCAAGCACACAGAAAATAGGGCATCTGCTGACGAACCATGAGCTGTATTATTAATTTAATAATCAAATCACAACAGAGTATTTTATGCCAGATAAGAACACGCCTTGGCAACGTCTAGAATCTTAGGAAACTCAGCTGTCAAAAGATTTAATGTACTACTACCTCCGTCCCAAGACATATTTTTTGACTAAATTTCAAAATTAAATTAGATTAAATTAATTTAATATTTTAAAATTAAAATTTAGATATTCAAAAACTATACGAAAAATACTATAAGTTACAATTTTCTCATATTAATATGATAGAAAATATATAAACTTGAAAAACGTAATACGACAAATATGTTAGGAGAGAGGAATAGTATAAAAAACTCGAAGGCAATGCTAGTTGAGAAAAACTATTAAAAACACTATCACCATTTATTTATAGTAAATACTAGTCAGAAAACTGTTTCAAACACAACCACAAGATTTGCTTAACGAGTACCAACATTTTACTGTGTAACAGAAAGGAAACAACCTGGCAACATACATAACCACTACTCACCAAACAGGCACACAACAATATTACTAGAACACCATAACAAGCTAACACACTCCAGATACGACATTTATTCATCCAGTGACTTTCCTTGAATAGCTTCTTCCAGGCAGAATATCTTGAGATCGTCCCAGGAACAAGACATGCTGCCCATGTAACCCTCCTGCTTTCATAGGTTGAGGGAACGTTGGCTGCTTTATAGATGTTCTACCAGAGCCAATGGTCATATTGGCAAGCTTCTCAGCAGCATCAGAGACCCGAGTCTTCACTGCAGAACCAACCACTGCCACAAAAGTGTCATTAGGAACCAATAAAGCACAAGTAACAAAAAAGCACCTTTATCCACCCACATAAAGGGCCCAAAAAAAAAAGAAACAGACTACTAGTAGTACATTAGAAAGCTTAAGAGTTGAAACTCACCAGGGACATTCCTTATAGGAGGACGATATTTTGCTGGTTGTTTAATAGAGCCTTTCAGGGATTTATCATTCCTCGTTGCATCCTGGATGACAACAATTTGGGAGTTAATAAAATGAAGCATGACACTGATATCTACCTACGTGGCCATGTAAAAGAATAATTCAAAGTTCTTTTCCAATGCAACATACCTGATAATTCATTTGCAACTTCCTTTGGACACCTGTTACACAGATTATATAGAAAAAAACCGTAGATGCATTAGAACAAAGAAGACAAACCATTTGTACAAACTAGAAAGGGACATGGTGCTTTATGTTTGGATTTGAAACAGACGTTGGCGTTATTTAAAAGCTCTTCAGGAAGAATAAAAGCTCTGACAATTAGAATTTCTGTTAAGTATTCAATAGATTACCTGGGCTAAATTGCGAATTGACAGGAGAAAAGTTGCTACTAGGCTTTGGGTTGGTTATAGTACTGGAAGACCACCTGTTAGTTTTTTGCTCTGAGGAACCCCTCATTCCAGATGGAGGCGTCCTAGCAACAGCAGTCTTAGAGCGTAGTGATGGAGGTACATAAAAGCAACTCTGCCATATCATAAACGATGTCATTTCCATTAAATCTGAACAAGAGAGAGAAAACTGATATTGAGAACACATGAAACAAGTTGGAACGAATTTGCCACCTGGAAGAAACGGTGCTGAAGAACTTCTGCCGCAGTTGGCCTCTTGCAAGGATCCCACGAACAAAGTGACTGCAGGAAACAAGAAAAAATAAAATGTCAAGTAACAAGCTTTGTTCTTCTCTATACTGCCATATTGCAAACATCAAGAAGAGGGAAGTACATTCAAAAAGAAGGGTATTTCCTTCTTTCAGCAAAGATGTTCCAAACAAATTCAGAAGATAAATGCAATTGCTTTCTCAAGATCTTACAGTGATTAGATTAATTGCATCAGCACTGGCAGATGGGAGTAACGAAGAAAGATTTACACCAGTGATCTGCCACATTAAACCATAAAGGAAGGTGTCAAACAAAGTTAACCAAAAACAAAGGTATCACCAATAAGTCAGACATTGTAGTTCAACCATAGAACCAACTAGTTCACTTATTTGTGAAAAAAAAGGAAAAAGAAAAAGCTCCTAGGATAAAAAAAATATAACTGTCGGATAAGGAAAGGATGTGTCAAGGAAAACCTTTAGAGATCAAGATTTATATCAGTTCACAAAAAACAACAAAACCTTTCATAAATAAGGGAGCACATTGGACCTGCGGAAACTGGTAGTTGATAGCACTAGCAAGTTCGTGCCCATGAGCCCATCCACTCTTTGATGGAGTACCTATAACACTGCATATTTTGTAAATCTCATCTGCTTCACTGCACCGAAAATGAGAGACAATTTTCAGCAAAAGGAAAAGATACGGCAAAATAATGCTTTCCAAAAACCCAACTACCTATTGTGAAAGTAAACATCTATAGAAGTTAACAGCATTACAGAACTGATACGGGAGAGGAACATTACAACTCCAAACCATCCCAATTCCGCGAACCACCCTTAAATAAATATCAGTGCACATCTTACACTGAAATTCAACTGTAGTCCAAAAAATATATAGAAAATGCATTAACAAAGGAAAAGAATCAGAAAGACGAATGCCACCTTGAACCCGGGAATAGAGGATGAAGAGATAATAACTCAGCCATTATTGCACCCATTGCCCACATATCTGGATTTAAGAGCGACGATCAATATAAACAGAAGGAAAGCAATAGAGTGCCCAACAAAGGGAAAGACGAGATTTTCAACTAGATACTTCTAGTTTCATACTCACCAACAGCGGGACCATATATTGGTGATTGTAGAAGAACTTCAGGGGCTCGATACCTGCAGTTACACATGATAGCCATCAAAAAAAGGGGAAAAGGAAAAAAAGAAAAGATCACCCCAGTAATTTGCTCCAATAAGATAAAACAGCACAGGGATGCACTGACCAGCGTGTTGAGACATATTCAGTATATGGGGGCTGAGAATTGATCTCCCGAGCAAGACCAAAATCAGCAATTTTTATGGTATCTTTTGAAACCAACAAGTTCTCTGTACAGAAATCAGAAGTACATGAAAATACTGGTCAGATCAGAATCTGGAAAAGGGTAAAAAGGCAGTCTGATGAAATGCCAAGCTATGCAGAGTCATAGATATGGACTTGAAGTCAGATCCAAAATAAGGGGGGGAAAAGGAGTTTGAACTTCAACCCTGCAGGGGAAATGCAAAGGGAGACACAAAGCACAGCTTTGGAAATGCTAGTGTTCCGCCTTCAGTCTTCACCATCAATAACAGAAAGGAGAATCAGTTTACTTTAACACTTCCAATTTCATGAATGACAAGATCCATAGAAGCTGTGATAAAATTAAGACAAGGGGAATCAGCCATTATCACCTGGCTTAAGGTCGCGATGAAAATATCCACGTTGATGCATGTATGCAAGACCTTGAAATATTTGGAAGCACCAATTTCTCACTTCTGATTCTAAGAAAAGCTTAGGCCTATCCTTCATAAGGTGATATAAGTTGCACTCCTGAGAAAAGTCCACATGAAATACATAAGTAAATATAACTAATACATAGACAATATAGACTGTCAAGAAACACCATGTACCATGTATTCGAACACAAAGTGCAAAATGTCATTCTCCCTAATCACTTCCTTGAGCTTAACGATATTTGGATGGGTCATTTTCCTCAACGACTGCAAAAGAACTAACTATCAGTTGAAATTCAGAAGAGGAAAAGGCAAGGTAACCACATTGAGGCAGAATATCATTTTACCTTGACTTCTCTCAAGTTGATGCATTCTTCCCATGAATAATACTTCTTCTTCATTTTCTTAATTGCAACCTGTAGTACACAATAATAGTTTTAGAAGAACTTTCAAATGCAGCAATACCGGTTATTTATTTCTTGTTTGCTAAGACATTTAAACCTACCACTTCACCAGTCTGTTTATTCAAAGCTCGCCACACACTCCCAAATGTACCATTACCAACTTCCTTAATTATCTTGTACCTGTGCCATTATTGGATCGTTTGAGCATAAACTGAGAACAAAGAATGCTAACGTAAGGAAAACATGAACCCATTATACCTTTCCATTTTTGCTGCTGTTTCAATAAAACAAAGGACACCTGTTTATTGGAGATGTAGAGACAATAAAAACAACGTAGAGTTGTTCCTCTTCACTAGTCGACTGGAAAAGAGAATTACGAAATAGGAACTAGTAGCCTGGCTGATTCAGCAAGATCAACCGTTAGTTTTCTGCTGCAGCGCAGACGAAGGCAAAACCAGTAGTGATAGGATGGATGGGCTTCACAGCCTTGTTCATCAAATATACCGAACCAACAAATCCACTATCATAACAAGCCAGAGAAAGCAAGGAAACATAGATGCTGAAGAGCATTTTGATCTCACTTCACAACTAAACTGAGACCCGAAACAAGCCCAATTCAACAGGATGAATTATGAGCTCAAGATCCAGTTGAAAGTGTTTCTCAAAAGTCACTAGCTCCTTGCTTCAAATATGCTCTAATCTGATACCGATACTCCAGTTAACCAAATCCTGATGAAGGTTCCTAGAAACTAGGACAAAAGTGTGTAAAATGCAATCTAACTCTCAACGATGCATGGAAACATCTGCTTGTTTTAGCCCGCCCTGCGCTTGAGCAGAAGAGACAACAAGAATCAGGGTGACGCTACTACATACATAAAGGAGTGTATAAGCAAACAGAAAAACCATAGCAATACCTCAGAGGTAGGTTTCAATGGATCCAGATTGGGTGTTGTACTGGTGGTGAACTAGCAACAGTAGAATTGCCGAGGTAGTTAACAGTACAGTAACAACTGACATCATAACAAGGTGTGCATCTTACTTGTGGGATTGAACGAAACATCCAACACCTAGCTTATAAAGAATTCGCATTTGGCCTCCTGTACTGATTATTCAAAAGAAGCTGTTCACCAAGTGCAATTGACAAAAGAAACAAGAAAAAAATCTCCACGGATGAGGAACCGCCAATCAAGGACTTCCTGAAATGAAAAACCTCGGCACTCGAAGCGATCTGAGCAAAGGTACAATTTCTCCATGTCCTAAGTAATATTAATACCCTGGAATTGAAATCTACCAGATCCTGGAAAAGCATACCCAAGAGGGGGAAAAGATCAGAGAGATGATGGTGGAGCATTATTTGACTAGCTACAAAATTGCAAAGAATTAACTTGCGATCACTCAAAAGAGACCTCATCCAATTTCCTTAACTGCATACTAACCAAGAATAACCGCATTGAGACCTGTTGTCTCCATGATCATATTTAACACACTCATAAATGCCGTCTAACATAAACAAGGCAGTAATAATTACTAAAAAGATGGATAGAATATTGTGAATCTGATAACAATTGCATCATTTTTGCAGCTCAAGCGTGAATATTACACATGAACACTCACTATGTGCATACATAATCGAATCATTAGTTGATGTTACAAGTTCTTAGATGTACAATTCTACACTATGGTGCATCTCACTGCAGTGACTATCTAAGAAGCAATTACAATGACAGCTATGCAGATAAGATCCTCTATTAAGTAGTTGTACAAAGCACATACACGTAATACTCTACAGTAAGGTGCAACTGACAGCCGCTAATTTTTTTTTTAAACCAACTCACAGCCATTAATATCTGTACAATTACAACGACATAATTAAATATTTGAAACATCAGAGCAAGTGCTTTAAGGACTTACCTAGAAGAAAGCAATCGATTTTATAAGCCTCAACAACTTTTAACATCTTAATAATTTGACCCTCAAAAGGCTAAGTCACCACCAAAATCCACAAGTTTCACCAGATTCCAAGCATTGAGCTTGAAAGAGAATACACCCAGCGCACCAAATCAATCAACAAATCAACTAAGCCTCAGTCCAGACTAATCCTTGACATTTATTAGCTCTATCTGAGTTCATCTCGTTCTAATACTCTATAAATTGAATAACAACAACAACATACCCAGTGAAATCCCACATCGTGGGGTCTTGAGATGGTAGAGGGTATGCCGACCTTGCCCCTACCTTGAGAGGTAGAGAGAGGTTGTTTTCCGGTAGACACTCGGCACAAGAAACTAAAAACTAATCTCACAATTACCATTACCAACTAAAAACTCCAGGAAGAACTAATCCTGAATGCAAATCAATTGGAAGTAACCTAATTAAATCGGCTAATTAAATCAAATCTCCTCCTCATCACAATCGAAGAAACCTCGCACAAATACATATCTCTAGAGCAAATAAAACTCAATCACACAAATCTCAGCCCAAATTTCGCATAAAACACATATCGTTCCAGAAAAAAACAGATTAATACATTAAATTAAACACACTATAAATTGATAAATTGTATTACAGTTATATTAGACACTCAATAAATCATGAAATTGTATTACAATTAAATTTGACAAAAACACAAAGTTTCGGAAAAAAATCAGATAACCCATTAAATTAAACACTCAATAAATCGAGAAGTTGTATCACAATGAACTTAAACACACAAACAAATCGAGAAATTGTATTACAATTAAATTAAACACACAATAAACCGAGAAATTTGTATTACAACGCCTCGCACTCATTAAATTAAGCATAATTCAAACAAGGCATCAAACAATCCCCAAACGCATAGATCCAGAGCAAATAAAATTCCGAAAAATACACTGAAAGCATTCAGATCCGACAACACACACCTATAAAAAGTAATATACAACCACAAACTCCTATAAAAACCAATATACATCCACAAATCCACAAATTACACGCAAAAAAAAATTAAAATCATAAAATCGCCTGTAGGTGAAACAGCGTAACCTAGGGAATATAAAAACCAATATACATCCACAAATTAAACGCAAAAAAGTTCAACAAAAAAAAAGCGCAAAAAAATCATAAAAATTACCTGTAAGTGAAACGGCATAACCTAGGGGAGCCACGGAAGAGAGAAAAGGAGAATCCAGAGCTTAACTCTACCAAACCCTAGAAAATGATTCAAATGTGTTTTTTCTGTGTGTGGCCTTGTATGCAAAATGGCAGTTTCACCTCTATTTAATATGATGATGCCAATCTTCGCTTTGTGGGCAAGAAAAGTTTTAAAAATAAAAATAAGGAAAGAAGAAACCCTAAACCGTGTGTGAATTTTATTTAATTATAAAACCGTGTGGTAGTGTTTTTTTTTTTTTTTTTGGTTATTTCCTGTTTTATTGAAGATAGAAAAAAGTGGAGGCTTAAGGTTTTTCTTTTGGTATAATATTCAAATCATTTCTATCACGATGCTTTGTTTATACTTCTTTTGAATCGAGGATTTGTCGAAAATCTCTTTGTCTTATAAAGAAAAAAATTTGCATATATCTTACTCTTCTCAAACTCTATTTGTAAGATTACATTAAATTTACTAATCAATTCATTTTAATTCGCATCTCGTAAGACCTAAAAAAAATAAAAGCAAGCTTAAATAATATAAAATTATTTATAAGCCACTATTGAATTTTTTTTGCAAATATAAATCCAGCAGTTAATGCTACCTTCAATAAATGTGATGAAATGGTAACTCCATTCATTGAATGCAGAGAAAAATTGAATCGTTTAGTTCACTGGAGGATGTAGTTTTAGTTCTACAGTTCAGCCGTGTTCAATATCTTTTTACATGACATATAAATAAATATATTTATTAAAAATAAGAATGTTAATAAATATTAAGTTTTAAAATATAGTGATATTAGTGATAATTTTAAAAGTTAATATGTAAAAGTTTTGATTTCGTGCTTAGTTAGTTAGGTTTGATTAAATATCACATGTGTCTCACGTGAACTTTTAGGATTCCTTACTTCTTTTTTTTATTATTTCCCTTCATATTTAGCTAGAAAAATGAGTAGCCACTCAAGTCTAATTTATATCGGCACTTGATTTATGAGGTCTTAGTTATGAAAATTTTCACTAAATAAACAATTAACAATTGATGAAATTGAAGGATTCAAAAAGAAAAATAGGAGCAACAGATATTGTCAACAATATCTTTTACTAAGCAAAGGATATAATTAAAGTTAGGCTAACTTAGTTAGCAATACTTTAGGGTACCCATAGTTTAGTGGAAAACTAGTTCCTAAACGGGAAATGGAAGAAATGAGGTTTAAATTATTTCACTATTCAAAATTTTCTATATGAAGATTCGAAAGAGAATTATTATTTTATATATTATAGAAGTGTCGAAAAAGAACAACTCAATTTACTCCTTCTAGAAGGTTCTTATATCCTCCGATAAAGCCATGATAATTTTTCATTTTTTCCCGAAATTTTATTTCAATTTATTTAAAAATCAACGTTTGATCATAAAATTTTTAATACAATTTGAATTTATATTTAAAATTTGAAAAATACCTAAAATAGTGCTTTTACTTTTGGTACATTCAAACAACAAATATTTTTTGCAAAAATATAACCACACAATTTCATCTTCAACTCCGATTTCAAATTAAGTAAAAAAATAATAATTTTCATGACCAAACGCGTACACTCTCTTCACGAATTTCACTTTCTTCCTCCATGTGCTTAGAACTTTTCTTGAAGTTATCTCAAAATCTTTTTTATGTCTTCAAAACATTGTGAATTATCATCAAAGCATGTGTTGCAATAAATTATATTTTAACCTTAAATGAAAATTTTAATTAACTTTTGATGAAGAACAATTTCTTCGTTTAAGGGACATTGCACGAGCAAATCTAAATTGATGGGATCAATAATTACCGAATAACTAAAAGGTAATAAAGAATCTCAATTAGTAAAATAAAAGAGAACAAGGTGTGAAAATTTGACTTTTCTTTTTTTTCCTGCATAAGAATTTTTCTATAATCTCGATAGTCTATCTTTTCTACGAGGTATAATGACATAGCTAGAGGCTCAACTGATTTTGAGATCTTCTGAAGTGACCAAGTTATTTTTGTATTTAACTTTTCATAATTAATTGGATCATTATTTGACAAATTTAGCAAGTGGGACAACTATTTTGGGGGACCATGGACCCAAGTTAAATACATTTCAAAATCGACATATAATTTATATGGTAGCCTCGTATCAATATTATTGGACCTAAGTTAGGTACATTTCAAAATCGACATATAATTTATATGGTAACCTTGTATCAATATTATTAAATTGAAAAAGACAACGTTCTCTTGGTGTTAGTTCTTAAAATCAATTAAAAGGGTCATTTAACATCTTAGATTACTCGGTTCGGCCTTTTCAAGTTCCACTTTTTTTTTCATATGGAAATTGTCTTTTTGGTCCTTAAATATTGATATATTCTAATTTTAGTCTTTGTGATATCTAGATAAGCATATTTAGACTTTAATTATTAAAAATATGCTCTTTTGACCGTCTCCTCTCATATTTAAGGAACTATTAACCACATTTCATCATTTAATTATTCAAATTTTATGTTAAATTATTCCATATTTTAGGGTAATACAATAGTAGAAATCGTTTAAATGTCACATATTTCCTATATAAAGGGATCAAAAACACATATTTTAATTAATTAAAGGTTAAATATACTTAATCATAAATCATAAGGACTACAATTAGAATGTCAATAACCGACGGATTAAAAGTACTATTTTTTTTTATTTTTTTTTATAAGTTGACACTTTCAAGTGGGAATCACTAGAAGATCATCGTAATCTTCGTATTAGAAAAAATATTCCAAATTGGGATAATATTCCTACTATTTTACGACCTCCAATTGTTAATGAATTGACATGTTGGACGGTGCTATGATCCCAAAATTCCTCAATATTTGGGAGTAACTATGACGACATACATTTGCTTAGTACATTTTAATAAATTGGGATGACAACAAAACTTTTTTCTTGTCAACGATGAAAAACAAAATTTAATTATATGGTCATGTTAAATTGCTTAAATTACATGACATGGACTCATTAGTAAAACATTTTGGGACTTTAGTACATCTTATTCTCTGGTAATTTTTCTCAGACTTCACGCATAGCAAGAGCTTAGTACACGAGACTATCCTATTTTTTGTTGTCAATTAATGAAAAAAATTAATCTTATCCCCACACATTGAGATTCTAGTCACAAAACAACAGGGGTCTATTAGAAGTCCAAAATAACATATAAATTTTTAATATAAAAGAATTATTAATATGTTTTTGAAATTAATTATGTAACATATTAAAATTTACATAAAATCAGTGGTGAAACAAGAATTTTCACTAAGCGAGTTCAAATATGAAGAAATAAACACATGAAAAAATTAACGGGGGTTTCAACACCTACTAAAACAATTATTTTAAAAATGTATAAATACTGTAATGTTCCGCTGAGTCCTACCTGGCCCGATCCCTGCATAAAACAATTAATAATCGTTCTTCATATGTGACTCTTTTGTATATTTCTCTATTTTGAAATTAATTATGTTCAATATGTTATGTATTATTCTTGTTACATTGTTAAAACAAGATATAACTTTATATGATTAAGAAGATTCTCTTTGCTTTCGAATCGAATTTTCGTAAAAAGTTGATATGTCATTTCACATGAGGATTCTTTGTAACTACTTTGGTGAATTAAAGCATATTCGATTTAAAGGCTTAACCCTTTTATAAGCAAGTGGAAATTAAAGCATGAAAGTAAGGTGTGACTCATGCCTAAACACAATGATCCTTCTATATATCATTTTCTAGTGTACCAATCTTATCTTTAAAGTTTTACTTTCTTTGTGTGTTTGGTAAGAAGGAAATACCTTTTTAGAAATATAAAGTATATCGGGAGAAAGAAAAAAAATTCACGATGAGACTATGAACCCTAATGGAGCCAATGAGAAAGTAGTTGCAGGCCAGTGTAGACTTGCTTCGCACATGTTATATCTGGGCCTTATATTGATATTCTTTTCAATTCATTTTGAAATTTCAATTTAATCAACACCGGGGTACCACGCAATCCATTTAGATCTATTTCAGTTGCCAATGAAATGGAATACGGGGAACTCTCCGTCTAAGTGGTTAATCCGACGAGTCAATTCTTAATGCGATGCATCCGTAAAATGGGACGGAGATCTGCCCGATCTTAGTCCAGTTCTATTAAATATGGGGGCTAATCAAGCAACTATTAATGTTTGACAAGTAAGCAAAAGATATTATCCCAATCTTAAATATTATATATAGTCTACGCAAACGTTATGAGGATGGGATGGTGGTCGAGAGGGGGGAGAGTTAGAGGGTAGGATGGGCGTTGGGGGAGGATGGGTGGGATGTTCTCGAGGTTGGGAAGGTGACAGTAAATTTGGAATGTCATTTATCAAACTTGTTTTCCTACAACAAAAAAGTCATTTTTCCTAATTTTTAAAGAGTATATTTTTCTAAAAAAAATATTTTTCAAAATATTTTAACCTACCAAACCTGAGAAATTGATAAATATTTTTCCTCGTACCAAAACCTCTATTTGTCTTCAATTTTCCTTTTACTCAGTTTTTCAAATAGTTTGCCCCTTGAAGTGTGTGTATGTATATTCTGCAAAACAAAGTTTGTCCATAAATAAGAAAAGGACCACCACCACTAAAAAATATGACAATCGTTAGGCCTTCATAACAAAAATTCTTATATTCATACTTCAGACGATGTAACTAGCCCTGAAAACACAGCTATCTTGTCTCCTTATGTTACACACAATAGGAGTATCAAAAGTTAATTGGATTTGTAAATGATGTTATCTTTCATATAAGTTTCGCAGAGATTCAATTAAAGTTATTATAACAAAATGGAGTTAAATGTATTGACGGAGAAATCTTACATCGAAGTTTCTGAAAGAAAAAAGAACAAAGCGAAGGACATTTTTTTTTATTTATAAAAAGTAAAATCAATTCTAATAGAATATTTTTCGAATATTCTTTCATTAATTGTATATCTCTTATTTTAGGTAAAATTATATTCCTATTTTAATTAAGTCTCCTATTTTAGATAGAATTATATTTCCTATTGTAATTAGGTTGATTAGTTACCTAGTTTAAATATTCTTGTACTACTATATATATTGTACATTATTAATGAATACAATCAGGAAACATATTTTTTTATGGTATTAATAGCCTAAAAATACCTCCACCGCCGACCATAGCTCTCGACCGCCACCCCCACGGAACCCTAGTATTTTTTTTCCATCCATTCTCTCTCCCTTCTCCTCCTAAATTTCATCTTACATGACTGATAAAACCAAATTACATGCTGCACTTGCAGTGAACAACATCAAAAACTTCATCCCTATCACCTTTGAGATGGAAAAAGGTCAATACCCCTCATGAGCGGAGCTTTTTAAGATCCATTGTCGTGTTTACAAAGTTATCGACCACATCATTCCTCCTACACCGGAGTCCACAGATCTACCCTCGGCTTCGACTTCTGATGATGCACTCTACTCTCTTTCATTAATGAGAGACTAGTTCATATGCAGGTGAACTAGTAATGTTAAGTTTCAATGCTTCTACACTTTAAACCCAAGCAGATCGCCTAATTTAGATATGAATGTCTGCGTTGAACTTCATTCAAACTAAAGTTTAAAATCGGACATATGAGCCCAACTTCATGCATGTATGTACGTTTCAAATTTCAGATTCGAGATTTTAACTTCAGTACCACAAGTTAAAAATTGATTTTCAGACAGCTAACCATTAAATAATTTGAGTTTTGAGGCTTCATTTTTTTTTTTTTGATGAATTTTTTTGAGTGAGGCTCCACAATGATGGACCAAGTCTAAAACTTGAATTGGTCATTATGTAAGGTGTTGGATCCATATTGCACTTAGAGATGGACCAAGTCCAGGGAACTACATTCCAATATAATCTGAAATATGCTAGAATAATGTTGGAAAAAAAGTTACTGAATAATATCCAAAGTTGTACATAGAAGAGATCAGATAATATCAATATCACAACAATCATTTAACATATTGCTTCTCTTAGCTCGACCAACAACAAGAAAATCACCATTTGCATGAAAACTTATACATTTGTTTGCCTCCCCCATATGTATTTCACAATAGCCTTATTTGCTTTCCACAAATATTTGCAATTTTTAATAATTACCTAATTATCGATCGAGAACGAGGCGAGGTCCCTTTAACCGTCCTGTTTATAATTGTCCCGGTCCACACCGCATCCGTCCTGTCCCGTTGACATCACTACCCATGAGGACAAACTTTTGTTAGGTAGAACGAATTTTGGTCAACACTATGTCAAAATTTTATAGCTCAACAAAAATCTAAACAGTGGGCAGCACATTTGTGAAATCTAAGCCAGATGATGCAGTAGAAATGGATCAAGAGAGCCCAATCCATTGTTTTAGATGCCACCAAAGGCAATTTTTTGGTCCACATTCTATGGTCCTTTGCAATTTGAATGCTCAAGGTTGCGTGGATGGATAACATTCCTTCACTCCTAATTAGAGATTTCGGATTTGAATTTTGGGAATGAAAAAAAATCCCCAATCCTAAGGAGCATTTCCCTGTAATGGGCCTTAGGCGATGCGAATACGGATGGATCTTTAAATAAATAGCCGCTCGAATTTATTATTTATTTTTCCTAGCCGGTATCCATCGATTATTTTTAGTTTAAGCGGTCATATGGACGGCTACTTAAATTACTTCTTCAATCCGAAATAATCGTGGTCCCAAAATAGATATCTTACTCCTAGTGGAAAAAAAGCGTGTCAATCCTTTGTTTTATAGCGTGTCCCAAAATTTGTTCACTATTGTATCTTAGCAAGATAAACACTTTCTTAACTTTCACACTACTCAAACCTCCAACAACTAAAGCAAGTCTCATTTGTCAACATCAATAATTCAATATGTTAAACTCTTATTATATAATCATCAATCTTGTCACCTCAAGGTTCAAACTAATTCAACAATTACTCAATAGAGTGAAAGAATAGGCAAGGGTGATTAGTTAAATTCCCTTGTCAAAAACTTACATTGTGAAATTTGACTAAGCACATGTAACCTTTAATATTCAAAATATGCGATTTTAGTCCCTTTAGAGAAAGTATCTTATATTTAAACTATTTTAAAACTAATTATCCTCAAAATATGAAGTAACAATACAAATTTAACATAACACATGAGCAATTAGATAATTTTAAGTGTTAGCAATTCATTAATTTGTAAGAATTCACAGGAATCAAAAGTGCACATTTTAATTAATTGGATGTTATATGTGCTTTAACCATAACAAGGACCAAAATCATAATGTACTAATTTTGCCCAAACAATTTTCAATATGCCAATGCAGAAAAGAAGCATTCAATAAAATAGCACATCATGTAAGATACATATATTATTTTGTTACTTTTCATGGGCTAGAAGCAGTGTGACAAGAAACATTGAGCTAATAATTATTAGCTTCAAGAAACTCCAAAAGGGACATATCTAACTAGGTACATATGGAGCTGCAATGTTCTCAAAAAAGAAATAGTAGAATACAACCGAAGAGTACGAGGCTCCTTTTAATAACTGAGAAATCCCCGACGGCCAGATGGCGCACAGAACAAACACTTTGGGCCTTAAAAAGAATATATTGCATGAAAAAGCCATCAACATATTAGCATGGTTATTTTGGCTATTGATTTTCAAAATCTCATTCTTTTAAAATAATCTGTTGAACAAATATATATATGTGAGCTGTGTGGACTTTGTATCTTATGGGCTTTGTATCTATAAATATATAACTCTTCCCTCCTTTATCAGCAATTTTTATGAATTCTGCTTTGAATACCATAGCTTGTTCTGGCAAATCAATATCTTCTCCTTCTCTACGCCGTATTCTGTTGCTTCCTTACGACAGCTCCATCTTGTCCCCTTAGCCATAGTAGCAATAGCATCTACGAAATAGCTGGATTCACGGATTATCGCATATCCATTGGGTCGCAAAATACGATCCATTTCCAGCAGAACATACTTCATTTCACATCTGCACGATACACGTGACTGATGTCAGTACAAAAACAAAAACAAACAAGTTCGCTAGCTTAAAAGTGGATGCTTAGCCTTTAGCGTTTAGTTGGAAGCAGAGGCCAAGTAAGGATTTGAAGCTTATAGGTCTTGGATTCTAATCTTTTTAAGTTACTGAGTTTTAAATTAATAATCTATACATATTCAATGGATTATTAAGACAAATACAAGGTTGAACGTGAACCAAAGAAACTGGATTCAGCCGAACTCAAAACCAACACTCTACACAACCCCCCCCCCCCCCCCCGAATGGGAAGGGGTTAAACGACTCACTCAACTCAAGCATGCACAAGGGTTGAAGGCAAATGATGAAAGGATAAAATGCAATTAAGCCACGAAGCTTGAACATGAGGTGCAAAAGCTTTTACCTATGACTTTCAGCAGAGAAGAGGCCATCAAGATGCAGGAGATCGTATGTCCGAGGATATGTTGAGAAGGCCTCACACCTATATATACAGCAAACAAATATTTTTTCAACAAATAAGCGAAGACATCACCGAGCATAACAAAAAAGAGCGATGATAGTAGTTTAGGCTTGAGTTTTTTGCATATAAATAGTAATTACCAGTCATGAAGCGTTCCAATAAGACCCCTATCGTAGACCACAGGAAGTGTATTTGGAGCGTAAGACGAAACAACATTCATGACCCACAACGGATCATCAACCACAGCAGCAGCGAAACCTCCATACAAGGTGTTCATGTCCATTACGTTTCTGATCTTGTCCGTTCCGATAGCAGGAAGCAACTTCTTGTAGTGCTTCGCCCGAGCCTTCCATTTACCATCATCGTGCTTGAAGGCACCAGCACTACCTCCACGAACATCAGAAACACGTTCCGGAGCAACGTGCAACCTTTCTGGCCACTTGGGGAGAGAATCTAACTTAAGTTTCTTAGCAGCTGGATTTGGCACCACCACACAAGGCCGAAGAGGGGTGTACCACGCTGAATCAGGTTCGGTACCGTCGTCACATTTTGAGGGATAGTTGTCGGGATTATCGAGCTTCTTATAGCAGTTATTGTCGGACAACTTCTGCCACACGGCGATGTCGTTCTTCTTGTTGAATAATTTGAAGCACATTGAAGTTAGCAATTCTTGCAACTTATCGTAATCTGATTTTTGCTCTTCAATTGTGGTATTCCATCCTCTCCAACGATGTTGATAGTTCACTGGAGGTCCAGAGAGGACCCAGAAACCACCAGGGCGGAGTATACGATGTATCTCAAGAAGGTAAACTCCACCTGACAATAATGAGGTTGAATTAGTGAAAGTATCCCTGGCAATATTTAGCTCGCTCAAGCCTTACAGGCCAGCGGGCTTACTTGGGCCGGGTTAAAAAGCATCATTCTTAAATGGGCTCCCAAAATCTTAGCCCAGTCCAATCAAATCATGGGCCGGCCAATGGGCTAAGCCCATACTGACAGCTCTATTAATATCAAACACCTTCTACCTAAGTAGATAACTTACCGAATTCAGTCCATGGAATTAGGCATCTTGAGCAATGAGCCATATCAAAAGAGTTTGAAGGGAAAGGAAGACGCTGAGTAGAAATGATGCCCAGAATTGCAGGAATTCCACGTTCCAGAGCAAACTGAACCTGAGCCTGGTGATTGTCCCTTGGAGCAAGAGAGACTGTCAAAATTCCATGATCTAGTAAATCACCTCCCCAGCTTGCCACCTAGAGGAAGATGAAGAGGAACATTAGGCTTAACTCGAATTCTGAGTAACATGCTACAACTAAATCCAAGGATAACATCTAATGTTGGTTTTTTTCTTGCCTGATACTTTGCCGAAACATGACATATTACAAACAATTATGAGCATGTTTCTACCAATGAAAAGTATACCAAATTCAATAATAAAAAGGATCAGCTAATGACCTCAAGCATGAAATAGGGATAAGGATTTCTTCATTTGATTATATAATAGAGACAAGAGGACCGCTGATGAGTTGGTGCTCAGTTATCTCAGTTTAACTTCAACAAGGCCATGGAACCCGAAGACTAAGATATAACATAGATATGAATAGTTATCTTTTGCTAGAGTCAAAATGCAAGCAAACACTCCCAAAAAGAAAAAAAACAAACTTAAATTGCTGGAGAAGTAGTTCAAATTTGGAAACATAATAGAAACAAAAGCTCCACAACAAAGACTCACCCCACATCCAGTATCAATGGCAGTTCGGATTGTCCCGTCTTTCATTTGCGGAATCAAATCTTGCATCAAATCAACATAGGCACCAACCCCGTTGGGAAACATTGTACCACCACCAGGAAAGAGGAACTTCTCCCCTTCTTTCTTAAGCCAATGTTGATTCGACTTTTGTTTGTTAATCCAATCATATGGAACATTCCTGAACCCAGATCCAACAAGTACTTCAGTAAGGTTCAATGATAATAAACGAATCGAACAAAGCATTGACAAGTAAAGTTCCAGAACATGAAGTATTATTACCTGTACCAACATTCATTTCTGCTCTTTGGCCATCTAATAGGTGATTTATAGCCATCTGGTGGAGGTACCAAACATTCCTGCCTTTCAAAACTAGGAGGGCAATGCCGTTCCAAGAAAGCAAGACGATGGCGACCGTACTTGTGCCATCTCTGTGATATCAACAATAGATAATTAACCCAACGGACTGAATGGCACGATAATTAAAAAAATCATATTTCAATGAACATAATTTGACAAAAGACTAGAATTTTGGCTTTTTTCATTTTTGGCTCGTCGGAGGAAATTAATTACATGCGCTAGTCAAAATATACAAAGTGTACACACTTATTATGTATATTTATGTATACAATATGTATATTATATGTAAATTTATACTTGCTATACAAAACCTATACATTTGCTGCCTACTATTTTTTTGAGTGGTCCAAAAATGTGATTAGTCCAAACTTTAATACCTTTGGATCTGTGCATGGAGTATAGTCCTGATATTCAGCATCACATTCAGGAAAGGAAACGACTTTGATCTGGACAGGTCCGGTAGCAGTTCCCATAGGAGTGTCGACTGCCTTGCTAACTTCCTCAGTTACATACCTCTCCTTTTCAGAGCAAAATATTCCTCCAAGGTAGAAAGAAAGACCACACAGCACCACAACTGTTAATGCCACGGGGACTTTCCATGAACTTTTATCCGATTGATATGATTTTCCGTCTTTGTGCTTCATATTTCCTAATCCTTATAAGTTACCTGCATAAGGGAAAAACCAGGTAAATCACTCCACCACTTCAACCAGTAAAATCTTCATACAAACACCTACTTAGAATTTTCCAAAAGTAACACTTCCTTTCAAATGAATCGGGATCCAATGAATTCAATGATTCCAGTATAAATGAAAGAAAAAAAGAAAAAGGAATGACATCACAACGAGATCCTAATCTCAAAAAAAAAAGGGAGGGTAGATGGGGGGGGGGGGGATACGGCGAACTCGGTAGATAGTTGGAGAGGTAACAAAACCCTACAATTTTCATTACAAAACTAATAAACCGGGGGAAAAAAAGACGAATTACTTCTGGAAAGAATTTTGAGTCAGCTAAAGCAGAATTTGTGCTTGTGGAAATTATAGCGTAATCGGAGAAGAAACAGAAGCCCTCCAAAAAGTATACAACATAATCACTTACTGAAAATGCAGTACTCCAATACTTGTATATCTGAATAAACTAGATACAAAATCCTTTTATTAAAGAATTGCAAGACAAGAACAAAAGGACTATTACAGATCTAATCTCAAAACAGGCTACTAATTACTACTCTTAAAAACCATTATAAGGGACTAAGGGGCAAGTTAGAATTTACATGTTCACTTTATCTTTATATTTCCACATGATATAGGGCCCAAATTTTTGTCAAATTATGCTGTCCCAATGAGGGCCCTATTGGCCACTTAAAGTCTGCAATGTAAGGCAGAAATATGAAAAAAAAATCAAACCAAAGATGTTTTGCACCTAAATTGAGAATACAAGAAAGGAAAGAACAGTGTAAAGCTAGTAGAATAAAGATAATTTGAGAATACTTTCAATTGTTGACCAAATTAGTTGTACTTTTACTAACCCAAATAGACGTGCCGACACTGAACGCAGAAAAAAAAGCAGTAGATGCAAGAAATGCTTGAAGTAGAGCTGAAAGTAAGTAAAAAGATTCAATCTTTATGAAAAAATTCATTCATCCAAGATCAAATCTTGCACTATATTAGTGAAGTAGAGTTGAAAGTGTGAAAAAGATTCAATTTTTATGAACAATCCACTCATCCAAGATCAAATCTTGGACTATATAGACATGTTAATTCAAGAAAATAAATGAAACCCAGATCTTATTGACAAAATTAAAGAAAACTCAAATGCTGAAAACCATCAAAATTAACAGTAAATCAATTAACACCAAGATGGCAAACAGTGATATAAATGAGAAAGTGACAGCAAAGACTCAAATGCAATGATCTGAAAAAGAACTTACACAAAAATAATACAAACCAAGTACCATAAAAACAATGTAAAGCCCATTAATCAGCATTCTTGATGAAATAAATAAATACACACACCAAACTACACATACAAAAAATACCCAAAAGGACAACAGTAAAGTAGCTATATATTTCAAGAATGTGTTTTTAACCAACCCCAGATGTGGAGAAAGATTAAAAAAAAAAAGGAGAGGAAGTATCTCTGTATGTCACATATTTTGTTGTGTGTTGTGTATAGACAGAGATGAAGAAGAAAACAAGACAACCTTAAATTAATATTTTGTGCCACTCCTTAGCCGTCTTCTTTTCTCTTTTATGGGCTTTGGAATTTATTACTGCCATTATTACTCTCCTTTTCACATATGGTAAAAGTATATTTGAAGCCGGCGTTTATATTAATTTAATATATACATGTATTTTTATAATTTTGTTTTATTAACTTATCGGTGTAAGTAAATTTTTACTGTCGTAGTAAAGTGATAAATATTTTTCATCATTAATCAAAAAATTTAAGTTCAAGTATTGGATATGAAATAATTTTTATTAAAAATTATTTTATTTTTAATGTGAAATTTAACGGTGCGAATCCTTTTAATAGAACACTAATACACATATCAAATATCTAAGAATAAAAAAAACACATGGTTCCTATTGTGTTCTCTGATCTCTCTCTCACTCTAGACATATAGAAAAAATCAGAGCTTTACACATTATTATATTATATGTCAACAACAACATGCAGTAATTTTACAAGTACCGTCTCAAGAAGTTAAATTGTACCCAG
Organism: Anisodus acutangulus; assembly: GCA_029783415.1. Taxonomy (NCBI): domain Eukaryota; kingdom Viridiplantae; phylum Streptophyta; class Magnoliopsida; order Solanales; family Solanaceae; genus Anisodus; species Anisodus acutangulus. The sequence continues at coordinate 53,506,008 of CM056494.1, forward strand.
ATATTATTCTCACCTTAAAAGATTAAGAATCTATTTTTGAAAGATCTTCGACTCATTATATTATATTTATTATGAATTTAAATTTAATCAAACTTTAATATAATATAATATAATATATATATATATATATATATATATATATATATATATATATATATATATATATATATATATATATATTATTCTCTTACTCTCTCACTATACACAAAACGTTAAAAACAATTCGAGCTGTTTTCACATCCTCATATTTGGGGTGAATTTATTTGTCAGATAAATGGGAGAAAAGTATGATTTCTACCCATTAAAAGCAAGCAAATGAAGTCTCACGTAAATTGGGGGTTGATGGGACCCTTTCTTTTTTGTTCTTTTTATTATTTTTGGTTTTTTCCTTGTTTTTTATTACAGGAAAAAGGAAATCAGAGTCCCATATTAGGGGATTTAATAATTGTAATTGATTTCGCTAAATCCTTTCTTTTTCAGTGTGTTTACTCGTTTTTAGTGTAATTACATAATTACCCTCTTTATAGAACCAATTTCCGAATATGAGTGTGAAAATTTTGAGTCTCGTCGGGTGAGTGAATTATAAATATGTGATAAACATTAAGTATTGAACTTTTAAGTGTTGAATTGACTTCTTAAATAAGAAATTCTATTTTTTAAATAAATTTATTGAAATTGATAATAAGTGATTGATTATTTGATAAATCATAATAATAAGTTATTTTTTGTTAATTACACAATGAATATGAAATGAGAGGAAAGTTAGAAATTTTATTTTGGAAAAGATATTGTTTAAATAAAAAATATAAATAATAAAGATCTTAATTAAATTAAAGATATTTATAAGTTGAAAAGGTCAAAGTTAAAAGTGATCAACTTACTGCTATTGACTCAATTTATGGTTGAGTAGCATAATAATTGGTCAATCAAAGACTTATTACTCCTTGAATTTCTCTAGTGCGATACCTAAAAAATTTAGTATTAAATATTGTTGCTTATTTATTTCTCTATTTATTGATCTAATGAATTATTCTAGTTATTCTGTCTCTATTTATTGATCTAATCAATTATTGCTAATTATTATGTCTACTATAGTGAGAGGGTTTTTTATATGTGGTCGCTATATACACACACATGTACAGGTAAAAGTCTATATGCATTTAATGTTTTCACTAATCAAATAATTAATTACCATATTCTCACCTTAATTTATGATATGATGAATTAATTTTTTTTAATATAAAAATCGAGTGTGAATAATTTTTTACAGCAATATGTATTTACTCGATCATTCACATTTTACTGTTAGGATTTAGGATTTACTAGATACTTTGATATTAATTAAAGCTTGAGCTTATTTACTTTACCTTGAACTTGAGACATTTCACTAGATTTGATACAACTAGAAGTTAAACTTGTCTTGAAATTAGAGGCGCATCCAAAATTTAAAGTTTATGAGCTCACATTAAAATATGATAACAATAATTGAATTCATAATAAAGTATATAGATATTTAATAATTTTTTTATATATATAATGTAAAGATAAAAATTATTGAGTTCGTGAACACGTAGGCGGATCTCTATATCCACCCCGCTTGAAATTCATTTATTTTTAACCTAGCTCAAACTCGAGCACTAAAACCTTGAGTCGACTCAATTATTATGCTACTCAATCATAAATGTAGTAATATTTACTTTTCTTATTTATTACTTTTTAAATTTCAATTTATGTGATATAATTTGAATTAACACATAATTTAAGAAAAAAATTGAAGATTTTTGAAATTGCAAGTCAAAATATATCACAACATTTTATGTGATCGTAGAACTTTTAAAACTTTGTGATTTAGATATGATAATAATATGTGTGGTAATAAAAGCTTATCATTAAGGATAAAATGATGAAGCATAAAGTTAACTATTTTCAAGTTTAGTAATATGTCATTTTAAACTAACTAAAAGAAAGTATGTCACATAAACTAGAACCGATGAAGTATGTCTTTACAAAAAAAATCTAGTAAGTATGGCAACATAGAAATGTTTATGATTTTTGCATACTCTTATCTCAGTTTATCACTTAATTAAGTAAATTTATATAATTTGATGTAAACAACGACAGTAAATAATTTTTTCTCAATTTCATTTCATGGTCCATTTAGAATTTTTAAGCTTTATTATCTTTTATCTTATTGCGAAACATATACACATGATTTTTGACTTTTTTAAAGTTGGTGCCTTTCATATAGTTTATCCAATACTGTATGGGCTGCTTTCTTTATTTTATTCATACATTAACTTTCTTAAAGTTAAGTCGGTTGTCAAAAGATATTTTATTTATATTCTCAAAGAATACTAAACAAATGCTAAATGAGTAATTGAAAGATGGAATAATTTCCCTTCGGATTCCTTTCATTATTCACAATATATATAGATGTACAAGGTTGATTCCTAATATGATACGAATACTAACTTACCTTACAAAGGTTGATTCCTAATACAATTAGAATCCTAAGTTACCTTAAATATACTGAGAATATTCGCTAATACTCCCCCTCAGACGGAGCGGGAGGAGGCCGAATGCTAAGGCTGGATCAGAAGTCGGTGAAGAGTTGTCGCGGTAGTCCCTTTGTGAAAATGTATGCATACTGATAAGAGGAAGGCACGTGTAAAATTTTGACCTGACCACGGGCATCCTTCTCTCGCACAAAGTGGATATTCATCTCAATATGTTTAGTCCGTTGATGTTGGACTGGATTATGAGACATATAGATAGCAGATATGTTGTCACAATAGACTATAGACGCCTTGCGTAATGGACACTGGAGCTCCAAAAGAAGATTTCGGAGCCAACAGATCTCAGCGACGACATTAGCAACTCCGCGATATTCTGCTTCAGCACTCGAACGGGATAGCGTGGCTTGCCGCTTGGCGGACCATGAGATAAGATTATCCCCAAGAAATACACAGTACCCTGAGGTGGAGCGACGTGTGTCGGGGCATCCTGCCCATTCTGCATCCGTGTATGCTAGCAACTTGGTTGGGGCAGAGGGGTATAGATGTAAACCAAAGTCTAGTGTGCCCTTAACATATCTGATAATATGTTTGAGGGCGGCAAAATGGGACTCTCGGGGGTTGTGCATGAACAGACACACATGCTGAACGACATATGCAATATCATGCTTAGTGAATGTAAGATACTGAAGAGCACCTGCTAGACTCCGATATAGAGTGGGATCAGAAACTGGCGCACTGTCATTGGCACTAAGCTTGGATTTTGAGTCCACCGGACTTGGCATAATTTTACAATTTGTCATCTTGGCCCTGTACACTATCTTTTCTGCATACTTACGTTGACACAGGAACATAGTGGCTGCAGATCTTGTCACCAATATACCCAAAAAATAACTTAGCTTGTCCAAGTCAGTCATAGCAAATTCAGTTTTGAGTAGAGCAATGATTTCATTCTTCACAGTAAGAACAATGTCATCGGCATATAATAGCAAATATGCAGTGCTGCTACCTCGGTGAAAAGTGAAGAGAGATGTATCACACCTGCTACATACAAAACCAATCTGCAGAAGATACCTGGCGAACCGACCATACCAAGCGTAGGGTGCCTGTTTCAATCCATACAATGACTTCCTGAGACGACACACAAACTGCGGAGCTGCCGGATGAACAAAGCCAAGAGGCTGATGTGTACACAGTTTCTTTCAAATCCCCATGAAGAAACGCATTCTTGACATCAAGCTGATGAATCGACCAATGCATGCCCATAGCAATACTGAGAATAGTCCGAATAGTGGCCGGTTTAACAACCGGACTGAATGTCTTACCACAATCAATATCCTCCTGCTGATTAGTGTCATTGGAAACTAGTCTTGCCTTATACCTCTTTAAGTCACCACTGTCTCTGAACTTGTGACGAAATAGCCACATACACTAGATAACATTCATACAAGCTGGTCTAGGTACCAAATCCCAAGTGTTCTGCTTGGTTAAAGCGTTAAATTCCTCGCACATGGCCGCATTTCAATTTGGGTCCAGTTTTGCTAGTTTTGGATTTTTTGGAATGGGTGATAAGGTTTGTGTGGAGAGATTGAATTGAACCTTGGGTTTGAAGATCCCGTGTTGTGCGCGAGTCTCCATGCGATGTGAGGGCAGTGGTGGTGGGTCGGGGTTGTGAGGTTGCCGGTCCACTGGTTCTAGACCAGTGGGCAGCAATTCAGATGGGCTATTTTCTGTGCTGCTGGTTGGCCTGGAAACCTGCAGACCTGCGGGACTGATTCTTTGAAGTCACGAGCGGCCGATGTCATTGGTGGTGCGGTGACTCGACCGGCTGTAAGGGTGAGCAAGGAATTTGGTGGGGTGGTCTTAGGACGATGGCGAGGCCATCCGGGCTGAATCTTTGTTGGTATAGATTTTGGATGACGGGGGACAGACTTGGTTCATTGAGAAATATATAATCGGTGGTCTGAAATTTCTGGAGATTTGAAAAAGGAAAGGTTGTCTCGTCAAAGGTGACGTGTCAGGAGATGATGATTTTGCGAGTAGCAATGTCATAGCACAAGTAGCCCCAATGATTAGGAGATAGACCAAGGAAGACACATGGAAGAGTGCGAGGGGCAAGTTTGTGGGGTGCAGTGGAGGCTATGTTGGGGTAGCATAAGCATCCAAAACTACGTAGGTGATCATATGATGGCTGCCTACAGTATAAGATTTCTGTAGGGGTTTTGTTTTGGAGTGTGCTAGTTGATAAAATATTTAGAAGGGATTCTACCATTTTGACAGCATAGACCCAAAAAGGCGGTGGTAGGCAGGCATGAAACAAAAGTGTGCGGACCATGTTATTGATGGTACGAATAATTCTTTCAGCCTTTCCGTTTTGTGAAGAAGTATAGGGACAAGAAAAACGGAAAACCATGCCTTGTTTAGAACAGAAATTGTGAAATGCCAAGTTATTAAATTCACGTCCATTATCACATTGGAATGATTTAATAGGGTTTTCAAATTGTGTCTTAATGAATTTTTGAAACTCAAGGAATTTTGCAAAAACTTCAGATTTGAATTTCAGTGGGTAAATCCAGACAAAATGTGAAAAATCACCCAAGAATACTAGATAGAATTTATGACCCAAAGAGCTAGCAATCGGAGATGTCCACAAATCAGCATGAACAATATCAAAGGGAGAAAAAGTAACATTGTTTGATGACATAAAGGGAAGACGAGTATGTTTGCCTAGTGGACAAGAAAAACAGTGTTGGGCAATTTTCCCATTATTACATTGAATATGCTTAGAAGTCCTAAGAAAGTAAAAACTGGGTCTCCAGGGTGTCCGAGTCTATTGTGTCAAGTTGAGGGAGAGATCGCCGCAAGGGATAGAGGTGCTTGCGGTCTGACAACGGAAGATTGAGTGAATGGGTAGAGGTCTCCCACACTATTGCAGCGTGTAAGAATTTTCCCCGTATTGAGTTCCTTCACAGAAAAACCAAAAGGGTCAAATTCGACAGACACAAAATTATTGCTAGTGAATTTTCTAACAGAGATTAAGTTTTTAATGATGTTAGGTGTGTATAGGACGTGGTTTAGGGAGAAAGGTGGGTGTGGATGTTTGGTGTGTGTGTTACCGTAACTTTCAATTGGAATGCGATAACCATTGTCGACAGTAATAAATTGAGGACACTTTAACCGACGTAGTTGAGATAGGTTACCTGACGACCGGGTGAGGTGAGATGTGGCTCCGGTGTCCATGTACCAATTGTCGTTGGGCTGTTGGAAATTCACGGTGGTGTAGGCCTGGCCCAAAGCAGTCGGGGCCAGGCTGGCGTCTTCTTCTTCTTTGGGCTGCGACCATGTGGGCCTCTTCTTTGTTCGGGTTGGCGGCCTGGTGATCGGGCATGGCCCAAGAGGCCGGGCCGACCACGGATCTTTGGAATTGGGCCCTGCGATGCACGGACATGCAGGCGAGGCCCAGTTCTGCTGGTTGGGCCACTGCTGCTGCTGGTTCCAGTTCTGCTAGCCTGGCTGCTGCTGGTTGCGTTGGCCCTTTCCGCGGCCCTTGCCTTTGTTGTTGCGACCTCTGCCGCCATGACCTCCGCCATCGGCTGCTGCTGGCCGCTTCTTTGGACTGCCGGCCGCAGTGTTGTTGTCATCCCGTCAACGGCTAAGACCTTTTGATTGTGTTCCTCTTGTTTAGCACGTCTAGTTTCTTCCAACAATAGTTGTGAACGTGCCTTGTTGAAACTTGGGAGAGGGTCGACTTGTTGAATCATTGTTGCGAGTGTGTCATATTCACCTTTTGGTAAACCCGCAACAAGTTAAAACACTATCTTTGTTTCTGAAACAGAAGTCCCGACGTTGGATAGTTGATCGGTTATGAGTTTCAGTTGCTTACAATATTCGAACATGTTGTTAAAATTCTCGAGGCGGGTATTATTGAATTGCTCTTCCAAATATACGGCTTGAGTATTTTTATTGTCCTGAAAGATTTCTTCTAGCCGGACCCAAAGTTCACGTGCCGTAGCACATGTTTTCATGATAGTGCACAACATGTCTTTGGAGATGGTGCCGTAGATTCATTGTTTGACGATGGCGTCAAGACGACGCCAAATTGAGTCTGTAACATCGGTGGGACGAGGAACAGATTCGTCAATATGATCGAGCACTTTGTATGCACAAGCATGAATGTAGAATAATTCCATCTACATGGAATATTGACAATCTTCTTGGTCAAGAATTATAGGGATAGAATTCTTGATGTTGTTAACGGTGAATGCCGGATGAAAAGAAGTTACTGAACGTTGAGAGGGGTTGTCAAGTGTGCCAGTGGATGAACCGAAATTTGTGAAGGAAGACATGGTTGTCGCTTGCCGAGGGAAGGGAATTTTCTGGTTTGGCCGAGAAAGGGAGGAAGAAACCAGATTTTTTTTTTCTGTGAAATCAGAAAAAAATGCTGATTTCGGCCGAGAATGAGGAAGAGAAGGGATTTCGATTTTAGGCTCTTGATACCATGAAAGATGGAATAATTTTCCTTCGGAATTCCTTTCATTATTCACAATATTATAGTTGTACAAGGTTGATTTCTAATATGATACGAATCCTAACTTACCTTACAAAGGTTGATTCCTAATATAATTAGAATCCTAAGTTACTTTAAATATACATCTATCATAATTACAAAATATACGAAGAATATTTTGAGAATATTCGCTAATAGTAATTAACAGAAGTTATTTCTAATTAATTATTCTGTAAATAGTAAATCACCCGAGAGTGGAATAAAGGGCATTAGCAATCAAATCCATACATTTCTTTTATTCTTTTTGATGTTTTCATTATTTTGGCCTTTTATATTATATCCTTGTAAAGGGAATCCAATCGGATTCTTGCTCGTGATAAAAGACAAATGGTTATCCACCTGTCACAGACTTTATTCTGTGTAAAATGCCAATATAATAATTTTAATAATTAAAAATGAAGTTAGAATAATTTTTTACCATTATATTGACAATTTCAGACTTCTAGAGATAGCATTATATTTCTATTTATCTTTACTTGTATGTAGGGAAAGAGGGGGCGAGGGTTAGGGGAGGAATGATAGTCAAAAGCATTAAAAAATTGAAGAAAGTATAAAAATGTTTCCTAAATTTAGTAATGAAAAATAATGACTATGGCGTTGTAGGGTGTGGTGCAGAATATTTTTTCTTGATGAAGTATATGTCAAGTGTATGATTATTTATTACACTCATATCATTTGTTTCAATTAATATTTAGATATATACTAAAATATGCGTTCCATCCGTGTAAACGATAAAAACACATAAACTCGACCATAAACACAATGAAGATTGTGCAACAGTTGTTAGAAGCTAATTTAGACCAACTAATTTAAGGTTATATCGAAATTTGATGATCATTTGCGGAGATGGGTGGAGGGAGTTTAATAATCACTTCAATTTTGACTTAGTCCACCTCTATTCTCTTTTCCGAAATCTTGTGCCCAAGAACGATGCCTTTCTTGACCATAAAGTGACATTTTTCCAAATGAGCACAAAATTGATTTCTTCACAACATTTCAAAACTCGAGCCAAACTCTCAAAACAAGCCTCAAAAGAGTCTCCAACTACAAAAAAGTCATCCATAAAGATTTAAGTGGATTCCTCCACCATTTCGGAGAAGATGGACATCATGCACCTTTGGAAAGTAGCGGGAGCATTACATAAATCAAAGGACATTCTTCTAAAAGCAAAGGTACCATAAGGGCATGTGAAGGTGATTTTCTCTTGATTCTCAATGGAAATAGTGATTTGATTATAACCCGAATAACTATATAGAAAGCAATAAAAAGCCCTCCCCGTGAGTCTATCAAGCATTTGATCCATGGACGACACTGGAAAGTGATCCCTCATTGTCCAATGGTTCAACTTTCGATCGTCCATACACACCCTCCAACCGCGAACCATACGGGTAGGAATCAATTCATTTTCTCATTAGGAACCACGGTAATACCATCCTTCTTTGGCACACATTATATCGGGCTCACCCATTCACTATCTGTTATAGGGTACACGACACCGACATTCAACCATTTAATTATCTCCTTATTCACAGCCTCTTGTGTATGAGGATTCATCCTCCTTTGATGCTCAACACTAGGAATAAATTCTTCATAAATCTTGATTTTATGAGTAAATATCGGGAGGAATCACCCGAATATCCGCAATTGACCATCCAATGGCCCTTTTATATCTCTTCAAAATGGTTAATAACCTCTCACGTTGCTCTTTCGTTAACCGGTTTGAAATTATCACGGGCAAGGTGTTGTTAGGACTAAGAAACTCGTACCTCGAAATGTAAAGTAAGAGGTTTGAGCTCGACAGTAGGTGGCTTAATGATTGATGGTTTTGCGGGAGGATTCTCACATTTCTCTAAGTCAAGATCAAGCTTCTTGGGATTGTAATTGTATGACCCTAATCCAACTAAGGCATTAATCGTCTCCTCAAATTATTCATAGTTTTCTCCATCATAATTTATCAACACCGCCGCTAACACTTCACCAACATATTCATTTGCAATGGCAGTCTCCACAACTTCATCTATAGTATCAATAACCGACACCACACTCATGTCCAATGGTTGCTTCATTGACTTGTAAATATGGAATGTGATATCATACCCCCGTATTGGATCCATAAATTGGCCTCCCAAACACGCATACTTTTTCCCGATGTCTCGGCCCAATTACCGAGCCCGGCAACTGCTGGTCCAGCTGAGCCTCTCGCTGGCAGTCCGTTAGGTCTTAGCCCACCTTCAGGCTCGAGCAACCCATTGTCCACTGGCCCACTACCAGACAGTCCAGTCACTGTCGGGCAATTCGTCATTCTCGATTGTCCCAAATCCAATTCTGGCCCAATGGTCTGTCACTCATAGTCAACACGGAAATTTTAAGCCAAACAAAAAATGTTGTCTTCACACCCATGTTGCCAAGTCACCGTTGCCCCGTAATCCTGTGTCTGCCCTTAATGACCCCAAAATTGGAAAATGGCTATGGATGATGAATTTAATGCTCTTATTACTAATAAGATGTGTGATTTGGTGCCCCGTCCCCCTTATGTTAATGTGATTCGGTCTATGTGGATTTTTAGTCATAAAGAAAAATCTGATGGTACTTTTGAGAGACACAAAACCCGTCTTGTAGGTGATGAAAAGACTCAACAGGTAGGTGCGGATTGTGGTGAGACTTTTAGTCCGGTGGTTAAATCTGTAACTATCAGAACCCCGAGGCCCACCCCCGCTGTTGGTACCGTTCACGCCGACAGTGTTACTATTCCGGCCACTGCCGTTGTTTTCCGCCGCGATTTTTGCGATTATTTTTTCGGTTTTGACCCTTCTTGGCTCCATCGTTGAGCGGTTTTGGCCGAATTGTCAACAAGCCCGTGAGAATTATCGGAGTACGTCATTATCGCCACAGAACTGGCGCCGATAGCCGCCTTTTTAGCCAAGCCATGCTTCTAACATGAGCATCGAACGGGCTTGAAAAAAAAAGGGGAAGCGGATTACTTTGACGAATGAGAGTTCCAACGCCATTATAGGCCTTAGAAAGGCCGACAACCATTTGTAGAACAAGACGATTATTGGTAACAGGTGCCCCAATGTTACGGAGTTGGTCCGCTAACTCCTTAAGATGTTTACAATAAGCTGAAACATTCGGAAAATCTTTCATGCTGACTTGGGAATATTCATGCTTAAGGGTGACAACGCGGGAATGTTGGTTATCCTGAAATATATCACGCAATCTATTCAATGTAGCCATAGCCGTAGTATCCGACTCAATAATCGTCTGTAAAAGGTCGGTAGAAATAGTGGAATAAATCCACTGAAGGACGGTAGCATCAAGAGTAATCCATAACTGAGGATCCTCCGAGGGAGTAGGGGTAGCAGGAGGAATTATGTGATGGAGAACTTGATGTGAGATGGCGTGAATTTTGAACAACTTCGCCCACGTCGCATATTGGATGTTTTCCATCTTAAGAACAATAGAGATGTGGTTCTTGATGTTGGAACTAGTAAGGGCAGGATGAAATATGTTCTTTGACGTAGATATAACGAAAGAACAATAGGTGATTTGAAGGATTTGGAAGAAAATTTGGGAAGAGAGGAGGAAGAACTCAGCACGGAAATCGAGAAATCCGAGATAAGCGGAAGCTTTAGAGAATGAGGTATGTGAAACCTAGACTTCTGATACCATGAAAGAAATAATTTCTTGATTATTTTCATTAATTAAAGAGTATATATACAATTTACAATTTTCATAATATGAAAAATCTTATTCATATTCTACTCCCAAAACCCTATTCTAATTGTACAAGAATCTTACAATTATGATAAGTGTACAATGCTAATTATATACAAAATATACAAATAATATGTTACCATAATTGGATCCTTGTATATTTTCAACTACATACTATTATTCTCAAGTTCTATAAAGCAAAGCTCTCAAGCTCAGGAATTACTTCTATAAAGCAAGACGATCACGACGTAGACACATCAATAAGATTCACTTACTTTGTCTTATTTCATTATTCTATTACTACTTGTTATTTTTTATTATCACTTTGATTACAATAATCTAGCAATTTAACAACAAAGAACATCATTGTTTGGTCATCTTAACGTGTGTCCTTGAACCGACTATATAAATTCAATTGTAATCCAAAATTACAGATTTAGGGGTAAACATACCCATTCTAATTCTTTTGTTTTCCGGAAAAAATAATAGGACAAAAAAACAGAACAAAAGAGAAGCAGGTAACATGCACTAGTTAAGCAAGTGCTGTTGATATCTCCTTTTCTTGTTGGAAAAATTTACAGTACCGGGGAGACAACCCTTGGTGCAACTCAATGAGCTCTGCCAATTCCTTACATCTCATTTAAATAAACTGTGGATATCCACTTGCAGAAATGCAGGGTAAGGCTGCGTACAATAAGCCTTTGTGATCCAGTCCTTCCCAGGATCCCGCATATAGCGGGATGCACCGGGATGCCCTTTTGTTTTCATTTAAATAAACCAAACCCCTTTCCTCAAAAGGCTACCTTAAAACTCAATTGTTCAATCTTTCTTTGAATCTTCTTCAACGATTTTCCCTTCTGCTTCTCTATAATCTTCAGCAAATACTGCCATTACAAGTGAATTTTCCGGAAGTGTAACACATAGTCACATACTTAAGAGATTTAACATATCTTACTTCAACCAGACTGTTGGAAATTTGCCTTTAGTCGGAAGGTGCGTCCACCCGTATTTAATGACTTAATCACTAGGGTTTCGTATGTTGGAGGCTTTGTCTCTTCACACGTGCATAATCTACTAAGTGAGTAGATGACCGTAGGGCCAAGAATCGTCAAATTTCATTGAGAAATGAAAGAGATATTGGTTCACGAAGTAAGGTGTTTGAGGCATGAAAATATGATGTGAGACAAATCTACTACATCGGTGGGAAAAAGGAAGAATTGTTCTCTTTATAAGTCTCAAAATTGGTTAAGGGTTTGGGACCTGGTATTATCTCTTTGGACCCCAAATTGCTTAATATTTACAGTTTGGTCCCTGGAGTTTCTGTCTACCGTTGGAGTTGATTTTTGGAGCTTTAAAACTCCATTAAACTGCACCTTAACTCCTCCCTAACAGCTCATTTATGTTGCACATTAAATCAGCCATTACTTGACTGATTAACTCCATCACTAATGGTCATAAACAGCCATTACTTGGCAGTTGAGAAGTCCCTCCCCTTATGCTATATATTGGAGCCTTTTGGCTCAATTGCAGAGACAAATATATACAACACAACACAGAGACAAACGTAAGAGAGCACAACACAAATTCTGTCCAAAACGTGACCAGAAATAGTGGACACAACAGAAAATTCTTCCTTCCTTTTCTATTCTTCAGCAAGTCGTTTCGTGTTTGTTTTCTTAGTCAGAATCAACCTATTTGCTTTGTAGTGTTGATTAGTTGTTGTTTTATCTTGGGAGACTATTGCCCGTTAACGTAAAAGCATATATACGGGGCAATCTTGTCTTAAAGACAGAGAGCCATCTCTCGACTCAGCCACAGTTGTAACAATCCAGATTTAGTGTTTCTTGATTTCAGGTTATCAAGATTCAAGACTCAACAAGCTTGCTCCAGTTCTGAATTGCCTATTTGTTTATCCTTTCGGACACTTATAATATTTATTTACCTCCCGTACTGCTTTACATATCCAACACAGACAACACCATATTGTTCAAAAATGTCCTTTAGCATCGATGCAGGTAACCAATTTTTTTCTTTGCAACAATTTATGTGCCAACAATTTGAGTTTAGAGATCACACTCTCATTTATTCAACTGAAAAGTACACAATGTACTCTAAAACAACATGCAATTTAATGCTAAGTTTGTAATTAAGAAAAAGCATTGAAAATGAATAAAATAAACTTTGATTATGACATTTCTATTTTAATTAAAAGGTGCAATACTTAAATAATTTGAGCAAATATTCGGCCAAAGTATTTGATTGTGTTCGGAGATTAATGTTCTCGTAGAAGACATTTGGCCCCCGAAGAATTACTTCCTGCATATTTCATTCTAGTTCATATGGACATCTTGAACTTTATTAGTCACTGTTGAGCTAAATTTGCACTTGTGATAATACGTTTGTTGCTTCCTTTCTATATATAGTTAATGAATTACATCTTGCTATAAAGAAAATAAATAAATAAATAAAACAAGTTCAATAGAAAATTATACTGTGTTCATAATAACAAGCCTTAACATGACAATTACATGTAACAGATGTTATGAACTATTCATTTTCCTTTTCACATTGAACTCAATGATATACTCCCTCCCTCCCAAAACGATTGGCACAAACTTTAAGAAATAAAGGAAAACTTTTGAAATGTGGTCCAAAACAAATAATAAATATTTGTGTGGCTGTAAATAATCTAATAAAATTAAATTATTTCTAAATATAAAAATGAATCAATATTTTTGGGATAAACTAATAAGGAAAGTAAGTCTAATGTTTTTGTAACGGAGAGAGTAGTAGTTAAGCACAAAAAGTCCTATCACAATCAATTGGTGAATTCTCATCTACTGATTTAACACAGTTCATACAATGGATGCTGAAGATCAGCTCAGCAAAAGTCACAAGGGAAGGAATACATCCATGTAACTCAATTTGCTGCAGTGTCATACTATCTGCAAATCCTTCAGGAATCTCATGTAAGTGCCTGCAAGGCCTGGGAAATAATCATCAGCGGCTTTCCAGTAAACAAGACTCAACTCATCAAGGAGCAAGAATTTTAATTCAGGAAATCTCTGTTGGAAATTTGCCTCCGGTGGGAGTTGCGTCCACTCATCTTTAAGTGCCACAAATCAGCAATTTTTTCACCTTCTTAATCCCTTCAAATATTTCCTTTGTGCAACAACGAGGAATCAACCCAGAAACACTTGGCAAGTTTTCCAAAACCCGATACTTAAACTTCATTAGCTGATACCTATGGAGGAGAACACAAGTACATCCCTGGAGACTGTGGATCCCTCAGTTGAGACAGTTCCCAAATTTCATTTGGTAAATTAATGGCAGCGCCTATTCCTGGATAACGTTGACGCAATACAAAAGTTTGTAAATTCCACAATTTGGAAATTGGTAGATCTTTTGGAATCGTATAAACCATCATAGCCAAGTACCTTAATGAAGATAGGTGTACTATTTCACTAGGTAAATCGTAGCAGCTCACTTTCTCCAAGTCAAGTACTCTAAGAAGTTTGAAATGGTTTAGACTTAATGCAAGATGATCTATGCTTATGCTGAAGGAAATATGAAGAGAACGAGTTTTGCTACAAGTAAGATCATCAAAACCAATGGAAGAAAAAAAAACTCGCGTTGAATGAAGTGACACCCACTGACGACCTTTAGGAAAAACTGTTCGGTGTTCCTAGAGAAATTGGGGGATTTACAACATACAAGAGTGTTATATATACATGTGTATATTGTGTATATTGATCCTCTCGGTTTTCTTTAATTACGGTAATGGGGAGAAAACCGAGAGGATCAATATACACATGTATATTGTATGTATATCTAACAAAGAGATTCTCTCTTTCAGCTTCTCTCAAGCATAAATCATGGAGAAGATCATGAATCCGACATGTCTTGATTTTACCATCCAAATTCTGCTCGCCAACAACTAGACTTTTATCAATAAGATCTTGTAAAAGACTAGAACCCAATTTTTCCAGTTCCTCGAGCCCTTTTAGCTCAAAGAGTCCTTCTGCAGTCCATAATCTAAGCAACTTCTTCACAGAAATCTCTCTAGCTTTTGGGAAAACTCCAAAATACAGAAAGCAAGCTTTCAAGTGTGGAGGGATCAAAAAACATGTCGCCCATCCCAACGATGGATATGACTTCCAGTTGAGATGAATGTCCCCTAAGCTGACTCCGCATGCAATCTTGTTCAATTTTGTGCCCCACCATATCATTCTCAAGGGCTGAAACATGCAATCGTGGTGAACTAGAAGCAACAAGTGAACGATTTCTTACTTGCAAATTGTTATTCTTCCTCTGCTTGATGAGCTCTTCCTTGATAGAAACAACATTTTCTATAGCTCGTCGCAAGATCTTAAGAAGCCTCTCATGTGCCTTTGTTGGAAGGTGAAAGACTCGTTGCAACATCTTAATAAGCATCGTATGGGCCTCTCTTTGAATGTGTGATTCAACTATGTCTTCTACTTCATGTGCTAGATCTTTGACCTTACTTTGCAAATCTTTCGTTGGTTCATCATCAGAATTAGTGTCAAGAAACTCTAGCAGAGAGTTAACCTTTTCGTAGAGTAATTCCAAATGTTCTTTGTGACCCTCCTGAAGATCTAAGTTGGATTGTGAAATAAGGTGTATTGTTCCCAGCAGAGAAGTCAAAGCAGCATAAGCAGCCATCTCTCAAACAGAGTACCTTCAGAGATCTTCACAGGATTTCTTCTTTGTAACCATGTTGTACGGGCTAGCTTGCATGCACCTCGATTAATTTCACGGGATATCTGTTATCCCCACCAGTAATAGGTATCAGGTAACTCTGTCCACCAAGGTTAAGATTAACATAAAAAAAATCACCTAATATTTTTTGTCTCCGTTGAAGTTGAACCTGACTCATGGTTTTCAAGATCTACACCGGATTTATGAATAAGATATTTTCAGAAAGTTGACTCTCAAACATGATAGACAAGTTTGACAACTACTGTTAAGTATATCAAGAGGTGGTCATTAACTTGTTGAATACTTGTTGATAATGTTGCTGAAGTCAACTATTGTACACTGGAAGCACTAGAGTTTGCTGAAGTCAACTATTGCACACTTGAAACAAAAAAGAGTTGGGCAATCACTTTTTCTTGGTTTTATTTGACTCCTGGTTGTAAATTAAGAGCAGAACCAAAAAATAAAAAAAAACTATCCATTTTAGCCAGTAACTTGACCTGCTCTACTTATTCGACCCGCTAAAATTATATGGGTCTAATTTAATTCACCGATGTATTTGCATGCATATTGGCTTGGTATAAACACCTAGTACGACTAAGTTTTTTACCGATAGCGGTAGTATCAAACAAATTGTGAAAGTGATTATTTAAATCAAATTTATGTTTCTAAAAATTATTACTCCGTCCCAAAATACTTGTTACCTTACATTTTCCAAGAGTCAAATTATATGAACTTTGACCAACATTTTGAGCTATATTTTTTTTATCATATTAATATGAGAAAAATTACAACTTATAGTACTTTTTATATAGTTTTCGAATATCTAATTTTTAATTTTAAAATATTGAACAAATATAATCTGATTTAATTTTAAAATTTAGTCAAATTGACTTTTAAAAAGAAAAAATATGACAAGTATTTTGGGACGGGGAGTAACTTTTAATTTTGTGTAAAAGTTTTTTTGTGTGTTTTATTGTTTTATTTCCTCTGAGATAGAGTGGAAAGGGGAAGCAAAGAAGCAGAAATTTGGAGGCGAAACAAAAGGAAAAGAGTAAAAAACAGAATAACTAGAGGCCTAACATACTTCTTCCCTTTGATTCTGTTGCAATCTGCAAAATAGAAACTTGAAGAAGAAAATAATGGTTCTTTGTTCGTTGAGATAAGGAAGATGTTGGTTGCTAGCTATCTCATAGACTAATCTTCTTTCATTTTCCCACTAAAGGTCCCACGAATGTTGCTCTTAATATCTAAATTGACAACTACATTGTAAAGAATGAATCTTGGATCTAACTCAACCTCAAAAGCTAGCTTGTAGGATGAGAATTGTCTAAGTCCATATAAGGAGTCCATGCTCCCATTCCATATCTGATGTGAGACTCTTAACACTCCCCCGCACGCCCAGACTTTGTTAACTGGAGCGTGAATAATATAATTTAGGGGTCCAACCTCACTGCCACACATTCTCAAAAAGAATTTTCACGTGCATGGACCATGAAAAAAATTATGTCAGCACGTGAGGGGGCGTGTTGAGAATATAATCAAATATTAAAAGTGTGTTCTATCTAACAGCTTAAGCTTTTAGATCAGATGGTCACACACTTCAATATGGTATCAGAGCCAGACTCATTCCAATTCTTTGTTCACCGATGTTGGACCCCTAAATTATATTATCTACGCTCCAGTTAACAAAGTCTGGGCGTTGCGGGGGAGTGTTAAGAGTCCCACATCGGATATGGAATGGGAGCATGGACTCCTTATATGGACTTAGACAATCCTCATCCTACAAGCTAACTTTTGGGGTTGAGTTAGGTCCAAAATTCATTTTTTACATACATGACATTGTTTAGATTCTTGCCTCTGTCGAAGCAATTTAAGGAATTCAAAGTGCTTTACGACTAAAAGACTATTGTGTCACGAACACTGTTCACACAAGACATTGTGTAAGAGATGTCCAAGACCACACTTCACAGATTCCAGGATACGGTGGAAGGAAGATTTGGACTAACCAACTGGACATCAAAAGCTCACAGAAATGCATAATCCATGCTCAGTTACACTTATTTGTGGAGGAATATCATAGGGAATTTGAACTTCATAGGACATACGTTGGATTATGTCAACTACACATGCATGTATTAAAACGTGGATACGCGTTCTGTTAAACTTCTCTATAAATAAGATCAACATTCAAGAAATTTATGATGGGGCCCTTTCTCTTGTATTCAGTAAAAAAATAACCCTGTAAACTCTACATTGTTATGAAAGTGAATCATGAGTAGGTCTTTTAAATGGTACCACCACCTCTTACCTGGTTACGAATCTATAGCTGATCTAAACTCACACAAAAATGAAGTGTTCATCACTTAAACATATGGTTATTTGTCTTAAAAAGTATGTCAGGTGATTACTATTTACCATTTTACCATTGAGTTCAGTCAAACATGTATAAAATAGGAGGAATGGAGTAAATTATTAGGAAGTTCTTCCAACTGTTCTCTCCAGTTTAACTTTTATACACGGTTTAGCATATAAAACTATACTAATCCTGTAAAATTTATCATAAAGTCCGTGTATATAAGTTAAATTCCCCTCCATGTAAATACACGCCAATCTACCCTGTTATGAATCTATAGTTGAACAAAACTCACACAAAAAGAAAGCATCCGAAACTTAAACATAAGCCTAGTTGTCTTAAAAAGTGTTGTCAGGTGGTTATTACTTAAACATGTACAAAGCAGGACGAATGGAGTAAATTACTAGGAAGTTCTTCCAACTGTTCTCCGTTCGAGTTTAACTTTAATACACCGATAGTGTAAGAGTTTTTGCTTATTTGTGCAAGTTAGGATAAAATCATGTAAAAATTCATCATACATTCACGTTATATAAGTCAAATTCCTCTTCATGTAAATACACCCCACCCCAATCAACCACCAACCAGTCCAAGCCCACTAAACTCTACCAAATTCCGAAGGAAAAAAATATTCTAAAAATGACAACCAAAAAAAAAAAAGAAAAAGGAAAAGAAGAAACAAACAAACAATACACCACCAACCAGGGCAACCTCGCTAAACTCCTCCAAATTCCAAAAAAAGGGTTAATAGCACTGGTCCCTTAGTTATGGATAAATTATGATTTAAGTTCTTATGATATCTGACTAAGCACATTTATATTTGAGGGTAATGTACTTCTAAAAATAGTCACCAAAAACACACATTATAATAATTGAAGGTTAAATATGTTGAGTCTTATATCACAAGGACTAAAATTAGAATTTACCAATAAATGAGAGGCCAAAAGTATTATTACAACAACAACATACCTGGTGTAATTCCACAAAGTGGGGTCTGGGAGGGTAGGATGTACGCAGACATTACATCTACCTTTGTGGGGTAGAGAGAATGTTTCCGATAGATCCCATGCTCGAAAAGACATAGTCAATACAAGATTGCAAGAACATAAGACAGCAAAAATATCAAGATATAGAACAAATGAAGTAATACACACATAGGAATAATGATCAACGCGATACCAAAATAATACAACTAAATAAAAAGGAGAAGAGGAGATGGAAAGACTATCCTTCCACCTCTCTCACACACAACGCGGCAAAACTCAAATACCTACTACCTTCTACCATAATCCTGGACCGCCATATCTTCCTATCTAAGGTCAAGAAAAACAAACAAACAAATAAACATTCACAATGGAAGCCTAAAATGTGGAGCAACAAATTAATTACCTTGCTGCTAAGTACTCAAGCAACTTATTGTTGGAAATTTGCCTTTGGCGGGAGTTGCGTCCAACCATCTTTAATGACTTAAACACTAGTGTTCCGCATCTTGGAAACTTCGGTTCTTCACACGTGCATAATATACTAAGTAAGTAGATGACCGTAGGGCCAAGGATCGTCAAATTTCGTTGAGAAATGAAAGAGATATTGGTCCACGAAGTGAGGTGTTTGAAGCATGAAAAAGTGTGGTATTTAGACCAATCCTCCCTCATCGATGGGGGAAGAAAGATTTGTTTAATTTATAAGTCTCAAAATTGGCTTGGGGTTTGGGACCCCAAGGGGTATCCCATGTGTTTAAAAGAGGGAGGACCTAGATGTGTTTCGGTTCGAGGATAAGCCCACACGCGATGCGCCGCCGCCCGCCCATCCCGTCCCATCCGGGCTCGGGTCGTGGGTCGTGGGCTTCTTCTGATATTATCTTTTTGGATCCAAATTGCTTCATATTTACAGTTTGGTCCCTGAAGTTTGTTGTAAGTTAAATTGGGCAGAGAACTTGTGTTTTTGCTGTTGGTTTTTGAAACGTTAACCAACATTAATATGCACTCAATTCAGTCATTTATTTTGGCTGAATAACTCTCCCTAAAAGCTAATTTATTGCACGTCATTTCACCATTTATTTTGGCTGAATTACTACCTCCATAATTGTTATTAATTGCTATTACTTGGCCAGTAACAACAATTATGTGGGCAGTTGGTAAGTCCTCTCCTTACAACTATATAATGAAGCCTTTGCCAATTGTTGAGACTACATAGAACATAAAAACGAAATCAGATTCTTCCTACTACTTTCTAGCATCATTTCATTACTCAAAATTCTTCAAAGTAACACTTGAGTTTCCTTTGCTCATTTGTTGAGTTGTTGTTTTATCTTGGGAGACTATTGTCCAGAACGTAGAAATGATATATACGGGGCAATCTTGTCTTAAAGACAGAGTGTCATCACTCGACTCAGCATATCAAAACTGTTCCAGTTTATTGAAATTTCAGTTTGTTGTAATTTCATTGTGTTGTAATACTTAGCAGTTACTTATTTCCATTTTCTGCACCATTGTAACCAACACTTATCAGTAGCAAAATACTCCAAATTGATATCAACTAATCCACCTTGACTACGATCAATAGCATATCGACACATTTCCTCTAAATCATAATCCATATCAGATAAGTCCCCGTCATTCGACATGTTAATGACTCGCCACATCGAAGGTTCCTTGCATATTCGCCTCCACATAGTGCACACTTTCTCTGTTGTCTCCGGTATTTCTATTGCACTCGGCTTGTGTAGTATGTGAAAGTATATATGTCCTAGAGAAAATTTATATTAGGGACGCAATGTACTTGAACACATTCGTATTATTAATGAGATTAATATTTATGACATTTGCAATTATTGAATTATTGTTTGATTGTTTGCAATTATTTATATATGTGCATCCCTTGAGCTTACGTTGTCATTAATAAAGTGAGTTATTAATGATAGAACATAAATCTCAAAATAGTCTCGACTAATGATCATCGAGAATGGGATATCGATGATATGTTATAAGTCGACATGTGGTCTGCATCACATTCTTGGAGAATGTAGTATGTCTCACAACTACGAGTAATTGTTACTCGTGATGGACACATGGATACTTTGGAGAAGTATTGATATACCTTGCCGATAAACTATTTGTTATACATGTGTATAATGTTATCGGCGTGTGGAATATAAAGGTCATTTGACTTGAGGTCAATACGCACCTTGTTTACAGAATGATGTACTTTGACCAAGTTCTAAGCTTAAATTCCTTCTGGATAAGATACGACTTGTGTAGGGTGCATCAAGATGTAAATCAAGGTGGTAGTTGAGCCAAGAATATGATTCATTCCTCGATTGGAAATTCGAGAGAGCACTCAACTTCTCAATGTTATTAGGTTGAGTAAAGTCACTGGCCAGTGCAAGAGACATATTTAGAATATGGTCTAGTTGTCAACTAATAAATGTGAGATAAAGTGATTAAGCCATTTGGATAGACACTTGGCAAATCCTAAGTTTAATCGAGTGTGTCGTAAATGAAAGAAATTTATAGTTTCGCATAAAGGTTAAGTTTGCTGGATTCATGTAAACGTACTTCACATATTGAGTTCGTCATACGACGCAGTCTAGGAGTTTCGTATGAACATTAATTAGATTAATGTCGATATGTGAAGGCCTATATGGTCACACTATATTCGATTGTTTCTTCGATCTAAGAGTGTATTGAGAAAGTATTAAATATTCTATTGAGAATCGATTTAATTTATAATAATTATGAAATGTTTCTATTTGATAGAAAGTATTTAATTAAGTCGAATTGAATTTCGGATTTAATTAAATGTGTTGGATATATTATATGAGTACTCGGATAAATACATGGAAGCAATTGGGCTAGAAATTACTGGCCCAAAATGGGAGTCGTGGCCGTCCACTGGGGCGTGTGAGGTGGACCAGCTGGGTTGGTCCACTGAATATTAACATGGGCTCAGTTTTCCTGTTTTATAGATGTTTAGATTTTGTCATAAACTCCTATATATACAACACATACCTCATAATTATAGAGTTACAAAAAATAAATTCTCAGTTCCTAAAGCAAGATTTCCTAGCTTTCTTGCAAAATAAATACACTGGAGATGGAACTTGCAGTCGAGGATTCAAATCGCGTGGATACCTTAGTATTGAATCCCGCGCTCGAAAACCTGTAAGTTTTCTCTTGTTATGTTTTGAACATAAACATGATTATCGTATAAGTCATGCCAGAATCATTGTTGGGTAAGAAAATTTTAAACTTTCGTTGTGCTTACGAACCCAACAAATTCCAACAGTATGTTCGCCCATAAACTTTCTGAAAGTTCTAACCATGGCGCCTAGCCGTGAGTTAACTTTTGAAAATGCTAGCTTAAGCGAGTTTTCACCATTGACGCCTTCTTTGTTTTGCCTTTTAGTTTTCCTTTTGTGTTCATTGTTTTCTACTAGGGTTTGAGTTGCTTTATGGGAACTGAGGAAGTGAAGAAGATATGGAAGCTATATAGACTTTTAAAGTGGCGGAGAAAAAGAGGACCTCTTGCCCGTTGGATATTTCGTTTTGAATTTTAGAGATGATGTTAAAAACACATATTCCCTCTTTCCCAAATATTTTTTCTGTCCCAAAATATTTATCACATGTTTCATTTACACGTCTCTTATGAAAGAATTTATAAGTATAATATTTTTACTATTTTACCCTCTTAATATATTTAATTAAATAATCTCTCCTCAATGAATATTTACTTTATTAAAGATAAAATCTCTTAAATAATGTTAATTAATACAATGGTAAAATAGGGAAAAGCTACTTAATTTTATTTTGGTTAAATAAAATGATAAATACTTTTAATAAATATGACAAGCATTTTGAGACGGAGAGAGTATCTATTTTGTGAATTTCTTTCCCGAAATATCAAGTGTTTGTGCTTTCTATCTGAACTATCATCGAATATTTATCAAAACAAAATCTCTACTAGTATCTGATGGTACGTGGGGGCACTCTCGTTTCATGTTTAAAAATAGTTCCAAATGGCACTCCACGCTTATAACTAAAGGATTTTAATTGAAAAATTTTAAATGAAAAATTAAGAGATAATGTTCAAAAACACATCTAAAGTATTAGCTAGTGTTTGGTCATAGATTTTCAAAAAAAAAATTGAAAATTTTGATTTGGGTGAAGTTTCTCAAAGTTTGAAAATGTGTTTGGGCATAGTTTTTTAAAACATATTTCATTTAAAAAAAAATAAAACATGATTTATACCCATAAATACTAAAACTATCAAGAATATCCAAACTAACATACTTGTTAATTCCAAATTGTTCCTATGTATTTTAATTTTGTTGTTAAATTTAGTTTCAGTACTCTTAGTTTACTAGTTTTATAATTTTCTTGTTTTCTGCATCTTAATTTGTGTAATTTTGTTGATGAATCGTATTGTTTTCTGCAATCAATCTGTGTAAAGGTGAGACGTCTTTGGACATGACTCAATAATTAGTTATTGGACATTATAAATAATGACATAATTTTTGGGATTAAAACAATAGTGACTTAGGAGATAGCTTCAAGCCTTCAAATAATTCTTATATTTTGAAGTATTCTTGATTAATGGGGGAAGCATGGTAGATGCGTATTAGTTGGGTCATAAATAGGTGGGTGCTTTTTTTACGAAATATAAAAGATTGGGGTAATTTATTTTTTTTAAAAAGGCCAATGGCTACTTAGCCCAAAAACAGGTTTTAGACAAAATTTGGGATTTGAAGATTTATTTTCAAAATTTGTCACAATTTATAGTCAAACAAAGATTTGCAATTTTTTTTAAAATATGCTCCCAAAATCTATGGTCAAACAGGAGTTTACTTATTTGTGAGTTTCCTACCTGAACTATCATGTGTTTTCATTTTCTACCTAAACTATCACCCTTATTTATCTAAACACACCTCGAAATTAATGAGTCATCTGCCATGTGGATAAAATATTATGGGTAAATTAAGTTGTCACGTGCCTTTTAGCGATTGTATTCAAACACTGGTCTAGTCTGCTTCGAGGTGTGTCTTGATAAATAGTTGGTGATTGTTCAAATAGAAAATGCAAACACTTGATTGTTCAGATATGAAACTCGTAAAAAAGTGATACCTCAAATGTATTTTTGACCGTTATCTCTAAATTTTACAAGAAAGGGTATTATTTGAAGAAAAAAAAAAGGTAAGAAATCACTTTTACCTCTCTAACTTTACTTAAAATATCAAAAGTTCCCTCTAACTTTAGAAAATAGACCTTCCATTGTTATCTCAATTTAAAATTCTAATGCCTATTTTAGTCTCTAAATTGTCAATTTTTTGCCATATTTTACTTTTTGTTTTGAAAAAAAGGCAAAAATTTACCCCCTTAGCTATTCAAAATTGGTTAAATTTATCCTTTATTATGAAATGGTATCAAATATGCCCTGCTGTTAACAAAATGGGTCATCTTTACCCTTAGAAACTGTTCGCCATTCATGTCATTCTTTGACACCTTTTAAATTTATTTAATTGATGAAATAGATTACCATATAGAGATAAAACTTATCTTCCCCCACCCCACCTCTTTTTTTATAGGGAATATATCAAAAAATGTTCCTCTACTTTCATTTATTAGTTGCTTTTCATTATAAGTTGAGCTATTTATAGCTCTGCCAAAGAATCATCCTCAATTATCTAATTTCACTTAAAATTACCAAATTTTCCTTTTAACCCGACCCGATCCACCTCATAAAATAACACATTCTTCCTTCTCTCTTCTTCCGAGAATGACTAACTACTCTGAGCTTGAAGACAAATGCTTCAGATGAGAAGACCAGGCGACCAAAACCTCACGAAAACTGTCTTTGCCCAAAATCATGACTCATGCCCATGAAATTATAGGAGTAACTTGTCTAGGTAACCATGCTAAGTTCAAGCTTCATCTACTCCATGAACAAAAGGAAGTAAACAAATCATGCATGCAGTCAGAACTGCGGAACTAGGTTATTCTTTCTCATACTACAACAACAACATATCCAGTAAAATCCCACAACATAGGATCTGGGGAGGGTAGAGTGTACGCAAACCTTACCTTACCTTGGTAGTTAGAGCATCTGTTTCCGAGTCGGCTCAATTATTCTTTCTCATAAACGGAGCATAATAGCAATTCCAGGTGAATTTCATAAATATTAGCAGGCAATGAAATCCTAATGCGTAATGCCCACCAACAAAAAGTCCAGCTAGGTAATAAAGACGGATTCAACTAGAGCATAATGTTATTTGTTGGCTTCATAGTTGCACAAAAAAGGTTTCAAGTACTGAAACCATACAGCACTAGAGCTTCAGTTTTCGAAAATTGCCGTTCAATTTTTCAGATTTTGGTTGTGTGGAAATTTAAACCAACACCGAAAAGAATTCTTCGTTTTTATAAGGAAAGCGGAAAAGAATTCAACTTAGTTCTTCTAAAATTTCAGTTCGGTCAAATCAGTTCAAGACTTATTTGGCCTTTTCAAGTTGATCTCCTAGCTATAAAATGGCTTCCAAACCAAAAAAAATTCAAGTTCAGCTTATTATTAATCTCCCAATTATATGTGGTAAGAGAGAAGGAAGAATGGGTTATTTTAGAAGGTGGGTCGGGTCGGTTAAAAGGAAAATTGAATAATTTTAAGTGAAATTGGATAATTGAGATTGATTTGGGAAAACCATTATATTAGGTGTATTGTTGTTAACTTTTATAACGGCCGTGATATAAATAGTCCAAACTTTTAACGGAGAGCAAAACTACCAATAAACGAAAATAGACGGATATTTTTTACCTTATTCTCTTTTTTATATCTTATTTCTTCTTCACCATCTCAAAAGACCCCCCACTTATTTTGATCCCAAAACTATAGCACTAAATAAGTATGTCTTTTCACTTATAAACTTTAATTAAATTATTAATTATATGTTTAATAAAAGAAATTAAACTTTATTAAATATAATCTTAAATAATAAACTTAGAGCTTAAAGTAAACTAGCAACAAGGTTTGTGGTGAAGTTGATAGGATCTCTCATCCTTAATAAAAAGTTTTTGGGTTCGAGCTTTGTATGGAAAAAATCTTGTTAGGGAGCGTTTCTTTTTTATACGTGTTTTCCTCTTAAATGAGCCTTACCTGAAGTGAATCCGAATTAATCGGAGCTCCAATCAGATAGTCGAATATTAAACACCACATTGAAAATAAAGGAAACTTAAAGTGAACTGTGACATCATTTTATTTGCACTTAAATCAATTAAAATCTTATAATAATAATAATAAAAAAATACAAATTGTAGTGTTAACCATTTTAAGATTATTTCAGTAATTTCATAATTTTTAGTGAATACTTATTAATTATCTATTTTTTTTATTTCAACAATTCTATTCAAACACTTAAGTGCTTATTTATAAGAAAATCACACCCAACATTAAAAAGTTTTTTTCATCACATTTAAAATATGTACTTAGGGGTTGTTTGGTTGTAGGTTAGAAATATAATTATTCATGATTTAAATTAGGATTGTTAATATCATGTTTGCTTAGTTTTTATTTGTTTTATATAAAATTCAACATCAAATAGGTATTTGGTTATATTATTTTACAATTCGATATAAATAAAATAAATATCAATTAAGAGTTAAATTATGTCTTATTTTATGTTAGATAAAAAACGAAATAACTAATTTTTCTCGCAACTAATCTCTACATTACTAATACAACAATAACAACAACATACCCACTGAAATCCCACAACGTGAGGTCTGGGGAAGGTAGAGTGTACGAAGATCTTACCTCTACCTTAGTAGGTAGAACGGTTGTTTCTGAGAGACCCTCGACTCAAGACAGCGCATAAGCACAAGCAAAGCAAGAGAAACGGTCAGACATGGTCAGAAAAAATTTAAAGCAGTATGAAAATGCTGGTATAAAAAGTGAAATAGGCCATGATAGCGCAATTCGAAAAAGTAAGCAGTAGCTAGCACATGTAAATAAGTTAAACAAAGTACACTAAAGGACACATAACAGCAGAAATCAAACTACAGGGGACTATAACACAATATATCTCTACATTACTAATATCTCTGTTAATTCTAGAGTTAATGTTTAAAAAAAAACACGTTAACTATCATTTTTTGTGAGTTTTATATTTAATTATCAGTTGTTTCATTTTTCTAAATGAACTATCACCATCTATATATTAAAACACACCTCGAAGCTGATTAGATCAACTATTAGATATTTCCTTCTCCATCTGAATTATCACAATCTACTTAATTAAGTGTATTTTAATACATAGATAATGACCATTTAGATAGGAAATAGAGTAGATGGTGATACTTCAGATAGAAAAATAAAATACTTAATTTAGATGTGAAACTCGGAAAAAAATGATAATTCAAGAGTATTTTTTAACATTTATCTCTTAACCAAACAAGCCCTTAGAGTTCATCTCCGCCTAACATTTCGTCAAACTAAACTAAACTCACAAAAATGGAAGAACAAGAAGAAGAAGAAGATATAGAAAATCTAATTGCCCCGCCATGGCTAGAATTACCACCGGAAATCACATCAACAATACTACAAAAGCTAGGTACGATAGAGATACTGAGAAATGCAGATAAAGTGTGTACAACTTGGCGGCAATTGTGCCATGAACCAGACATGTGGCGAGTTATCAAAATGCAAAATGCCGGTGCCAATTTCTGGGATGGAGAAGATGATTTGGAGAAGATATGTCGCCAACCTGTGTATCGTAGCCAGGGTCAATTAATTGATATCAGCTCTGAGTACGATCAATTATGAGTCAAGTTATGTATTATTATTATTATTATTATTATTATTATTATTATTATTATTATTATTATTATTATTATTATTATTATATAAAAGATGAAATAATTATTTTTTTCATATATAATCTCTACCTTAGTAATATTTTTGAAAACACACGTGAACTATTGTTTTTCGCTAGTTTCACATCATAATTATCAGTTGTTCTCTTTTTGTACCTAAACTATCACCATTTATGTATTAAAAATACCTCGAAACTAATTAAATCAATTATTAATATTCTCTTTTTCTACATGACTATCACTATTTACTCAATTAGGTGTGTAAAATATATAGATGATGATATTTGAGGTAGGAAATAGAGTAAATGGTGATACCTCAAGTAGAAAAAAAGAACAATTTAGTTGAGATGTAAAACTCAGAATAAATGATAGTTTACGTGATTTTTTACTTTTTATCTCTTAACTCTAATCAGTAACCAAACAACCCCTTAGTCGTTTGGTACACGAGATAAGATGAGATATTACGGAAATAAATTTAGAATAAAATTATACCTTCAATCAAATAAGATATAAATTTTATTTCAAATTTAAAGTATGATACCTTAATATTATTTTATCTCACCTCCCATATAAAATAAATTAATCCCAAAATTATGATTTCAAAACTATAATACAATATAATTTAGTCCGCTTACCAAACTACCCTTCAAAGTTAACTCTCATTTCATCTCCGCCTAACATTTCCTCAACTAAGATAAACTCACAAAAATGGAAGAAGAAATGGAAAACCTAATTGCACCACCATGGCTAGAATTACCACCGGAGATTACATCAACGATACTACAAAAGCTAGGTACGATAGAGATACTGAGAAATGCAGATAAGGTGTGTACAACTTGGAGGCGATTGTGCCATGAACCGGACATGTGGAGAGTTATCAAAATGCAAAATGCAGGTGCCGATTTCTGGGATAGGGAAGATGATTTGGAGAAGATATGTCGCGAAGCTGTGGATCGTAGTCAGGGTGAATTGATTGATATTAGTCTTGAGTACTTTGGTAGTGATAATTTGCTCAATTATATCGCTGAAAGGTTCCTTTTTTATAACCCTAATTTCCTGTTTTTCTGTGCACTCTTCGGTTTCTGTTTATTACTTACTGTCTTGTTTTTTAACTAATTATTGTTCCCTTTTTCTATTTGACCTGCTTTGTTATTGTTTTATTCTAAGCTGCTGGTGTATCGAAAATAGTCTCTCTATCTATCAAGGTAGGGTAGGGTCTGCGTATAATCTACCTTCCCCAGACCCCACTTGTGGGATTACACTGATTATGTTTGTTGTTGTTGTTCTGTGCACTATTGGTTGTGTTTGTTTTCTTTGGGGTCAGTTTATAGGAACCTATCGAATATGTGTGTGAATAAGTATCTGTTGTGTTTGCTATGTTTAGGGCTGTTTTGGTGTACCGTTTAGCAACAATAACCTCAGTGTGAAATCCTAAAGTTATGCAATGTTTGGTTGGTCATACAAGAAAAAAGTAATTGCCACATAACTGCTTGACCTCAATAAACTCTGCCTCGGACACCTTGGTTGTCAAAATAAAATAAAATAAAAAGAACTCTGCAATTTCTAATACTCACATAAGTTATGTGGAAACTATATTTTATTTTGTATGAAATAAAATGTGTTGGTATACATTTTCTTTTTTATAATCATGGTGTCTAGGCCAACTTGTGCACACCTCGACTAAATACACAAGATACCTACCAGCAACAAATATCAGGTAACTCTGTCCACCAAGGCTAGGACAGATGGAAAGAAATCACTTAGTTTTTTCGTCTCTATTGGGATTTGAACCTGACACCTCATGATTCTCAACACACTTCATTTACCACTAGGCCACACCCATTGGGTGCTAAAATGTGTTATTTGACATGTATTAGCAATACACGGATAAGAGTAAGATAAGACAAAAAGGCCCTCAAAGTAAGCAATTCCCAGCATAATAATCCTTGCAAAAGCCTCTAGTAATTGTTGGTTGAAAGGTTTTAGGATTGAAGGTGTTGATGAAAATATTCCGGAAGTTAAACATATACTTTATGCAGATGATACTTTGGTGCTAATGTGAAGCTGATACAATGCGACTATTACACCTGAGAATTACTCTACTATTAGATTTTGAAGCAGTCTCTGGACTGAAAATAAACTTGAACAAAAGCTCCAACTTGTCGGTTAATGTGGATAGTCCCATTGAGGAGTTTTCTGAAATATTGGGCTGTAACACTGAAAAGTTCCATGCCACTTACTTGGGATTGCCTTTGGGTGCAAAAAGACATGAACTAGTGTATGGCTAGGTGTTATACACAAGTTTGAGAAAAAGTTTTCTTAATGGAAAAAGCAATATCTTTTTTTTGAACAGTAAAAGAAGCAATATCTTCCTTATCAAAAAAAAAAAGAAAAAAAAGAAGCAATATCTTTCTTTGGCGGAAGATTCAACAACCCAGTGAAATCCCACATAGTGGGGTTCTTTTGGCGGAGGATTCATATTGTTTAATAGTGTTTTGGATGGGACACCAACTTACTTAATGTCCTTGACACCAATTCTAACGAAAGCGGAGAAGCATATCAATAAGTTGAGAAGGGATTCTATTTGGGATGGCAATGCTGATAACATGAAATTTCATTTGGTTAAATGGTATAAAATTACAAGGAGTATGAAAGCCCCGGGGGCCTTTAGGGCTTGGAGTATCTTAAAATGCAGAATAAAAGTCCTTTTTTAAGTGGTTATGGAGGTGGACTGACAACAGGGATGCTGTCTGGAAGACTGTTATCCATTTTAAGTATGGTAGAGAGGGGTTTAGGGATCCTAAGACTGTAAACTCTCCTTTTTGGATGGCCATGTTGAAACAAATAGTAAACTTATGGGGAGAATTTAGTATAATATTAAATTAGTGGTGGGGAATGGTAAAAGGATTAAATTATGGTCTGATGAGGGGCTGCTAAGGGGTCAATTTCTACTATTTATAGCTTGGTGCTAAATCAAGAGTGCCTGGTGGTTGGGATTTTCAGTTTAAGAGGTGTGTTTGGTATGGAGGAAAACATTTGCCAGAAAATATTTTTCAATTTTCCCATGTTTGGTTGGTCAAAATATTTTAGAAAACATTTTCTCTAGGAAAACAAGTTCCTTAAAAATGAGAAAAATGACTTTTCTAATGGAAGTAAGGAAAACAAGTTCACAAGTTCCATAAGTGATTTCCAAGTTCATTGTCCCCTCCCCACCCGCCCAAGGCCCCCAACCCCCAACCCTTGACCATCCCATCCCCGCCACCACCCAACCCCCACTTCCCACCCCATAGTGCTTTGCTAGATCACATATAAATGCGCTTAGCGATAATATTGTTTGGCGTACTTACTAAACACTAGAAAATAAGTAAGAACCCACTTGTTTTCCAAGAAAATGTTTCATACCAAACACACCCTTAATTACTTGGAGATGGAAGAAGTTACTTCATTTTTGTAAAAAATGCAGACAGTAAGAAGATAAAGAAGATACTCAGTTCGAGCTTGCAAACAAATCAGGAGTTTTTACAGTGAAGTCTAGCTATGAACTTCTTACAAAAACAGACTCAAAATTCAGAATTAATTTTGGCCTGGAAAATGTTGTGGAAAACTAAAGCTCCAACCAAAGTAGCATGTTTTGGGTGGATTACTGCATATGGTGCTTGCTTGACTCAAGATAATTACAGGGAAGGGTAATGAAACAGGTGTTCAGAGTGTGAATGCTCTGCTGAAACTGTCAACCATTTGTTGCTGCATTGTGATCAGACATGGTTGATTTGGTCCTTGTTCCTAATCTTTTTTTTTATAACTATGGTGTTGCGTACAATAGACCCTTGTGGTCTGGCCCTTTCCCGGACCCCGCGCATAGCGGGAGCTTAGTGCACCGGGCTGCCCTATGGTGTCCAGGTCAGCTTGCGTGCACCTCGACTAATTCCAACGGTACCTGCTACCTCCCCAGCACAGGTACCGGGTGACTCTGTCCACCAAAGGTTGGACAGATGGAAAGAAATCTTAGTACTTTTGCCTTCGCTGAGATTTGAACCCAAGATCTCATGGTTCTCAACCCACTTCATTGATGACTAGACCACACCCTTGGGTGGAGGTCCTTATTCCTAATCTTTTTTGGTGTTCATTGTGTGATGCCACAAAGCTGTAAGAATTTATTAAGTGCTGCAACTGTGATCATACGTGGTTGATCTGGTCCTTATTTCTAATCTTCTTTGGTGTTCATTGGGTGATGCCACAAAGCTTTAAGGATTTATTAACTGCTGCAAGGACAAAAAAATTGGAAAGAAGATCTGGAGAGAGAAATGAAGGAAGAAAGGAGATGCTTGCCTTTGCACAAGTTAGATGTTTTCGGTATTTGTTTTGCTAGCATAGAGAAATACTGTGATTAGTACAACTTGTCTTTATGGACTTACTAGATTCTGTTTTTGTGAGCAGCTAATGTAGTACTAAAGGTTTTGCAACTATTGCAGTACTCTCGTGGTACTGCTTTATCAATAAAGTACTTTATCAAAAGTTAAACAACAGCCCTTACATTATTATTCACCATGTAAACAATCACGGCATTATAATCACTCATAACTAGTACGTGAACCAAATGACCACATAGTGTATTCTGCAGAACTGTTATGAAGTATCTAGACCCATAATGCACCCATTTGAGGCAGGCCTATTTGACGGGGTTACACTAAGATAACTGAAGTATCAATGTAACATAGCCCGTGAATTATATAGCAATACCATTTTCATGTATGTTGAAGGGCAATGCTGTTGATGCTATAAATGTGGAGAGGGCAATCCATGTATATATTCTCTGTTCCCCGTCTGAAGCCAATGGTTAAAGAAGAAGAAAGTAGAATGGTGAAGAAAGAAGGGAGTGAGGGAAAAAAAAGATAGAAGAAGAATGAGGAAGAAGTCATAGCTTCTAGGTTGGTGTAAGGCAGAAGAACATGTAAGCTGACGGGAATGGAAAAGAGAAACAGAAAGAGAGAAAAAGAAAAATTGGAACAGGATAAGAATAAGAAGGAAAAAAAAGTTTTTTTTGTTGAAAAGGATTAAGGAAGAGCATGGTGAATTGGTGGTGGCAGATGTTTTGTGCTGAACATGGGTATCTTCGCTTCACTGGTGAAAGCTAGAAGAAAGGGAGAGAAAAAGAAAAAGAAATAAGAAAATAAAATCATTAGAATTATGAAATTACATGTAGAAGCACGTGCACTTCATTGCATGCCAAAAATTTAGTCGTCCTGTTTCAGAGTGGTATTTATTCCTCAAAGAAGTCTAGGGAAGTAATAGGGACCCCCGCCCGGCGCCCCGCAAGGCATAAGTGTAACTGGAAATCTGACTCAAGTCTAGGGGATTATTTATGCCTTTTCCCTTCTTTTTTTAAAGATTAAATAGTAGATGTGCTGGGGCCATTATAGAATTAAGTGTAGAAACACGTTCAGGAAGCTAGTCTGTACAAATACAATTTAATAGTTGAACAAATAGAAACAACAACATACCCAGTGAAATTCCACAACGTGGGGTATGTGAAGGGTAGAGTGTACGCAGACCTTACCTCTACCAGGCTGTTTCCGAAAGACCCTCGGCTCAAGAAAAAGCATAAGCAAAAGAAACGGTCAGTCACAGGCAAGAAATTTAAAGCAGTATGAAAATGAAAGTAACGAAAGCGAATAAGTCAAGATAAAACATTCTGAAAAAAGAAGCAGTAACTACCACAAGTAAATAAGATAATTGAAGTACACGAAACAATATTCACAATATTTTGGTTTTGGTCCAGCTAACTTTCATGGAAACATTTGAACAGGCACAAGCATGTACTCATAAATGACTACTACTAAAACTACATTATGTTCTGAATTATGTACAACAAACGATCATGTAAATTTGCTCGGCTGATGTAACTGTGCGCTACTGCTCAATAGAGACTGCTTCTTTCCTTGCACGATTGACGCTTGTGTATGTTTATATCCCCGCAGATCTTTTAAATAATGCATCCCTATTTCTTGTGATTAACTCTGAATCTTTTCAACAGATCAGATCAGCTCAAACGTCTTCGACTTGTATGTTCCTATAATGTCTCAGGCGAGGGGTTGAGTGCAGCAGTGAAGAAGTT
The DNA here is from genome assembly GCA_029783415.1 of Anisodus acutangulus. Lineage (NCBI taxonomy): Eukaryota > Viridiplantae > Streptophyta > Magnoliopsida > Solanales > Solanaceae > Anisodus > Anisodus acutangulus. The sequence continues at coordinate 53,539,840 of CM056494.1, forward strand.
CACGTTATTGGAGGAACTGCACCTTTTCTACATCTCAATCACCAAAGAAACCATTGAAACTATAGGCCGTTCTTGTCGTGCTTTAAAGTCTTTTAAGTTGAACAACCAGATCTGTAGACACCCCTACATTGAGTACGATGAAGAGGCAATAGCAATTGCAGAGAACATGCCTGAACTGCACCACCTTCAACTCTTTGGAAATAAGATGACAAATGAAGGATTGGAAGCTATTCTTAATGGTTGCCCTCACCTTGAATCACTTGATCTGCGACGATGCCTTAATGTCCATCTAGGAGGGGATGTAGGGAAGCGATGTTCTCAACAGATCAAATATCTAAGACATCCTCAGGACTCCACTGAAGATTATGGGCTTGATACTGAAATGACCGATTGTGAATCATTTGATGAGGATTACCCATCTGGATTTTCTGACATCGACCTCATCTCGGATGACGGTGATTATTATGAATTTTCTGACGCCAGCAACTATTCTGATGATGATGAGATGTTCTTCGAATATTGACGGCCCTTCTATTCTGTTTATGGTAAATTGCATTGATCTGTCAATTTTCATGTCATCTGCACACCTAGTTGTTCTGGATCCATTAATTTTCTAAATGCCCTTTTCTCTATCATATTGTAAGAATATAGGGAAGTAGGGAAGAGTAATGACTGGTTTGTTCAGCCCTAAGAATATAAAGGCATCTTTTCTCGGCACTTGCCAGGTTGCTGTAGCCGGTTAAGTTGCCTAGTGAATGTGTAAATTTGTGGTTGTTAAATTAAACATCCTTTGCTTCACTGTGCAGCTACTCACTATTATGAAAGACACTTTAACCATTTGATCCTTGCATCATTTTTATTTGTTGATACCAAGAAACCCTTATGGAACCTTTGAAACTCAGGGATGATGGGCTCGTCCCTCTACCCTTCTCTACCTAAATACTAGGCTTAGAGTTTGCTTGGTGTAGGGGCTTGAACCCATGACCTAAGCCACAAAACTCCTCCCCTTTTACTCTTCCGCTTTCTTGTTGATACCATTGATCTGTTCGATTTTCTCCTTTCATTTTGTTGATGTTATAAGCTTTCTTATTCAGAGTTATTTTTATTTTTTTTTAAGTTTGGGATGAAGTTAAAATGGATACTTCTACCTGTTGGAAACTTAATTATACGTTGAAGCAAGTGTCTATAAAATAAGCAAATATGATATTAGTTGATGATAAATATAGAAGCCTTATTGTGATATACACGAACCCCCTCAACCAAAATTTCACAAATCTAGAAGGAATAAAGCTGGCATGTTGGGTGGAAAATTTGTAGGAGAATTGTGATATACCTCCTGATAGGGGCGGAGCTACACCCAAGGGTGGTCAGATGAACACCCTTCGTCGGAAAAAAATTCTGGATATATAGGTTAAATATAGATATTATTGTGATATAACGGTTGAATAACCTTAACAAAGAAGAGAAAGATGTGGCTGAGGGTGTGCAAATTCACCTTAGAGGTGCTGCGGGTTCAAGCCTCAACTCCTACAATTTGCTTACTTTTTTTCCTTTTTTTTCCTCAACCCTCCCCTGGCTTCAAAGTATGAACACCCTTGACGAATATCCTGACTCCGCCACCTATAGAAGAGAGTTGCCTCGCGATATCTACGTTGCAGCATCTTTAGTCGCTAACCTCTGTGTTGTATGCCCTGTTTCTAGGAACGATAGATGCCTCACCTACACAAGCACTTGAGCAACTGAAGTATGAACATGCCCTTGCTTAATCGTGCTCTTTCGTATAGGATGGGTTTGGATGGACTAATCTTGAGGAGATCTCATCATATTTGAAGGGAAAAATTTGTCAAAATGCCTTATTTCTTTGCTCCTGCTGGAATCTTTTGTAACAACATGATGACCTGAGCCAACAAAAGATGTTATGTTATACTTCTGCTAAGATTGTTGTGCGCTAATTAAATATAAATTGGTTGAGATGTGAGGCTTCTAATACAATTACATAAAACAATTGAGCTTCGTCCCATTTTATGTGAAGCTCGCATATAAGCGAGATTTTTCTTTGTTGTTTTTAGCCAATTTTTACATGCAATGTGAAACAATTATCATAAATCTTGTGATTTCAAGATTGAGTACATATACTTAAACATCTCTTTGTTGTTTTTAGCCAATTTTTACATGCAATGTGAAACGATTATCATAAATCTTGTGATTTCAAGATTGAGTACATATACTTAAATATCTCTTTGTTGTTTTTAGCCAATTTTTACATGCAATGTGAAACAATTATCATAAATCTTGTGATTTCAAGATTGAGTATATATACTTAAACACCTATCTTGAGGGTAAAGAATGGATCTTGAGTCTAATTTAATAAAAAAATTAGCTTGTAGTGTGAGGATTGTTCAAGTCCATATAAATAGTACATTCTAGTGTTTTTCTTTCCTCACGGTCAAGGTTCTTTTATTCATATTCAATGTTTTAATTGAATTGGCAATATCATTTATTCACATTAAAAAGTTCTGAGAAAAAATGACAAATTACGAGAAAAATAAAGCATCACAAAGTTACAACATGGAATTCCAACAAAATTGAAGAGACCATGAAATCTTATCCATTTTCAGTAAGCCAATAGCCGACTGACACTTCAGCAAACAAGTATCTAAGTGTATCCAAAATAACCCCTTCTGTGGCCACAAATTCTTCATGTGGTCATGCCACAAACTTCTTTACAACCCATATACATCTATAAAATTTTAAACAAACAAAAGAAAATAAGTATTCCAAAACAAAGAGAGAAAAATAAAAATCATTGAGTTTTTGCAACAATGGCTGCTACAATGATGACTTCTCTCCCACAGTTCAATGGGCTCAAACCCAACACTTTCTCAACTTCTCCAGTTCAGGGCTTGGTTAGTGTTTCTATCCATCACTATTAAAAAATCTCTATTTTTCCACTGATTTATTATTATTGAATGTAAGTGAAAAAAACTTAAATAGTAATGTTTTTACACAGAAAAATTATAAAGCTTTCCATCATTTCAATGAGAATCTATTTCACACCATGCGTTTTCACATCGAGCTAATTCGGTGAGAATGAGGTGAAAAAATCACGTTTCATAGCATAAATTTTTCATTGAATATCAATGAAAAAATCTTTATTTCTATTAATTTAATCACGTATAGCTAGGGATAGAGCTAGAAATTCTAACAAAGAGATTCAAAAAGTAGTACAATAAAAGTTTTCTCAGATATAATGATCAACCAGCGGTTGAGCTTCACACACACTGTTTTTTCATCAGTGAGGGCTGAGTGTTTAATAGGCACATTAGGATGGGGTTTGAGGGTCTAATAGGTAATTGTGTTAGTTGAAGTGTCTAAATGAAAAAATTGAATAACTTCAAAAAGAAAAAACGAAAATCTTTTTTGGAGAAAATTCTTCATTCCTGGGAAGACCTTTCTTCCCACCTTTGAGCGAAGCAAGCAGCTGCCGATCGGGGCGGGGATAAGCTTGCTTCTTCACAAGCCTATCCCCCCAAAAAAGAAAGGAAATGGTTCATTCCACAAAATAAAAAGCTTTTTTTACGAGGTAAGGATCCACTAATATGTTCAGTCTTTTACCTATATATGCGGTACAACTTTCTCTTCACCATACGTAGCTCGACACTACGTAATCAAGATATATTTTATTTTCTAGGTTAATATATTAATATTGTTATTAAAAAAAATTCTAATAAGTGCTCAAAGATTAAAGTCTAATTTTTAAAATATTCTGTGGATATCTTTTCAGGTGGCAGTTCAACCAATGAGGCGTAATAATGGACTAGGCGCCATGGGAGCTCGTTGTGATTTCATTGGCTCATCCACAAATTTGGTAAATAACCAATTACCTAGAGCTATTGAAGAAAACCAGAAATTCTTAATTTTGTAAAAAAAAAAAAACATATTGGTATTCACAACATTCCGAGAAATAAAATAGAAGTAAATTCTCACACAAAAAAAATGTATACCTTATTAAGGGTGTGTTTGGTATGAAATAATGTTTTTCAGATTTTTTCATGTTTGGTGTAAAATGTTTTGGAAAACAAGTTCCAATTAAGAAGATTGATTGGAAATAATGTTCCATAGTAGTATTCTACATTGATTTTCTCCTCCCACCCTCCGACACATCCTACCCCACCCTCACCCCTGCCCATAGCTCCAATCTCCACCACCCTCACACCCCATAGCGTTTGCCTAGGTTATGTACAAATGTTTAAAATAATATTTTTTTATTTACTTATCAAACACCAAAAATTAAGTAAGAATCCATTACTTTTCAAAAAAATATTTTCCTTCATAGCAAACACACCCTAAAAGCGAGAGTAAAACTCAAATTATTTTCTTAACTTAGTGATCTTACTTGGCACAATTCTTAACGATTATGTTAACTCTTTCACAAGTTAATTAATTTATTTAATTTTGACTTTTAACTTCTATGCTTTGACAACAGAGAAACTTGTACGAGGGATTAAAAAACATACCATAGATAGTAACACTTGGGATTTCAATATATGACCTAAGATAAGTTTTGAACCCCTTTACCACTTGATTATAATTTTCCCTCATGTCCTAGGAATTCAATAATTTATATATAACCAAAAAAAGGTCACTTTTATCCTATTTATACTTTCAAGAAAGGTGTTTCAACTGAATCCCTTTGCTCAGGTTAGCTTCGCAATTGATAGACCGTATAAAAGATTCTTTTTACACTATTAAGTATAACTTCAATGCGGGTAACCTGCTACAATATATTTAAATGCACTAAAAGGTCAGCCCAGTGCACTAAGCTCCCGTTATGCGCGGGGTCCAGAGAAGAGCCGGACCACAAGGGTCTATTTAAATACACTAAATAGTTTTAAAAAAAAAGAGTTAATGGTAAAAATAAACCTGAAATATTATTATTTCTTCGCGAGTTTCACACTTCAACTATCAATTGTTCATTTTTCTACCTAAACTATCACTCTCTATGTAACACCTTGAAGTTGATTAGACTAACTATCAATTATTCCCTTTTCCTACATGAACTATCAACTAGGTGTGTTTTAATACATGGATGGTAATAGTTCAAGTAAGAAAGGGGAACAACCGATAGTTGGCGTGTGAAACTCGCGAAAAAGTGATAGTTCAGACGTGTTTTTGACCATTATCTCACAAAATAAATTATGTGGTCTGTGTATATAATTGAAATCCTTGTTGTGTTTTTGAACAGATAATGGTGACTTCAACAAGCCTAATGTTATTTGCTGGTAGATTTGGGTTGGCACCATCAGCAAACAGGAAGGCAACTGCTGGACTAAAGCTTGAGGTGAGGGACTCAGGCCTACAAACTGGTGACCCTGCTGGATTTACACTTGCTGATACTTTGGCTTGTGGTACTGTTGGTCACATTATTGGTGTTGGAGTCGTTCTTGGCCTCAAGAACATTGGTGCTATCTAAAGTTTGTAATCTCTGTTTATAAACCAAATCTTTTGTGAATTATTCCTATTTTTAGCTTGAGCACTTTTTTTCTTTTGAATCTTTTGTTTGCAAAGGAAGGAAATATAGAGAAATAAAGATAAACCGGACAAGTTATGAGAGAACATGCATAGATGAAACTAGGGGCGTCAAATTTACCTCATGAAAATATAACTCGTCAACTTGTTAGAATTCATTGAGAGGTTATTTTTGGTGTATTCAATCACGCCCTAGATTTGGAGGAGCACATTACCAGCACCCAATGCCTTAAACTATGCATCGAGCGAGCCAACTAAACGTCTACCCGTGACCATAAACATAAATGCATATTCATTTAACATTATCGGGGTTGTTCTTGGCATAAAAATCATTGGTGCTATCTAAAAATTTTACTAAATAGACATCTATCTCTGTTTATAGCCCAAATCCTTTGCGAATTATTCCTAGTTCTAGCTTGAATGCTTATTTTTCTTTTTGCATCTTGAATTTGTTTGCAAAGAAAGGAAAGTAAGTGAAAGAACGATAAGGAGAAGGAAGTTATGAGAGAACGTCGACGAGACTTGGGGTGTCAAATTTAGCCTATGAAAATATAACAAGCCAACTTGTTTGAATTCGTTGACAAGTTACTTTTTGGGTTTATCGAGGCACACCTCAAATATGGAGGAACATGTGACCGGCATCCAATGCCTTAAATTGTGCATCGAGTGAACCAACTGAACGAAGAACATACGTGCATATTCATTTCAATTATTAGGTATGAGGTTGTTTTTGCACTCAAAAACTTTGGTGTTATCTAAAAGTTGTACTACTAGACTTTTGTGAATTATTCCTATTTCTAGCATCTTTCCAGGCTCCAGCTTGAACAGTACTTCTTTTTCTTTTTGAAAAGAGAATTTGTTTCTGAAGGAAGCAAGTAAGCGAAAGAAAGATAAACTGGAAGGAAGTTTTGAGAGAACATCAATGAAACTAGGGGTGTCAAATTTATCCCATGAAAATATAATCCGTCAAATTCATTGACTCGTTATTTTGAGTATATTCCTGTCACGCCTAGAATTTGGACGATCACGTGACCAACACCTAATGTCTTAAACTGTGCATTGAGCGAGCCAATGAACGTCTATGCAATGACCATAAACATAATGACATGCATATTCAATTCAAATATTGACCATAAACATAATGACATGCATATTCAATTCAAATATTGGGGTTGGATTTGTTCTTGGCCTCAATAACATTGGTGCTATCTAAAATTTGTATTACTATACATCTATGTCTGTTTATAGCCAAATCTTCTGTGATTTTTTCATATTTCTAGCACCTTTCCAGCTGAACACTTCTTTTGAAAATCTTGAATTTGTATGCAAAGGAAGGAAATTAGAAAGATAATGGAAGGAATTTATGCGGGAACATCGATGAAATTAGGGGAGTCAAATTTACCCCACGAAAATATTTTGGATATAGAGCCTGTTTGGATGGGTTTATAACTTATGACACTTTGTTTCAAAACTGCAGACAAAGTAAATATTCCGTTTAGTGAATTTTAAGCCCAATTTCTTCTTAATAGTACTATTTCAAGAATTATACAAAACATGTTTAAATAAAAAAAGGACATTCAAAACTAAATCTAATTACTCGGTCTATTACTTGAAGGTTGCAGTAGTATTGGGTGAGTGCACTTACCTGACCTTAATTTCCATCAAATTGGACATACCATAAAGGATTAAAAAGAGAAAAGAGCAGTCAATACAGAGGTGCCTAAGATTCAGTTCTCAAACTGGACGTGGTTCCTCTATATCCCAATCATATGGTCTAGAAGGGAGTCTTTGAGTAACTAGTAAAGTAGTTGTCATGTGATCAGGAGGTCATTGATTCAAGCCATGGATTCAGCCTTTTGCAGAAATGTAGGGTAAGGTTGTGTACAATAGACCCTTGTGGTACGGCCCTTCCCCGAACCCGCGCATAGCGGAGCTTAGTGCACCGGGCTGCAATCAACTGCTCCTCCAGAATGGC